>JBBPDC010000039.1:1064321-1080830 GCA_037974485.1 Hemigrammopetersius urotaenia
GATTCCCGGCTGTCTGCCCGTTCCTGCATCCCACGAGGGAGTTCAGAGTGCTGGCCTCGCGGCGAGCACTCTGACAGCTATACTAACAAGCATTCTTTTATTTTTATAGATAGCAGTGTGTCGCAAGTCATCTCAAGACAGTGACTAAATTATAACACATTTAGAAACTTCAATACTAGTAAATACTTATTTCTAAACCTATTTAGCCAGTATCACAGTGAAGAATGGAGAATGAATGATGATTCTGGTTTTGATAGATATGGAGGTTTTGGGATGGTCCCACGTAGAGGGGAGTTAACTGCCATCCGGTATTATTAGGCTAAATACAAATTCTTTACTGATATACAGGGATACTGTGTCAGTGGAGATAAATGGTGGATCTAGTGTCTGTTTCATTAATGCTTGAACTATGAGGTAATGGGTTTCATCGTTGCTGATAATATCTTTCCATTGCCATTGTGCCCTTGAGCAAAGCGCTTAACATCAAGCTGTTCCATGTCCTTGTCATTAAACTTCTTTGGGCTACTACTACTGGACTACAACTAAAATTACTACTACTATTATTGCTACCTCCACTTTAACAACAATCATATTAACACTCTGAGAACATAAACAAGCCATTGGATTTTTCTTCGTGTCTTTGCAAGACTTGGATGGTGCATGGCTTTGTAACTCTAGACTTGCCAGATTCTTATCTTGGTGAAAGAGAATTGACCTCTTAAGTTACGCAATGTCTTAACTCTGGGGAAAAAAGGCATTGATGGTTATTGTGCTGAATATACAGGAAAGAATATCTTGGCTTTGGTTTACCACTTGATTCAATGAGCTATGAATGAAAAAAATTATAAATTAGTTACACCATGCTTTTACTGTTGCTGCCAATAACTTTGACTTCTAAGGGTTAAAGGAATAGCGTGCTAATATGCTAATGTCACTAGTCACCAGCCAGCACCGTGCTTTTTGAATAATGCTAATTAGAACTATGAGATATTCAATGCTTATAATGTTTACTTTAAAGAATAATTCAGACATCAGTACTAATATTGTTAACAATAAATGAAAGTCATTAGTCACTGATTAATTAAAAAGATATTTCACAGCTGTTGACAGGTACCTTCCATTCACTGGATGCGATGTTAACAAACTTGTTTTAGTAGCCAAAAGCAAACTAATGAGCACCTCTTGGTTCTTGTACATTCTCAGCATTGTATGCTGAATAAAAATAGGATTTGTTTGTTGTTCTTTTTTACTGATACATTTAAGATCCTTCTAGAGTTTCCTTTAGATAAAAAGTTCTACTGTTCTTGACAGTTCTTCTACAAAGCATGGTTGTGGTATGTAATGATGGTAGTTTAATAAATAGCTTGGCAAAAACTTTTACAACTAGTTTATTAGCCTAGCTAAACCTCAGTGGTTCTTGGCTAAGTTTGGCGGTACTAAGAACTAAAAGTCCAGACCACCTGGGGGACCCCTGAGACCTGGTTTCAGAACCACAGCTAAAACAGTAGTAGCACATGCCTTGTTTGTACTTTTGCTAAATTTTATAGGTATTCGCTATTTTCACTATGCATTTACCTACTCACCCAGCAGCACCCACAGCTCAGTAGAGCAAACGTAGAATAATAACCCCTAATCAGGGTTCTCAGATCAGGAAATGAAACCGTCTGTGACAGATTGAGGTCTCGGTTTACCTCTACACTACGCCTCAGCATCTCAATATTGTTAGCCAAGTTTCCTCTGGCTGAACTCACCATCAGTTAGACCAGGAACAAAACCTCTAAGCTTTCTTACTTATTAGATGAGGATGGAGCATCTAGTAAGGATGGATTAAGTGAAAGTCTAGCCATTCACTTAAAACTTCACAACTCAGTCATAAATGGTTGTAAACAAATGCATGTGTAAATATAATAGGTTTTTGTGTTTAACTCAGCCACAACTTTCTTATTTTTGCTTTGTTATAGTCTTAAATGTCTTAAATGTCTAGTTTATAGGGTGCTTTACTAGCAGACAACTATGAAAGAACTGCAAAAGAGTCCAAATCTTAAAATACAAACGATAAATTCTACATAAAGATTTGATAAGAAATGACAAATCAATTAGTGGTCCCAGCTCTAATATCGTTATATATTTTATAAAGATATAAAATATATTTTTTCCTGTTAACAGGCTAAAAAAAAGTCTCTACAAAAGACTTTCATGGTCATAAATGTAACATTAACATTTAAAAAGGGTTATTCAAACCAGTGTCAGACGGCGTTTGACAGATTGATGCCATTTCACCTTAGCAAGCATTACAGTGCTTGTCTTTATATATGTTTATGACTTATGCAGCCTTATAAATGCTGCCCCTCTGGAAAGTTCTACCACTTAAATGGCAAGCTAATTAATGATAATGGTCCAAAAACTCAAACTTTTTTTTAATGTCCATGGATCTGCTGAAATTGAGTAGAACTGTCCACTCCACTTTCAGGTCCAGTTTTGGATGATGTTTCTTTATAGTGGACTGCAATTTCCAATCTACGCTCAGGTCTAGGTGTACTGTGTCCTCCACACATATCCTTTTCCTCCTGCCAGAGATTTGCCAACTAAGATATGAGGTTAACTAATCGTCCAGTGCGCCTCTCTAGGATGCTCAGAGACCCCAAATGTAGCATTCGTCATTTTATATCTGTCAAGAGTCTAGAAAGTGTTTTCGTTATAATGAGCCTTTCATCTTTTAAAGGATTCTAATTCCACATACAAGTTCCTGACCACAGCTCTGTGTCAATTTCATGCAATCTTGACATTTATTCATTGGCGACTTGGCGCATAAGTTTCATTAATATTTCAGGCGCTCACGCAAAAGGCAAGAGCAGATCGCATTAATTATTAATCCAAGACATTTGAGATTTTTGTTCATTTGTTCATTTAAGTAAGCCGTGCTTAATGGACAGCCGCAGCTGGTTCTGGCTTCAGGTGGCAAGAGAAGGCTAACTCCGCTAAGCTAAGCCAATGCAGTTCATTGCATAGCTAAATATCATCAAAGTAGCTCTGGAACCCTGCATGCACCAAGACATGCACCAAGAGTCTAACTGGGTTCATGATATATGATGCCATCTGTAGCTGTATTCAAGAGATTGGGCACCTCACATCAAATGAAGGGTGGTCTGAGTAACGGAGTAATGAAGGAAAGGGAAATTCAAAATAAGAGCTCCTCCCTGTCCAGCCTATGTTTCCTAAGTTTACTTTAACTTTAACATCTTAAATTCGACTCCTGAGTAAGAGCCTTCCTCTAATTTCAGCCCGATCCCAGTTTAGAATCTTAAAATGCCCTTTGTTTCCTCTCACTGCTCTGATCTTGATTTGTCTGAAATAATCAGGTCTTCGGATAAACAAGAAGATCCAAAAGAACACTTGGTTGGGTACCAAAGTCAGATAGTTCTGAGATCCATAAGGTTGTTAAAGAGAAGAAAACTGAGAAGCTGATGAGGACAGCAGAAAAAACAGGTCAGACATCAATAATCTCCAAATAAGAAGCACCAGACACATGAAGGGCTGTTGTATCTTCACAAAGTGGCTCAACCCTATCACAAGCAATTTGCATAACTGGGTTAATACAGCACAACTGCTTTGATCTCTCTGGGTGGGTAAGATGACCATCCCTCTGCCCACCATCTCTCAGCACGATGCAAGTAATTTAGCTGATAAAAAAGAGCATCCGGTGTTAATGATGTATAATGGTGGACTTTAGAGCTGGTTTTCGAGCTGTTTTTTCACGGTCCACACCTGGATGTTCTTTAAACCTGGTCAAAGGAAACATTGTGTTCAAGTTAAGTCAGTCTTATTGTGTAAGGTCTACTTTGTCTCAGACTTTACTTCATCTTTTTTGAGCTTTCAGCCAGAGCTGTTGTTTTTATTTTGCGCCCAATAGGTAAACTGCTTATCTGCCGCAAATCTGAAACTGTAAATGAAAAATCGACAGTTTGAGAGCATTGTTGATTTTTTAAGTAGATTTTTTTAGCTATTCAATCATATTGCATTCAATATACTGTATTATGATAATTATAGTATATTAAATACAACATATTGTATAACTCAGTGTTAATTCAATTCAATTCAATTCAATTTTATTTATATAGCGCTTTTAACAATGGTCATTGTCACAAAGCAGCTTTACAATGAAATAAATGTGAAATAAATGTGTGTGTGTGAATGTGTGTGAATGTTAACAAAAACCTTCAATTGCATGAACACTTTGAAACTGTCTAATTTTTTAAGTACGCATAAACGTTATGATTCAGATATGTCTGACTAATGTCCAGTTCTCCGTTTCTTCATCACAGATGGTCTGACCACCGCAAACCGAAACAGAGTGTCCACTGTGAACAAACAGAACAACATGGACACATGAAGATGAGCTTCCAGAAGATCACAGCCATAATTCCAGGAACAGGGTGGTGTTCATGGCTCCACACCCTGTAGCTGGGTGTCCGATTGCCCCTGAATTATTCATGGGGCCAGGTTATGTCCACATAAGCAGACATGTGTTCAGCAATCCAAAAATCAGACATTCTAGCTACAGGTCAAAAAAAAGAAACCAAAGATGGTTAGAATTCTGGAAACCTAGAACTCCTGTTTACTGTGGCTCACATTATAAACACAGGAGATTTGTTAAGATCTCATGTTGTGGAATCATTGTGCTGTCTATCGAACCTGCCGCAGCTTACTATTTTTAAAGAAGCATTGCACGTATTTTTAACTAATAAGGAATCATTGCAGTGTAATAATACATTTTCAGTTTTGAAGATTTCCAATTTTTAATTCTTCAATTTTCAGCAGCACACACAGTGACGTTATCTTCAAATGCAAGTTATTTTAACCAAGTTCAGTGTTTGTCTTGCTCATAGTTTAGCAAGCTAGCTGGTTATGACATTTCTTGCCATTGTTTAATGAAGCCATATTGCTATATAGTGAGGTAGTAGCGTAGTGGGTAAATCACCTACCTGTGAACCTGCTGACCACAACGCAGGTTCAAATCCCCTTACTTTGTGTCCTTTAGCAAGCCACTTAACCCTCAGTTGCCCTGGGATAACTAATAAGTGGCTCTGGATAAGGATGTCTGCCAAATGCCACTTTTTTCTTTATATAATTGGTAACAGACTTAGCAAGCTAAGCTAGCATTAGGTTGTTGCAATCCTGCTGTTAAACATTTCTAGCTTGTAATAGAATACAGATTTGCGGTAAAGTTCTATAACCGGCTAGGTTGTGCAGGCAGCAGGGAGCTGGGCAGCCCACTAAGTGTTGGCAAACCTATTCTATTGGTTGCCTAGCTTACATCATTCTTATGTTAAATTAAATGATGCCTACTACAGCCAACATTAGAGCAATTGCAGTGCAGTAACATGACTTTTTGACTTTTTAAATTAACATTCATGTGACAAGGGGAAAGGTTTTGACCACTGTATGGTGCATGACTTGTTTTTGTGTTGCATTAAAATGTGTAAATGTATGAATCTTTTTTGGCACACCTAGATTAGTATGCTAGCTAGTTCCGACGCCTCAGGCTAGAGATTGTGAAGGAAGCTTGTTAAAAGCTGGGTTGTTATGATCTTGTTGAATGTTTCACAGTTACATTATTTCTCTCCAACTAGCTGGCTATGTAGGCCACAGGGAGCTAGCCAGCTCTCTGTGATACATCCATTATATTGTTTGCCTTACATCTTGCATTTACATTTACATTTACGGCATTTAGCTGACGCTCTTATCCAGAGCGACGTACATCAGTGCTTAAGAAGTCCACAACTGCACTTAAATGCTTTCTATGCTTTGAGAGTTTTCCACATTGTTCTGGTTCCTATGATGTTTAACCCAACACTTCCTAATCTAACTTTGTAGATCAATCAAGGTTTTACACATCTACTGCCACTGGCTTGTCTGCAATAGGTCAGAGAAGGACCACAGCAAATCATTACTGGACATGTGGTCATAATAATGGACATTTTCTCTACGCTTGAGATGTTCCTTCCAGCCCTCCAGGTTTTGCCGCTAATCACCGGGGCTGTACCATTTGGAGTTGAGAAGATATTTGATGCTCCACCCGTGGAGGGGTGCACCTGTTGCACACGCCAGCTGGACGATACGCAGGTGCTCAGTCCTAGATGCCTTCACTAACGAGAAACTGCTTCTCATGGAATTTCATTGACTGACGCTCACACACGCTCTGCCACAATGCCACGCAAGAAAAGCGATGTTGCGATAACGATGGACGAAGGTGAGTGGACCATAAAGTGTCCTTCATTCAGGCTGACCAGTCAGTCTTCTCACTCAGTACTGGCTTTCTGGGGTTTTGTTTGCCTTATTCATGAAGAATGTTCTTTTTACTGAATATTCGACAGCTTATGGAATTAAGAAATTCTTGTATGTAACCTTGTAAGCATTCCATAACAAACTCACCATCATAAAGGGTTTGAAATGACTGAGAATCATTTTACCACGTATTTCATGAAATAGCCCCCAAAACTGGATGCAATGCATAAAGACCAAACCTGCTCTTAGTGTTAGAAATTGTTTTATTGAAAAAGAAAAATATGTTTTACTTTTTAATTGTATTAAAAATACATCCATTTATGCATATATACACACATAAATATATGAACATAAGACATATAAAAGATCAAAACAGAACTAAAAGACTTTAAATTTGGGGGGGAGGGTTTAAAAAAATTTTTAATAAATTTTTACACGTTATTTGTGTTTCTAATGTTTTACATAAAAAAAAAAAATTTGAATTCTTGAAAGGCTAGCAACAATTGCTGATCATGACCTTAATGAATGAAATGCATGATATGAATTGATGATTCGTAATATTTCTAGGCCAGCTGTAATACATTTTTCGGTTTTTAAGTATTTTAGTGCAATTTTATCTGAAAAGTAGTCCAGACTTTGCTACACATAACATATTGTGGTGTGTGTGTGTGTGTGTCTGTGTCTGTGTCTGTGTATGTATGTGGATTTTCTATTGTAGTTGGGATGGAGTTTGATGGGGAATATGATAGCGAAAAGGATGGTAAGTCATATGGAAAAACAGTTTCTGAAATTTGATCTAATTTAGCTGAAGCTGCAGAAAGATAGAACTCACATTCTATTACAATGCTTCATTACAGTAATGCAAGCGATACAAACCTACAGGCTAACCAAATATCTCAAGCTGATTTGGTACTATTCTTTAAGTGCTGCTTTTACTGCATGTAATGCTTCAGTTTCCACTGTCCGACTGGCTGTAGGAGTAATGACTCAGTAGTACAGGGATAGGGAAATCATGATTATAGATTTTGATGGCACGATTATCATCAGGAAAATAATCAAGGATTCATTATTATCACAATGATCTTGCATTTATTCATTTCACAATGTAGACAGTTACATTCTTTGGAGCTTTTTACCTTTCATTTACACTTGTCTTTTTTTTAAAGACACAAAAACCATAAAGAAATAATACAGTACACAAATGGATACTGCCTTTTGAAACATGAACAGTGATGCATCATACTGAAAACAAAAACAAAATCTATTTCTTTAGAATTGAATTTTAGCTTACATATTAGCTCATTTTCTTTTGATTTTTTAAAACTAATTTACTAGTTGCAGAGACGCAACGGTACTTTCATTTCCTCTGCCATTGTTAAGTGTGGTCATATGAGCCATCATTCGCTGATTGTAAAGTCTGTGTAATTGCAGCACAAGTGCACCACTGGTGAAACATTTTCGTTTTGTTTCAGTCCCGTCAATCTGTTGATAGCACTAATCATAATCTATGTTTTAAGGGTGCCAGAAGTATCACGGATTTGAGGAGTCTTTACGATGAATGTGCCATTTATATTGTGGTTAATCATTAAATCGGTTAATCGTGACATCCCTACTGTTCACCCACCGTTTTCATTGCATGCTAATCTCCTATTCTATTCCTTAATCTTTATCATTTTTTAGCTTTTCTCAAATGGTGTTATGCTTTGAGGCACTAAATGAATGAGAAACTCTGCTGTACCACAGAGTCTCAAGACTGGATTCAGACTCGCACCACAGAGACTCATGACTGGACTCGTTTGACGGAGACTCACATTTGTAGCATCAAGAGACTCAAGACTCGATTCAGGTCTGTACCACAGTGTCTCAAGACTCGATTCAGGTCTGTACCACAGAGAATCAAGACTCGAGTCAGGCCTGTACCATAGAGACTCAAGACTCGATTCAGGTCTGTACCACAGTAACTCAAGACTCGATTCAGGTCTGTACCACAGAGACTCAAGACTCAAGTCAGGTCTGTACCACAGAGACTCAAGACTCGATTCAGGCCTGTACCACAGAGACTCAAGACTCAAGTCAGGCCTGTACCACAGAGACTCAAGACTCAATTCAGGTCTATACCACAGAGACTCAAGACTTGATTCAGGTCTGTACCACAGAGACTCAAGACTCGAGTCAGACCTGTACCACAGAGACTCAAGACTCGAGTCAGGCCTGTGCCACAGAGACTCAAGACTCAATTCAGGTCTATACCACAAATACTCAAGACTCGATTCAGATCTGTACCACAGAGACTCAAGACTCGATTCAGTCCTGTACCACAGAGACTCAAGACTTGATTCTGTCCTGTACCACAGAGACTCAAGACTTGATTCAGTTCTTTACCACAGAGACTCAAGACTCGATTCAGGTCTGTACCACAGAGACTCAAGACTCAGTTCAGCCCTGTACCACAGAGACTCAAGACTTGATTCAGGTCTGTGCCACAGAGACTCATGACTGGACTCGTTTGACAGAGACTCACATTTGTAGCATCAAGAGACTCAAGACTCATTTCAGGCCTGTACCACAGTGTCTCAAGACTCGATTCAGGTCTGTACCACAGAGAATCAAGACTTGAGTCAGGCCTGTACCATAGAGACTCAAGACTCGATTCAGGTCTGTACCACAGAGACTCAAGACTCAAGTCAGGTCTGTACCACAGAGACTCAAGACTCGATTCAGGCCTGTACCACAGAGACTCAAGACTCGAGTCAGGCCTGTACCACAGAGACTCAAGACTCAATTCAGGTCTATACCACAGAGACTCAAGACTTGATTCATGTCTGTACCACAGAGACTCAAGACTCGGTTCAGGTCTGTACCATAGAGACTCAAGACTTGATTCAGTTCTTTACCAAGACTCGATTCAGGCCTGTAACACAGTGTCTCAAGACTCGATTCAGGTCTGTACCACAGAGACTCGAGACTAAATTCAGGTCTGTACCACAGAGACTCAAGTCTCAGTTCAGCCCTGTACCACAGAGACTCAAGACTTGATTCAGGTCTGTACCACAGAGACTCAAGACTTGAGTCAGGCCTGTACCACAGAGACTCAAGACTCGGTTCAGCCCTGTACCACAGAGACTCAAGACTTGATTCAGGTCCGTACCACAGAGACTCAAGTCTCGATTCAGGTCTGTACCACAGAGACACAAGACTCGATTCAGCCCTGTACCACAGAGACTCAAGACTCGGTTCAGCCCTGTACCACAGATACTCAAGACTCGAGTCAGGCCTGTACCACAGAGACTCAAGTCTCGGTTCAGGCCTGTACCACAGAGACTCAAGACTTGGTTCAGCCCTGTACCACAGAGACTCAAGACTCGGTTCAGCCCTGTACCACAGAGACTCAAGACTCGGTTCAGGCCTGTACCACAGAGACTCAAGACTCGGTTCAGGTCTGTACCACAGAGACTCGAGACTCGATTCAGGCCTGTACCACAGAGACTCAAGACTCGATTCAGGTCTGTACCACAGAGACTCGAGACTCGATTCAGTCCTGTACCACAGAGACTCAAGACTTGATTCAGGCCTTTACCACAGACACTCGACACACACCACAGAGACCCGAAACTCCATTCAAACCTGCACCACAGACACTCAATACTCATTTTTGAGTAGCACAACAATGACCTAAGACTTGACTGAAACTACTATGCCAAACTATTCCTTATCTGTGGGCCAACAGAGATATCCAACAGGAGGGCAAGAGGTGGGAGGAAGGCCAAACCACCCGCTCGTGGAAAGAAAGCAAAGGCGTCAGAGAGTGAAGAGGAGGACAAGGAGGATGAGGAAGAGAAGACTCCTCGCAGGCGAAAAACAAAAAAGAAGAAAGATGACAACTCTGAGAGTGAGGATGAGCGTCCTCGTGGACGGGCAAAGGCAGGGGGCAGAAAGAAGGCGGCCGCCAAAGCAGAGGACTCTGACCCAGACAGTGATGAGGAGAAAGGAAAAAACACAAGAAGAAAAGGCGTGAACAAGAAGGAAAAAGATGAAGAGAACAACAAGGAAAAGAGGGGCAATGCCAAAGGAGCTGGAAAAGGAGGGAAGGAGAAGGGAAATGACAAGAAAAAGAAAGGAGAATCCAGCAGGTGCAGTATTCTGTAGGATTGGTTATCTCTGAGTCTCTTTCTAGCTTTCTGTCAGTCCACTGGACCAGTGAGTTTGGGTTTTAATTCAAAGCAGTTCCGAAGTAAGGCATCTCACTGTAAGGTCTACACAAAGAGGCTTGAAAGTATCAATTTCCAGACCTTGCGGAAGGTATTTAATCCCTAGGTTGATTACAGTATTGTAAGGAAACATAATCACTGCCCTGCGGTAAGGGGCTCTGAGGCTCTTTCTGCCAACACAAGTTGCAAGCTTCTCAACGGATTATTATTCCTTACAACATTATAGTAACCATGGAGAAAACATGGATTTATGTTTCCAACACTCTGTCTTCTCAGTGAGCCAATCCTGTAGCCCTCCTTGGGGTCTTAAAGTTAGGCACGTGAGATGTTTGTTAAGGCACGTATGTCCAAGGATGAAGATACTGATACTTTGGTACTTAACTCAAGGACAACATTGTTCAACTCAGGCAAATCAATATACCCTTGGACATCGAAACCAAGATGACTTATTCTAATGACTAACCCTATTTTTAACCTTATTTGTATAAAACACTCATCATATTGCCAGATCAGACGTCTGAACTAATATCTCCCTGGACTTAAGTCCCTGAAACCAAGGCAATTAACTCTAAAGACAAACCTTTTTTCAAGACTTTTGTATATTTTGTCTAAATCTGGGATTTGAACCAGTGCCACCTTGAGGTTACATTCCTCAATCCAACATTTTCCTGGAATTAAGTGCCTATTTTAGGGAAATAAAAGATATTAAAGCCTCTTTGTAAAGGTCATTATGGTGTTGCTTTTTAGTGTGTTTGTATAGGTCTATTTTTTAGTGCACAACTATGGATTTAAACCAATATCCACTGCATGCCAGATACGTATATACTATTCTGCCAAATTCTAATGTCACGTAGGATCATACACAGTGCAGTCTTTGGAAAATGACTTGTTTTGTTACCGTGTAGTCTAATATCTTCTAAATCAAACAACGGCTATGAGGTTAAAGAGTAGAATGTCAGATTTAATTCCAGAGTATTTACTGGTGGGAAATTAAAATGGATAATTTCCCAATTGGTTGCCTCTTAGCATGTTGTAAAACAGAAGTAGAACAAACTTATACCTCACTGCAACGGTAGCTACCTCAAGACCAGAATGCCAAAACATTAACAACTGATTGGATGCGCAAGATCATTTCAACTGGAATAATGTGAATATAATGTAACACTGTGATGTACAAATTGCCAGAAAACACACTGTTGTGGAATCTCAACAAAATATCCAAGTTTAACATGCTAAGAGCTTTTGCCTTATGTCATTGCTTTTTAAAAGGCCTCAGTTGGCACAATCCTGGTTTAGACGTTCGTGTCCAGTGGTGTCATATTTCTGTGTCCACTTTCAGGTTTTACTATTTGGGTACCTCTGTATAATACAGTGCATTGTACTGCAATTGTTTGTGCACAACCCATCATACCTCATATCTCAGATACTGATAGATCTGATATGGTTTTGCTTTAATATTTTTATTTTATGTAATGATTGCAGGCTTGCTTAAATCCAGCTGTTTGATAAATACTTCTATAGCAAAAGCTACATGATGAAACAAGGCTTATGTATTCTGAAGTTGCTGTTTTCATGACTATCTTTAATACTGTCTGAAACTACCTGGATTTGTTTACCCAGTTTGTTTGCTGTGGACACTATTTGCATGACTTTGCTTTTTTGCCTTCCATCAGAAGAGTTGGAAGTGCTCACAATATCTGGACTGTCTACGTTTTCAGCCTTACTGAACTCACTGAACTCTTGCAAACCACTGGGCTTTCTTTACCACCTTTAATGTGAACCCTCATCACTATGCATCAAGACTTTCCTCAGTAATAATTGGACAGGTAATGCAGTCCTGGCTCAATGGACTCTCACATTGTGATATTGGGCTCTGATTTCCCTCCATGGCAGCTCGGCATCATCCAACGAGTCAGATGCAGAGTCTTTATCGGAAGGTGAAATGGCTCAGCTGAAAGAGGAGGTGGAAGAGAAGAAGAAACTAATTGCGACGCTGCGGAACAAACCATGGCGCATGAAAAGGAGACTCCAAAATTTAAAGTAACTTGACTTCTCCTCCTATCCCTCTTCTGCTCATTGGCTAAAATGGTCCACCAGTGCTGTGTACGATGTTGTGTTTACCCTTGCAATGCTCATAATGCTCAACATGGGTTAGCATGGGATGTGACTTGATTTCTTTGGTTTGTTGTGCTTGATTAAAGCTCTCCAGAGGAGATTCTGCTACCTCTTTTTTGTGTTCTGTTTTCAAACTAACTTACAAAGTTCTGACAAAGGTCAGACTTCATGCTGAGCTTCTACTATGATGAACCAAAAGATGTTTTTATTAAAATTAACGAAATCACACCATACTCCACCCTATGATAATAGCTGTCCTGAAATGTGTAAGTGGCATAATTGGGGGACTAACTTGTTCAATTACAACTACAGCATTCTACAAATGGGTGGCATCCTTTAGAAATCACCATCATTTAAAATTTAACCACACTGTAGTAGAAACAAAACCTTTGCGGACTTGGCTGAGTGTTGGTGCCCTTGAATCCCTTACACTGTGGCCTTGAAGTGAACCCTTACCTCAGACTGTCCTGGGCGGTCTCATGGCAGAGTTGGCGCAGAGAGTTTGGACACGTGCCCCTTAGAGGTAGTAGAAACAAACACTGCCCAGGGACGAATTGATATCCTGTGTAGGAGGTTGGGCTTCAGAGGCTTGTGTTCGGTGCCCTGCAGACCTGAGTTGTAGGAAGAGAAATGTATCCCCAGTTGGAGCAGGTGGAAACCTGGCAAAGAAAACTTTTTGCTTTACTGGGTACCTGGAAGGGATTCCTTCTTAGGACCTTGGTGAATGGAGTTATAATGCTTTGTGTTTCTGGTGATAGTTTGATTACCCTGTGGAAGTCTACTGCTAGTGGCTAGCACAGAGGATAGTTACCTGTCTGGTCATGCTAACTGGCTACCAGTGGATTTGTGCCTTGCAGGGGTTCTTGTTCATTTGCTGAGTATCTAGCTGAACCAGAATTTGCCAAAGAAATTGAAGGCCAGTTACTGTATGCTTTCTGCATTTGCTTTTTGCATCTACCATACCTTCTCCTGTCAATAGCACAGTTGTTGCTACATTAAACTGCGTTTCTCTTAAGAATAAACTGTTTTATTCTTGCATATAAATGAAATTTGTGCATGATGCCTTGCCATGAGTACCTTGCTGTCTATAACTGATACATACAGATTTGTCTCATAATGTGTATAATGTGTAATGTGCCTCATTAACCACTTGCACATCAGTTCATCAGTTCATTCTCTTATTCAGTTAACTGGCCCCACATTCCACATTCGCAGTCAGCGCAGGACTTAGTTAATTGGTTAAAGGTTTTAGGTGTCACTAAGTGGAATGTGATATTTAAAGGATGTCATCTGATATGTTTACGACACAGTGCTGCTTGACTGCACAGAAAATGTTTGTTTTCTATGCCGATTTTTTAATGCTAACTTTAGCTTTAGCACAGAGCAAATTTACAGACTACGAAACCAAAGCAGTACTGGAAGATCCCATAACAGAACGCTTTAATCAAACAACAAAGAGAGCATCAGGAAAGACATTAATTAAGCTGGATTTGAGATTTGGGCCTAACCTTTGCTGGACAGAAAAAATCTTCAGGGTTTGGGCTCCTGGATGGTGTAGCAATTATAAAAGGAACATTTAAAGCCATGATGTTCAGTCTTTGGAACACTTTAAAAGTGGAGGTTCTGTGTGAATGCTTGCCAGGGAAGCCCAGGGGTTTGTGGAGAAGTTTGAAGGTGCTTTGGGCAAAGGGAAAGGGAGGAAGCTCTACGCCTTTAAGGTCATGATGACTAAGGTAAAGCACCTAATTTCCCACAGTATTCCATACACGATATACTAAACCTGTTGGGTCAGTTTTTCGGATTTCAATTGTACACATTCTGCCTGCATGTTATGGTCCATGTGTTTGGTGAAATGCAAAATGTGCTTTTTTCCATGCACTACTCACTACTAAACAAGGGAGCAAAAATGGGCGGTAGTCTTATACATGTGACTATTTACTCTGTTTCCTTAGTAAGAACTGAAATACACCCATGTATTTACACCACTATCTCTTCATCATGGATTTAAATTTTTCTCTTTTCTCTTATGGATAGGGTGTAAAATTCAGGCGCATTCTGAGCACAAATTGCATTTGCATCGAGGCATGTTTGCCATCTGACCATGAGAATGCATTTTAAATGTGCTGTCATATACTTTAAAAAACGTTTTTGTTCATTTATTTTCAGAAATTGATCAAGTTCAACCGAGACTTCGAGAACTTCAAGACGGCCTGCATTCCATGGGAGAGGAAAATTAAAGAAGTAGAAAGTTGGTTTCAGTCTGATTGCTGCATGCATACTCTCTTAAAAAGAAGGTGCCACAAGGGTGTCTTCGATTTACATTTACATTTACGGCATTTAGCTGACGCTCTTATCCAGAGCGACGTACATCAGTGCTTAAGAAGAACTGTTCTTACCTGAAAAACAGCTTAAATCCGAGTCAACTATTTAACCAAGATACTGCAGTCAGAGCATCTATACAACAACTGTCAGATAATAATTAGCCAACACCTAACCCAACAATACATAGAGAAGAGCAACGCAAGTCAAGGGAAAGGTTTTTTTTTTTTCCCTTTCCCTTGACTTCGATGCCATAGATGCTATAGAACAGTCACCAGCTCTCATCCTGGAGATCTACCTTCCTGAGAATCTCCAGGGCGGTGGGGGGGGTTTGGTGATCACTTCTAGAGAAGAAACATTCAACCCGTTCATTAACAACAGGCCATTTTTGTAGCTTAGTATCCATAAATGGACTTTTGAAGTATCTAACACAAGTATCTACTCCTTTATTTAAAAATGGAGCAAAATTGTTTTCTCTTCATTTAGGATTGTCTCTGGAAAATGTAATTGCTTGGTGCAACATGGCAGACTCCCTGATCTGTAGTCTCCTTCTGCTCTCTTTAAGGTCACTTTGGATCATCTGTAGCCTCCTACTTCATCTTCCTCAGATGGATGTATGGCCTTAACCTTGTCCTTTTTGGTTTAATGTTTGGGCTTGTTGTCGTGCCTGAGGTAAACATAAAGTTCATAATGGAAATTTTGGATAGTAAATAAACGGCTATATTTGCATTGTAGACAATGTGCCCCTTGGAAAAAGTCTCTCTCTCTTCTCCTTTAGGTCCTGATGGGTTTACCATATGGCTCCATTGCTAGAAAAACTGTTCCTAGAGATGAGCAGGAGACTGCCATGGACTTCTCTGTTCTCTTTGAATTTGGCGTGAGGAATAACACTTGGTCATTATTGTCGGTTCTGGAGAAAAAGGAAAAAGAATATTGTCTACATAATTCAATACTGTTTATCCTTGTTTTCTCTTCAGGGTTACTGCAAGTACTCCGTTCTCTTTTATGGTTTCTATAACAACCTGAATACCATTGGGTTGCTCAAGTTCCGCCTGCCACTGTCATATTTCCTAGTTGGAATAGGGATCTTCGGATACAGCCTGATGGTAGTGATTAGAACGTGAGTCCCTCCTTCTAATGCAACACTAACTTCTCTATGTTTTCACAATTAAAGGAGAGGCACTTATACGAATACAGCTGCCGTGTCATTGGTTTAAAAACTGTCTGAGCATCAACACAACTGGGGCTACAGTTCTTGGCTGGTTTAACTCTTAATGGTGTTTGGGGAAGAACACTGTGTAATATTTGACAGATGTTCCTTTCCTAGGCCAGATGTTTCTTTCCCAATTCATGCACCAGCTTCTCTTGGGGGTTTGTATGATATTCCCAAGGCAGACAAGATATAGTGGGGCAAAAAAGTATTTAGTCAGCCACCAATTGTCCAAGTTCTACCACTTAAAAAGATGAGAGAGGCCTGTATACCTCAACTATGAGAGACAAAATGAGGGAAAAAAATCCAGAAAATCACATTGTCTGATTTTTAAAGAATTTATTTGCAAATTATGGTGGAAAATAAGTATTT
>JBBPDC010000039.1:1098833-1109458 GCA_037974485.1 Hemigrammopetersius urotaenia
GCTTGAGCGCGCAAAAGACGCGATACGTGAATTTAGCTGGATTTCTGGAATGCTTCTTAGGGAGAACTTCTGTTGTGGAAATTAATATATAAAAATCCATAAAATCCATAGAATAAAGAAAGATCCGTAGAATTGGGATCAGGGTATTGGCTTCGTAGCAGAGATAACTCAGTTAATATCTTAGATAGTTTGCTTTTTGACTTCTGGATCTCTCAGGGTTTTTTTTGTCTTTATACTCTTGAAGAGTTTCTCCTTTTGAGTCTTGGTTCCTCTCAGTGGTTCTTTTTCATATTCTCTAAGAGTGTCACCTTTTAAATTGTGGTTCCTCAGAGTAGCAGATATCATTCATAGTTAATATCTGGAGGGGGAGGCTTTTGTTCATGACAGCTCCCCTCCCTTGATACTGGAGGGAAACTCTTGGAAAGAGAGAATTCGAAACTATGGATCCGTGTTTGTAAGTAGAACGTGACGGTTATTATGGTGTGCTTTGTGGCATATGTATATGTATATTATATATAATATATAAACATTATTTTTTTATGATTGCTAACTATAATTGTCCTTACAGTTAAATAATACAACCCGGCAATAACACTTCCAGGCCTCTGGGGTTTCATTTCTGATTCAGTTTTATTAACTTATGTCTGCATTTCCTTTCAGTATTTTTTTGCTGTTATAGTGTTTCACATTTTCCTTTCGCAGTCGGTCTCTGGGCGGGTTGGTTTGCATTTTGCCGTGAGGCAGTAAGCCACTTTTCACACACTTAACTAACCATTCATGTTACATTACGAAAGCCCCCCCACACACAACCCCCCACCACACACACACGTGATAGATGTGGCCCTCAACCAGTGTTATGTAATGTGTCCCTATTAACGCTCTGAACCTTTTGTGAGCCATTCAGTACAAAACCTGTTTAGATAAAAGGTATCTAAAGTTCCCAGTCAAACGTTAGTCCACACATTCAGCACATATACGGGGTTTTTGCTTACTTTTACTGCTCTCAAATAATAGTGAAGACCCCTAAACTGTAAAATAACGAACATTGAATCGCGTAGTGACCAAAAATGAACGGTTATGTACTTATATAGTTAACTTCTTGTACATTAAGTTCTAATTAACTTTTATGTAGTTAATTAACATGAAATTCTTTGCCAAATGACTACTGCTGAGGGGGTTGTTGGCAAGGGGGTGGAGGCACTTCAACTGCAAATTTGACGTTGGGCTAAAAAAGTTGACATCTTAACATCTCAACTTTCACCTCATTATCTTAAAAACCAGTTTGTAAAGTTTATAAATGTTTAAAACTACATTATATTGTTTGAATATAATGGTCTGGCATGAAGCACAACTGTGATACTGTCAGACTATTCTGAAACGCATTGTTGAGAAACACGTTTCGTTTCTTATTTGTAAAGAAACCCTTGTTTCATTGACTTTAACAGATTTGCCTGTAAAGGCATTATATACACTTTTATTAGCTTTTTGTACAACATTCAGTAGACCCTAAATCAAGAGTACATTGATTTGAGTATACAGTAAACTCCCGCTATTTCGTGGTCGAGTCAGTCGCAGATTTTTTTTCTTAGAACTAATAATTGTTCGCGGAACGCCCTTTTTCTTGGCACTGTATATTTTTCTTGCATTTTAGTGCTAAATTAGTTGCTAATTTTTAAATATTTTAAATATAATTGAAACATTATTTACTAATTTTGGAACATAATTATTAACAAGTTCAGCTACATTTCCATACAAAATATAACTGTAAATGTTTGGATACTGTCAAGAGAACACTAAGAAAGTATGTCTCGGGATGATGAAATACTGCTGTACTCAGCGGGAGGTTGGAAAGTAACCAGTCCGAGAGTGTTGTTAATTTGTACTTGCTGCTGATTGGCTGCTGCGCTGCAGTCCATCATTCCTGTGTCAGAACATTCTGCCGCATGGAGCTTTTGAGTGTTTCTCTAGTGTTATTCGTTAAATCAGTTTACTGTAAATTACGTTTATTACTGTATTTACCCTTCATATACCAAAGAAAACAACAGCGCAGACCAAAGAAAACGCACTGCATGAATTACAGTCCAGTCTATACAGGGGCAACATCGGTATTTACATTCTAGCACTGCAGGAGCTCAGTGTAAACTTTACAGTACATTAAGGGTAATGTATTAAACTGTGTTTAAAATGAAATTAAAGTTTGGGAGCATATTTGTTGCCCTATTTAGGGTTTACACTATAAATTTTTTTTTTTTAAACCACATCACAAATTCATGGTTTTTCCACCAATCGCAGGTGCTCTTGGAACTATGTACTTCTCAGAGCTCCAGTGTAAATAGGTCCAGGCTGTTTGACTACATTTGGGGTAAAGTGGGAATGCTTGAATGTTCTTGTCAGTCACTGGGACTGATATACATCCATTCAATTGGTGCTGAGGCTTTTGCCTGTTACTGTTACCTGTACCCTTATTTGCAGAGGAAGAGTTGCCCCTGCAATTGGAAGGCTGGGTGTTTGAATCCCAGGACTGCCAGTGGCCCCACTGAGGTTCCCTTGAGTAAGGCATGGTCCCCACGTACTGCGTCCCTGGCTGTCCACTGGAAGGTTCTGTTTTAAGGTCGCCTGTCCAGAAGATTGGCCAGAAACTGGTCAGAGGCTTCGCTTTTCTGTCCCTCCTACGTTCAGAGCTGGACACCTGTGCAAGTCGCTCGCTGATAGAAGGAGGCAGTGTGTCCTCTGTCCCAGAGTGTGTGTTGAGAAGTGTAAAGTCATTTGTATCTCTCTCTCCCTCCCTCCCTCCCTCCCTCCCTCTCTCTCTGTGAATGCAGTGAGAAGGTGTATTTCACACAGTTGCTCATTCAGTCCCCTGCTTCCCACAGATTGGGTTTCGGCTGTTGTCCGTTCAGGGCTGCTAAAAGCTAATTTGGACACTTATCCCAGCCCCCATCTGATGCGCTCGAGTGGCCAAAGACTGACCCCCCCTCGCCAAACCCCCAATACACCGATGGCCATCAGCAATCTGAGAGCGGCCCGCTTTATTGGCCTGCTGCACGATACTGGAATCAGAATCAGAATCTCTGTCTCTCTCTTTCTCTCTCTCTCTTTCTCTATATCTCTCTGTATCTCTCTCTTCCTCTCTCTGTGTGTCCTCTATCTCTCTCTCTCTGTCTCTCTCTCTCTCTCTCTCTTTCTCTATATCTCTCTGTATCTCTCCCTTCTCTCTCTCTGTGTCCTCTATCTCTCTCTCTCTGTCTCTCTCTCGCTCTCTCTGTGTCCTCTATCTCTCTCTCTCTCTCTCTCTCTCTCTATCTCCCTCTCTCTCTCTCCCTCTCTCTCTGTGTCCTCTATCTCTCTCTCTCTCTGTCTCTCTCTCGCTCTCTCTGCGTGTTCTCTATTTCTCTCTCTCTCCTCTCTCTCTCTCTTCTATCCCCCTCTCTATCACTTTCTCTCTCCTCTCTCACTCTCTCATCTGCCTCTCCAATTCACGTTCTCTTTTTAGCTCTCTTTCACTTTTACACTTTCTTTTTCTTGTCTTTTGCTCTTCCTCCCTCAAATCTCTTTCTTTCTCTCTCTATCTCTCGTTTTCTTCTTTCTCTTATATTCTTTGCTCTGTCTCGTTATTGCTCTCCCTCACTCTTATTCCACTGTATGAATTCGCACACACACACACACACCCCAGCACATGAATGAACCAAAGTGGAAAAACCCAACAAACCCATATGACGTACATAAACAAAAGTAGGTGTTGCTCAGCGGGAGTCACTCTCTGTCCGTAGGGCTGTGATCTATTGCTTTCTCGCTTCTTCTCGCTCTTTTTCCCTCTGTGTTGCTCCACAGTTCTTCCTTTTCTCTCGCTCTTTTTCTGCTGTTCAGTTCAATCAGAGATAACAGAGATGTTGAGTTTATTTATATAGCATGCTATCATACACAAAGGCCTTTCAATGTGCTTTACAAAAATAGAATAAAAAATTATATAAAATGAACGAACATAAGAAATCAAAGAAAATCAATAAAAGAATGGAAGTGCAGTAGTTCTGATACCACTGATACACCATTTCACCAGGTTTAGTTTTAGCTCTTTTCACCACGGGCTGAGCTGCTCCTGCAGATCTAAGAGACCCATCAGGATCATATACTTCGAGCGTATCAGAGATGGATTTAGATGCATGTCCGGTGAGTCTGACTGTCCTTGTAGTGTAAGCAAATGTCGCCTTCTCAGTTAAAGGTGCACGGAGGACCTAATTTTACACAATTTAGTAAAAATGACTTACAGAAAACTGAAACGCTTGTGCAATCCTAACTTCTTCCTTGTTAAATTTGTCGAATTTACCCTCTGGCTTTCCCATCTGGCTTTCTCTTTCAGGCTGCATTCCCTGTTCGGAGTTCTTAAAGGAGACTATAAGATCCATGTTGGACATGTGGAAAGCCAAATCGGATTCGACTGCCTGTCCAAGCACAGCCTCAGCCGACCCGCCTCTCCTCCTCCTAGTCTAACGCTAACGGAAACTGACGTTCCGTGGCCTTTTGCTGTAACTAGACCTTTTGGGTCAGACAAGGGACACAGGCTACTGCATGCAGGGCACGGATTCCCATGTCTCTACATCAGCAGCGAAGTTCAAACCATGGCTTAATCCACAAAAGCCTTGAGCCCGTCTTCGGGCTTGTCTGATGTTCGAGCTTTCATAAACTTGAAATGTATTCAGTATAGAGGAGCATTATTTTTGAATACTTTCTACTATTTTTAAATAATTATTTATAATTATCAATAACAAAGTCCTTGTTTTACTTCATGTACGCACACGCTGGTAAAATTCCACCAGAATTGAAGTATTAGTAATAGATTCTATACCCAATTCTCAGTTGCTGTTATGCATGGATTAAAGTTCTCCGTCGCTATGACGGATTTCCGTCAACTGAGGGCGCTAAAGGTTAGTAATGAGATTGATGCAGATCCGAATGGGGAACGAGGGGCGGAGCTGAACAAGCTTCGGCAGAGAAAGTTCTGGAAAGGCTCTGTTTCTTTAATTACGATTTAATTATTTTTCCTAAAAATGAAAATAAACATTATGGTTTCGGCAGTTCTCTTAAACATTGACTGCTGCGGAGTAGCTACTGGCTGCCAGCTGTTTCTCGACGCTCGTTTAAGATGCCAAACTTCAGAGTAAGAGAAAATAATTCCCCAGCATTTAGTGCCACATCAGTCTCAAAGGCTTTTAATGCCCCAAAATACAGACCAGATCCGCAAAAGGGCTTCTTGTTGCCTGGCGCATCCAATAATAATAATAATAATAATTATAATAATAATAATGATAATAGGGTACAATAAAAGGTTAGTAGTAGTATATTTTACACAAGATCGAAACTGAACGGAAGTTCTAAGATTGGGAGTCAGTAGTGTGTCATGAAGGGTCTCATTCACTAATAGTAGCTAAAACAGGTCTGAGAACAGCGGAGAAAAGCTATCGCTTAAATAGATAAAGAAGCCAAAACTCCGAAGCTCGATATTCAGGACAGTGGCTCCGGTGTCGCGAGTGCTGCGAGAGCTTATTCTCCGTTAAAAATAAATAAATAACAGCAGTTTTGGAGTCTGCTGATGCTCAAATTCCCCCCAAACGTAAATGCTCCACCTCATCTCTTCCGTCAGATTTATTTATTTTTTGGCTTTAATCCATGTGTTTTGTCTTGCAAGAAGAAAATGAAAAGACCTGGACATTTCAGGCAGCGACGCCGGCGAAGGTATCATTTTTCTTTTATATGCTGCTAAGGAGCTGTCGAGAAGGTTCAACAAACAGCACCAGACGATTTCCCAACTCGCAGGTATTTGTGGTTCAGTTTGAGACTCTACTGCAACTCGGAGCCCTGAGCATTAAAAGGAGCAATGCGGAAGTCTGGTCAGCAAAACTATCTCTCTCTTTGAAAAGCACATGGGCTTGTCATCCTGTCTGGCACAAATGAACACGGTTTCAGATAAACAGGGTATGAATTATTAGAATTAACTGTGGTTTTAAATAACGGAAGAAAATTGATATTAATAATTTTGTTCCAGTTGATCGATTTTTAAAATTGCTTTACATCTCATCCCTACTGTTTTCCTAATTTCAGGATGATTGTAAAATTTGAGAGGGTTAACCCTTTAGACACCAGCAGAATTCTCTTCATTTCTGAATTCCTGACATTTTCCAGAGCTCATTGCTGTTTTGAACAAAGCATTTGACCTTGAATTGTGTCAATTACTTTGAGATATTGGGCTTTAAAAAGTCATATCACACCCTTTTGAAGTGCCAACACGTTGAATCAGGTGTTAAATGTTTTGATCGTTAATCTGTGGTGTTCAGTGGGCAGAAATATTAAATGAGGATTCCCTACAGCACTGCAGGCCAAACGGTCAGTTATTAATTACTGCAGTTTGGTGGAAATGGGATGTAAATTCTGGTGACATTGACTTCCCAGACTGGCCCTTGATAACCCCCTTTAAATGTGCGCACACACAAACACTCTTTCTGTGCCCCAGGGGCTTTGGGTGTGTGCGTTCATGAGTATGTGTGTGTCTATGACTGCATGATTGACAGAGTCCACTGGGTGCTCTGATTGGCACTAGGAGATAATAGTGTGTGTGTGTGTGTGGCATCTGATGGTCACTAATTAGACCCAGCCTAATCAGCCAGTGGCTGTGAATCTTGTCGTGTTATTGATTATGCCGTGAACACGCTCACCAGGAGGCTCTTAAACTACTAACAGGGAATCAATTAGACCGTCTGAGGACTGTGTGTGTGTGTGTGTGTATTTTTGTGTGTGTATATATGTATGCATTGTATAAAATTCCCCCCTCAGGGCTGCTGTCTTTCTGCTCCTGTGACCCCGTGTCAAAGTTTTTACTTTTGGAATTTTCTTCCCTTGTTTTAATGTATAATGTGAGTAAATAAATCAACCTCAGCGTAAACTTGACACAAATTCCTGGCCCAATGAAAGCCCCTCACCTAGCCCCCCCAAATACACACACACACACACACACACACACACACACACACATATATACTGAAACAGTATTATATATGCCAGTGCTTTCAAATTGTCAGGCCTGTAAAGTACAGTAAATATTCTGATCTAATTATTATCATTAATCTAAAATAAGAATAATCCTAATGAATCTAATTAGCAGTGTTCTGATGGCGGCGCGCTAGGTCGCAGTGGCCACTTCGGGTCCAATCACTTTGGTGCTTCACACTGACACTCGCCAACATGTTGTCTTTATACAACTTAAGACTACTGCTGCTGCACTGTGTTGTCTTTTATGTCTTTATGTTCTATCTGTGAAGAGGGTGTTCAAGTAAGAATTGCATTGGACTCTGTACACTGTACTCTGTACACATGACAATAAACTTCAACTTCAACATGTGCATCCGAACAGCTGGTACGCATGTTTATGACCACCAGACCCTGCTCCAGATACGAGATGAGTGTGTAGCTTACTTCAGCGGTGAGCTGCTGCTGCTACTCCGAGATCTCGATTTGCTGTGCAGACCTCGGACCGCAGCGCTGTCTGATGCCAATGGCCGAGGGAACAGACCTCGCAAGTGGTGCGTGAGAAAGTGAAAGCGGGGCAAATGAGGGCGAGGCCACGCTAGGCTAAACGCTAATGCTAGCCGGCCGGCAATATCATCCATTTTCCTCGCCAACGTTTGCTCCCTGAATAATAAACTGTGGACCACATCCGGCTGCAACCCAGCCAGCGTGAGTTCAGAGACTGTTGTGCTTACGTTATTACTGAGTCATGGCTCAATGACAACGTTCCAGAGATGGCTACCACTATTAGCAAAATGCTGTTGTACCAAAGCGACCGTGATGCTAATCTTGGCCACTAAACAAAGAGGAGGGGGGCTTTGTGTTTACATCAGCATGGACTGCTGCGTAACTGCGATGCTGATCTCGAGCTACTGCTCACCGCTGCTGGAGCTTACGTCTTAGTTGTAGGCCATTTTATTTACCGAGAGAATTCACCACCGTGCTCATAGTCGTGGTGTGCATTCCACCCAGCGCTAATACAAATAACACTGCCAGAACTGTACGGAGCCATCAGCCAGCTAACAACATGTGGACTTTCCAACTAGGGGTGCGAACACGCCAGACTGTGTTTACACAAACATCCCCGGTGCGTTCTGTGCTGAGCCCCGCCCCCACGGATTCTCAGATCATGTGTCCATCATGTCCATCCCAGCCTACAGACCCGGCACATCCAGAAGCAGATAAAGATCTGACCCCCAGGAGCCATCTCTGCTCTTCAGGACTGTTTTTAGCTCACTGACTGGGACATGTTCATGGAGGCTGAAACCTACAGCGGCTCTGCCAACCTGGAGGAGTACACAGAGTCGGTCACTGGCTACATCAGCATGTGCATCGATGACGTCACATTCTCCAAAAACATCATCACATGTTCCAACCAGAAGCCACGGATGACTGCAGAGGACCAGAGACATCGCCTTCAAATCAGGTGACCAGGCAAGGGCCAAACTGTCCAGGGCCATCAGAGCAGCAAAGCACGCCCAGAAAATCCACTGCCACTTCAAGGACACTGGGGATGTACGGCGCATGTGTCAGGGCATCCAGGCCATCACCAACTACAGGGCATCTCCACCTGCCTGCGATAGTGAGGCCTCCCTTCCAGATGCGCTGAACAATTTCTACATGCAATTTAAAGCCCAAAATGACAAGGCGGTACGGAAGTCCACCCCACTTCCCAATGACCGGGTACTCTGTTTGACTGTGGCTGATGGCCCTCACTCACCTGGACAAAAAGGACGCCTATGTTCGAATGCTGTTCATAGACTTCATGGACCTAAACACCACCTTCTGCAGCTGGGTCCTGGACTTCCTGACTGGGAGACCGCAGTCAGTCAAGATCGGGAACAACATCTCCAGCATCACCACACTCAACACAGGGGCCCCCCAGGGCTGTGTGCTCAGCCCTCTACTGTTCACACTGCTGACCTCCGACAGTGCAGCAATCATACAACTGACACAACTGTGATGGGTTTGATCAGTGGGAACAATGAGGTGGCGAACAGAGAGGAGGTGCAGTGGCTGACAGACTGGTGCAGAGCCAACAACCTGACCCTGAAAGGAGATAGTTGTTGACTTGATCATTCCCCGCTGAGCATCAGCGGTTCCTCGGTGGAGATCATCCAGAGCACCATGTTCCTTGGTGTTCACATCACGGAGAACCTCACGTGGACCCTCAACACCAGCTCCGTCACCAAGAAGGCCCAGCAGCGTCTCTACTTCCTGCAGAGACTGAGGAAAGTGCACCTTCCACCCCCAATCCTCCCCATGTTCTACAGAGGGACCATAGAGAGTATTCTCAGTAGCTGCATCACAGCCTGGTACGGAAACTGCAGTGTTTCGGAGCAGCAGACCCTACAGAGGGTTGTGAGAACAGCTGAGAAGATCATTGGAGTCTCTCTCAGCTCTGTCACACACATTTACTCCACACACTGCATCCGCAAAGCCACCAGCATTGTGGACGACCCCACTGACCCCTCACACACACTCTTCTCACTCCTCCTGTCTGGTAAAAGGTACCATAGCATACGGGCCTCCGCTACTAGAATGGGGAACAGTTTCTTCCCTCAGGCCTCAGACTCCTTAACCAGAACTTTAAGCATAAAACCACACACACACACACACCACAAATCACCCACCTCCCCTACCTTACCCCTACCCCCTTGGACAACTCAGACTTTTAATAACAAGTTAAAATACTCTTTATATAACATACTCTGTAAAACACACAACACTCTCTGTCATGGTTTTTATGCTGCTACAAACTGCATGATCATACTTCTAGCACATATTTATTGATTTCCTGCATATGACAATAAAATATACTTGACTTGACATTTACAGCAATTGAGAGACCTTAATGTTGTAGTTAGCGCCTCATGTGGACCAAATACTACATTGCAGCTCCATTAGGTGATTGATTTGTCACAATGGAGGTTCTTGAGGTTCTCATTCCACTTTGCCTGTTCCTCGTCGATATATCCACAGTTCTCTCCAGCATAGCGTGACCTTACATTTATGTGTGTTTGTATTTTTTTCAGCATTGGCTTGTTGATGAGGCGTGTGTTTGTGATCCGGACCATCAGTATGACGTTCCAGTGCTCTCTTCTCACAGTGCTGGAGCCCTCTCCTCTTATGAAAGGTGAGACACCCACAAGCTCTCAAGAAAATTTCTATCGTCATTTTGTGATTCTACCTCATGATTAAACCCATCATGCTCTGCTATTGAACATCTGGACTTTGTGGCAGCATATCTGATGTTCTTCAGATATATACAGATTCAATCTAATCATGATTTTGATTGTCCTGCCCATCTCTTTAGAGGTCAAAGGTGAGCCTTGCCGTTAGATTGGTAACTTACAGCCAATCAGTGTCGGTGTTCCTGTATTAAAGAGCCCATATTACAAAAGGTTAATTTTAGTGCTGTTAAAAATATCGCGTTAACTTATTTTCTATAACGCTTTAAAATAAATGGATCGCGCGATTAATTTGAAAATGAAACGCCCTTCTGCACTGCAGTACCACACAATCAGTGGGGGCAGTATTGCGCTACGTCGGCGACCAGCATGCCAGAA
>JBBPDC010000039.1:1126492-1136794 GCA_037974485.1 Hemigrammopetersius urotaenia
TTGCTTGTGCACTCACTGATAATCATCAGGTAACTAAATTTAAACTAAAAGTAGCTAAAAAGGCAAAGCTTAATAAAAATAAAGAAAATGTTTCAGAAAAGATACAGAAAAGTGGGGCCTGTTTAAATTCATTTATTTTTTGGCCCTTGATCTGATCCAAAACAGAACGCAACACACTGTTCCATCTTATCCCTGATTCATTTAGGGTTCACACTGCCATGTTAAACATCAACGAGATGTGAGCAAAAGTCATGTGATAGAGAAGACTTTATGATGTTTAGTAATCACCGGCTTTTCGTGGGGGTTACGTTTCAAGAGCACCCGCGTCTAGTGAAAAATCGCGTTGTGTTTTAGTTTTAAAAAAATGCCTAAAATGTCTATTTTTGTAGTGCAAACCTTAAATATGCCCCCAAATCCAGAACACTTTAATGTAAGTTTAACGCATTACCCTTAAAGAAAATGTAAAGGTAAACCTGTATTCGAATTTAAATTCCCCGCTAAGATCTGCAGCTCGGAAGGGTGCGGGACAAAGGTTTACACCCGGATCGCATTTAAAGACAGACGTGGGTCTGAATGCACTCCGGCTCACGGTTTTTGGGGAATAACCCCTGATCTACTCGGGCTAAACATACAAATGAGGGCTCAGGCTGAAAAGATCTACCGAACTGTGGAGCTTGAAGTATCTGAGCGCTTTCCCGAGATACGGGGCCCTTTGTGTGAAAACATCCAGAAAAAATATATTTATTGCCATAAAAAAGCAAAAAAAAAGGCGGAGGATATTTGCACTTTCCGCGTTATTGTGGGGTTTTCCGCGAGTTTGGTTCTCAAAAAAAATTGCGTGTGACTGAATCCACAACTCCTGATCTGTGTAAAACTGGGGGATTACTGTACAATCAGTGACAATAACTGTGAAAACATCTACTGAACTAATCGTGCTCTTCTCTGATCTGTCTGAGCTCATTATGTTTATATTTGTCTGGGTTTGGTTGACGATTACTTTCCACTGAACTGCCCCGTCACACTGATTTGATTTGGCCGTGCCCCTATAGTTGAATGCAGCATTCTTTCCTACCTGCTCGTCCTGATTTGGCCTGATCTGTAGTTCTGATCTGTGAATCCACCTGACTACCAGATCAAAATCAAGCGAAGTGGACAGAATAGACAGTTAATCAACAAAGAAAGGCAGATTTCCATACATGAAATGCAGCATATCAGATTTCACAATATCACACTTTGCCAGTTCGTGCTTGACACGCATCAAAGCAGCAGCTGCAATATTTTTGTTTTTACATTTACTTTGATGGGATTTAGCTCATGCTCTTATCGAGAGCGACGAACATCAGTGCTTAAGTAATTCACATCCCTTCCTCAAACCTGTAAAGCTAAACTTAAATCAACCAAGTTACTGCAGGCACATCTAAACGACTCCTGTCAAAGAAAAGTCAGAGGTTAAGGCAGAAGTAAGGAAGGCTTGAGTAAGTTATTTTTGTTTTTTGAGTGAAAAAGAAATAAATAAGTAGAAACCAGAGGTATGGAAAGTCACCAAGATGCTCCTTGAAGAGTTGGGTCTTCAGGAGATGCTTGAAGACAATGAGGGACTCCAGATCTGATCGGAAGAGGGAGCTCATTCCACCACTGGGGGGCCGAGACTGACGCATCTCTTCCTCTTCTTTTGAGCAGCAGAGGCTCGAGACGAGCCGTGCTTGAAGCCCTGAGAGGATGAGAAGTGAAGCTGCTCGATCAGTGCAGATGTGTTTGGGGGTGCAAGTCCATTCTTGGCCTTGAAAGCAAGTGTTAAGGACTTGAGCTTATTGCAGGTGGCCACAGGGAGCCAGGAAGGATCCTTAGTAAAGATGTGGGGTGTGTGAATTTTGAATCACCCTTTTAAACTATTTCGAATAAGCATATGCATTATTTTTTCATACGTACTGTCTCACATTACATTTGCTGTACATCGTAGCAGCCACAGCTTGTGATGCTGTAAAACAAATATCGACCAAGTCATGAATCAAAGTCAAACGAGGGATGCTAACGTTTAGGCTAGCATCGTCTCATTGTTGAGGAGATATTTATTAAATAAAAACTGATTAACTCACAATATCAATGAGACGTCACTGGCCTGAAACTGCGTTTCTGCCATCACAAACAATTTTGGAAAAAAAAATTTGAACCCGGAAATTGGTGCTCTCTCACACACACACACAAACACACACACACACACACAGAGACACAAATATATAAATATGATTGGATATTTATTGGATAATCCAATAAAAACTGCAGAGAGAACATAATCTGAAATACATTATTCTATATACACACATGCTGGGGTATAAAAACTATAGATCAGTGTCTTACAGTTAAGTGAATTACTAATAATACAAATGGTGGTTTGTTATTGGATATAATAGAGATCAGTAGTAGATTAGCAATACTGACATAAATAGTGATCATTCAGACGGTAAGACTATTGCACAAATTAATAAGAATATCGCACATAAAGAAATGTTGTAACACCCAATAGGATGCGACCATCCACTATAAAATCCAGCACAGTGCAACAAACTGTCCAATTTTACTGTGGAATGTTGGCGTACAAGTAAAAACAGTTACACAGGAACCAGTAGAACCATTAAAGGGTTTATCTGTCGTGGGATATTCTAGAGCAATACAGTTCTACAGTTTGGATGTTTTGGGATGGTGCCAAACGAGGTGATATCCCAATAACACAGTGTCCAAAAGGATGCACAGTTGTATAATGGCTTCAAGCATATCTGGACCTTGCTTTAAAACCAGCCAATCCAGAGCTCATGAAGAGGATCTGCATCTCTATATCTTTGGTTTGGGCAGCTGGTGGCCTTTTGGTTGGCCAGAAGGTGGTGGGTTTGAATGCCAGGACTTCTAATGGTTTCCGTGAGTAAGATACCGTCCCCACACTCTGCTCCCCAGGTGCTGTGTCCTGTGCTGTGGTGTATTCATATATGATGAATGGTCACTTTACACTTTACAAAGCAGGTCCAATCATAAATCGGCTGTTTCCAGCATGTTCCTTTGCATACAGAAGCCCTTTGGGATGCAGGGATGCTTTGGAAAACCCTCCCTGTATCTGATGACCAGTGGTTAGCATCGATGAAGGTAGTGTTGAAGGACATAGTAATGATGATGATGATGATGATGGTAATGATTGCAGTAACAGGCATTACAGTCGGGGACGAGCACCAGGCTAAACGACGAGGACAGCAGTGATAGAGATGACGGTTTGGACAGCGGGCGCTGGTTAACGCTGATGCGCTGGTTCCATTGGCGCTGGTCGGCGCGGATGGAGAAGCAGGTCGGAGCCTGATATGTGGAGTAACAGCGAGCCAGGCGTGATGGGTTGAGTTATGACATGCTGCCAGCTCATATGGTGAGGAGGCTGAGTCAGTGCCATGTCTCTCGTGCCTGCGCTCATGCCTCACCCCTCCTGCTCGTTTGGGCCATTACTGCGGTGGCAGGAGACGTCTATGCGCTCCAGACCCTCGCTCCCTCCCGCTTTCTCCCATCCCCCCTCTCTCTTTCCCCTCCATCACCCCATCTACTCCCTCCCTCCCTCCCCCCGCTAGTCTGTCCGCTCACCCTTCATCCCTTCAGCTCGGGTGCTTCATGACATCATGGCGTGCTCTTTGCTCCGAGTACGGGGCGCCGGGCCAAGCGGGAATGATTTTGGGGGGGAGGGGGTTGGGGGGGTGTTTAAGGGGAGGGTAGTGGGGTACTTATTCAAAACCTCATTTGTGCGTATTCACTCATCTGTCAAGCAAGCTGCTGTAGACAGTTTGGGGGGGAAAAATGGGCGCTGGATGTTTTGCAGGAAAGCAAAGTATGAAAAGGGCAGTGGGCGCTAACCAAAATCGCCCGGTCATGGTGAGGGGATTTGAGCTGGAACCAAAACAAGCTGAAAAACATGCTCTTGTTCAAATGCAACTAACTATTGGTCACTGTTGCACCGCATGGACTTTTCTGTAAAGAATATTCACCCCAATCTCAACCCGATCAAACGACATCCAGATTAGAGTCTGGAGACTCGTCAGTGTGGTTTAGGACCATTGCCACCCAAAGTCCCACCTGTTTACAAATAAAACTGACACACGACGCATCTGCTGATGCAATACCTCAAACTGATGCCACTGAATACTGATACTGAAAGATAGATAGATAGATAGACAGACAGACAGATAGATGGATAGATGGAAAGATGGATAGATGGAAAGATGGAAAGATGGAAAGATAGATAGATGGAAAGGGATGGATGGATGGAAGGATAGACAGATAGACAGATAGATAGAAAGATAGATAGATAGATAGATAGAAAGATGGAAAGATAGATAGATGGAAAGGGATGGACGGATGGAGGGATAGATAGATAGATAGATAGATAGATAGATAGATAGATATATAGATGGAAAGATAGATAGATGGAAAGGGATGGATGGAAGGATAGATAGATAGATAGATCATTTGTTTTTGTGATATCACTCAAAAACTCTTTAAATATTGTTGCTGTTAAAAAAATCAAAGATCTTCTTTTGTATTTATTTATTTATTTATTTAACTTCATGGACATCCTCTTCATGTTGACTGAAACTGATGAACGAACCAATGGAAACGGATTTCCAAAGGATTTTACATTAACTTACATTCAAAGTAAAGAATGTTGTTGTCCTCTCTTGTAAAGTTGATATTTTGGAACAGGACCAATATGAGCTTAGCCCCGTAAATATGAGTTATGATAAAATAAATTTGCAAATGTCTACACATCCTGGGACATAAACCCATGAAAATATCTGTGTTTATGGAAAAACGTTACTGTAACGACGCAGCACAGTTTGACGTGAGTGTGTGCTGTTTTTTGTATGATAACTATAATAGTCACAATAGTAACATCAGCGCTAAACAAAAGATAAAAACCTCCGACACCAAACATGTCTGATTGACTACATTTGGGATACGAGGGGAATTGAGAATCCTGTACTTTTAAAAAGAAACTTTTTGTCTTTACGTTACACTCTACCTGTGGCTGAGGACTGTGGCTGTTAATTTAACGGCCGTTCTGCCACTATGTGTTGATTTCTACTCACCTGCAGTGAGTTACCGCTGAGGAAGTGTGCCAGTAGGGCGACGTGGCTCGAGTTTCATCTAATCCTGCAGTAACAACAGCAGAAAAGGGCAGAGATTACCTGCTGTACAATAGTGCCCAATTAGTACCCATAATATGTTATTAATACCTGAATTACCCACGCAGTTTGAAAGTGATATCAGTCACTTATGCATGCTTTCCGGAAAAAATAAATAAATATGGCCTGAGTCAGACAAGGATGCCAGCTGAGGTTATTTGCACTTTAAGTGGCCCCAGATCCAGCAAGGTTCAGTGGCAGTCGCTGCATTAAATCAGCACAGCGATTCTTTTCTGGGTGCGCCGATTTGTGCTTGACATTGATTGGTACTTTGGTTGTGGCCACTTGTTGATGTGCATTAGCCATCCTTTAGATTGATAGACAGTCAGATGAGGTATATAGATAGATAGACAGACAGACAGATAGTGAAAGTGACCATTCTGTCATACGTGAGCACACCACGGCATGCAGCGTGGAATTCTTCCTCTGTATTTACCCCATTCACCGAGTGAAGCAGTGGGCATCCAGGAACACAGCGCCCAGGGAGCAGAGTGTGGGACGGTACCTTACTCAAGGTGTTTAGCAGTCTTGGGAATTGAACCCATGACTTCCTGATTGTATGCTGCCAGCTGCCTGGATGGATGGATGGGTGGGTGGGTAGGTAGGTAGACAGATAGATAGACAGACAGATAGACAGACAGATAGATAGACAGATAGACAGATAGATAGAAAGAAAGAGATGGCTGAATAGATATATGGATGGGCAGACAGACAGAGTTAGATAAGTCAGGCTAGAAGGAGAGACAGATAGGTAGGTAACACTGGTTAGATTAGATTAGAGTAGATGGATTCACCTGAAATTCAAGTTCTTTTTTGCCAAATGATAAATCCAGAAACTACAGAAATAAAAACTCCAAATCTGATTCTATTTTTGGCTTTTCAGCAAAATAAAGATCAGTGACATCCGAAGGGAGCTTGTCCAGGGCATGAAGCATGAGGAAGACATTTTTACGAAGGTTCACACTGATTAGTGTTTGTCAACATTAAGGTTAGCGCGATCTCGTGGCCTGCAGATTAATGCAAAGACTCTGAATGAAATGAATAAAACATTAATTTTTTCCCTTCTAGTGGACTGATAGGGGAGGTTTCAGTGGGGGAGCGGTGCTTGACTTTGTGGAGCGTCTTTCCCGAGGACGGCCCTGGGAAGGTGGATACGGCCAGACGTCCCGTGATATAATTAAACAGTGATCCGCTGACGTGTTGGGATGATGAGAGAGCATCCGTGACTCGCCTGTTGACGAGCTTTCCCAATGTCACTGATCTTATTTGGCATAATTCCTCTCAAAGTCAGAAAGGTGGAAAGGGAGGAGCAGCTCGAAATCACAACACTGCAACCTGTCTCCTTGTTTACGCTGTGATTTGTTTCTTAATTACATTTGCTCGTCCCTATCTGTGCTATGTTCGGAAAGTGCTTTTCTTTAAGGCTTGATTTGTTTGTTTTATATCTGAAGGGAAGCTTAAGGTACTGTTTTCTTGTAGATAGCAGGCAATTGCCTTTCAAGAAGCACATGAAATGCATGTGCTATGATGCGGCATTCAGGATCATTCTCAAGAAATCTTTAAATGGACTGTACTGGGAACCATCAGTCTCCCTCTAGAGGTCATACAGGGCACAGCCTGGGAATATCATGAGGTAGAAGTTCCAAACTACCTCTGGAAGCAAGATCAGCACAAGAACTACACATCAGGAGTTTCCTGAAATGTGTTTTCATGGCAGAGAAGCTGCGCCCAAGCCTGAGATCGCTATGAGCAAGCCCTGCCTGAGGTGGTGTAAAGAATCTGGAGTTCTGTGGAGTGCTTCTCGATCATGAATCATGCTTCTCTATCTGGAAATCTGGAGGAAGAATCTGTGTTTGGTGAATTTCAGGAGAACACTATTTTTCTGAATGCATAGTGCCCACAGTAAAGTTTGGTTGAGGAGGAATAATGGTCCCGGGCTGTTATTTAGGTACTAACTAAATACACTCAAGTGGACGGCCTGGGAAGCTCTTTGGGTGTCCTGTTGCTCTGACGGCAGGCCAGGACGCCTCAGAGCTGTGGTGTAACATAACTCAGAGGAATGTGTCCACAGTATTGTAAAGATTGTCAAGAAAAACTCTCCACCATATGGTTTATACCATATAGTGAAGTTTTGGCACCTCACCTATAGTCCTGGGCTGAGTAATGTTTTTATTAACTTAAAATATATATAAATAATATATAAAATATATATACTGGTTGATTTAATATATGCTGTCCACTTAGGTTTATTTAATATAAACTGATTATATTAAACTAAACTAATATCCACTGGTTGATTTAATATAAACTGTCTACTTAGGAGGCAACACTGATTCACAGTCTAGACTCTCTCAGTGACAATCAGTGTTACCTCCTAAGTGGACAGTTTTCACTGATGTGTGATTGACTTACATTACAATGTAATACATTACAATTACATTACAATAAAGTTTTCCCTTTATTTTTTGAGCAGTATATATATATGGTTGATTTATACCGAAGATGTTAGTTTTAAAAAGGTGAGATGTTCTTTTGAAATCTAAAAAAATCTGAAATCTATAAGATTTGTTTAAAATCTCTCTCTCTCCCTCTTTAAAAAAATTGAGGTGGTTTTAAAAATACATTTCAAAAATAATTTCAAAAATGCAGCTATTGATTTGAAAATACATGTATTGGATTAAGAAGTAGAGATCCTTGTTTAAAATATTGATATTGGCTTGTATAATTAGGATACTGGTTAAAATTAAGTTCCTGGTTTTTAAAAATAGAGATTGAAATCCAGATGTGGCTGAATTGGCTTTTTTTCTTGTCCACTCCGACTTGTCAGATAAAATATTGTCAATCCCTTGCTACAAGCCACAGTTTAACCCTTAGAACTCTATAATAAAAATTGCCTACTATAATAACAATTTTGCTACTAATTGTAATTAAAAACATAATTACATAAAAAGAATAGAACTACAAAAAAAGTTACATGATTAATTACATTTCGTACTTACTCTTAACTCTTTAGTTTATTATTGACATTTCCCTTAGGCTGAATTAGTTTTTATTCATAAAAACTTTATTTTGAATATATTTTAATGTATTTAGGCATATAGTTTTTACATACATGGTGCAAATATGTATATACCCTTTAAATTTTGAAATAATACACACTCTCTACAGAATGCACATTTGAACACACAATTACTGTGTATTCACTGAATTTAACATTTATATTGAGCATAAATAAAGCATCAAATGTAGCTTGTGCAAAAGTAAGGGCACCCCTATTCTTTAAAATGTTAAACATAATAAACAAAAACATTGTGCACTAAAATGAGCGGTAGAAATGCCATATTTACATTCGAACATTATGACATAATCCTTAACTTCGCTGTGCTGAAGGGTCTGGTCTTGGTTGGGTGGAGGTCAATGGCATTGGTAGTGAACACAAAAAAAATCTCCCTTTCTGATCAAAGACAGTTTTGACTTGCATTTCATACGTTGGTGCAGTCCGAGATGAAAACTCTCGCCAAAAGTGTGTTTTTCTGACTCACTATAACACAGTAGCACCATAGTACCACTAACGGTCACACGATGTTGTTTGTGTTGGGTATTTCTGTTAATTAGAGAGAGAGAGAGACAGAGAGAGAGACAGAGAGAGAGACAGAGAGAGAGACAGACAGAGAGAGAGTGAAGGCCATGAAGGAAGCGCATCTGCAGCTTTGTGTGATCTCTGTCCCTCCTAACCCCCGCCTCCCCACCTCGCGTCCAAGCCCCCCGACCCCTTTACGCCAGCGCTACGCTCTCATTAGGCTATAATTGGGCTGTACTTTCACGAAGCTTTCCCGTTTAAAGAGAACTAGCAGGCACAGTTGGCAAAGGGAAAACAGGAGTAACAAGCAGCACATTGTGAACCGAGGAGGATCTGTCGGTTTAATATTAACGCTGTTCGCTGATATCATTTTTACATTAAAAACTGGTTCGATTAACACATGATCAAATTCTTATTTTTGGTACCACCTTAATTCACAGTGTGCTGAATGCAGATGCTCGATCTGACTGAGGTGTGGTGTTTCTGCAGGCCATGTCAACACCTTGAAATCTCTGCTCCTCAAATGACAGGAAATATAATTTGGCTGAAAGAGTCACTGCCTTCAGAGAATAGAGGAACCATGAAAGGGTGTACTTGGTCTGCAGCAGTGTTTAGGTGGTACACGTCAAAATAGCACCCACAAGGTTTCCCAGCAGAACATCACCCAGAGCATCACCCTGCCTCTGGTGGCTTGCCTTCCTACAGTGCATACTGGTACCATCTCATCAGGACGCCCACATGATCAGTCCAAGCCACAGTCCAGTTATGATGCTCACATGCAGGGGTCAGTACGTGAACTCTGACCGGTCTACAGCTCTGATAGCCCCCCCATCTCAATAATGAGCCTTGAACATCCATGACCCTGTCTCTGGTCCTTCCTTGGACCACTTCTGGAAGGTACTGACCACAAGACCCCACAATAGCTGATGTTCTGGAGATGCTCTGATCCAGTCATCTAACCATCACAGCTTGTCAACGTCTTTCTGATCTTTATCCCATTTTTCCTGCTTCCAGCATCAAGAACTGACTGTTCCTTCACTGCCTAATGAATCCCACTACTAGAGCGGTGAAATGAGAGAATCAGTGTTATTCTCTTCACCTGTCAGGGGTTCTGATGTTGTGACTAATTGGTGTATATGCGGGAACAAAAACTCGAGAAAAAGTAACTTTTTTATAAGTAGAATTTTATAGCTTTTCTGAACCATTTCTGTCGGACCATTCAATGTGAAATTATATATATGTATATATATGGAAAATAAATTCTGGTTATTGACTTTGTAATGCGTGGGAGTGTGTCTGTGTAAAATGTGCAGGTCTCTATTGTTTTATACTCTATTGACCAACACTTGATTCAAAATTCCCCACAATTGTTTGGAGAAAATTAAAAAAATAATTATCAATAATTTATTATAGCTTGGAAATGTTAAACTACACTCTTACATTATTTTACAACTGCAACAATTAAAACAGTGATGTTAAGAGCAGTGTTTGTGTGTGTGTGTGTGTGTGTGT
>JBBPDC010000039.1:1144149-1154920 GCA_037974485.1 Hemigrammopetersius urotaenia
CACACACACACACACACACACACACACACACACACACACACACACACACACACACACACACACACACACACAGGCCCACATGTTGGGTGCTCTGCCCGAAATGTCTTCCCTTCAGGCTCTGGAACCCTGATGTGTGTTTTTTCTTGTCACTCCTGCGGCCCGACACTGATAGTAATACCTGCTGACATCTTTCCCTCCCTCCCTGTCTGTCTCTCTCTCTCTCTTTCTCTCTCTCACCTCAGCCCCTGGAGGAGCTCCCCTGCCGTTTAGGGAGAGGAAATGCTGTTCACTCATTCTTTGTTACCTCTCCCTAATGCCCTCTTCCTGTCGTCCTTCCATCAGTCCAAAGTGGGTGTATATGAGAGAGAGAGAGAGACAGAGAGAGAGAGAGAGACACAGAGAGCAAAGGAGGAAAGATAGAAAAAAAAAACAGAAACATGAAAAAATGAAAGGAATTAAAGAGAGAGGCAGATAAAAAGAAAAAAAAAACAGGATGAAAAAGAAAAGACAAAAAATAAAAAAGGCAAGATTGCAGACCATATCACAAAGAAAGAAACAAAAGAAGAAAGAAAGAAAGAAAGAAAGAAAGAAAAAAAGAAGGAAATGAAGGAAGAAAGAAAGATACAGAAAGAAAGAAAGAAAGAAAGAAAGAAAGAAACCAACAAACAAAAGAAAGAAAGAAGAGAGTGGGGCAGAAATAAAGAAAACAAGAGGGCCTGAAAGAAAGAAAAAATAAATCAGGGAGAAAAAAAGAAGAAAAAAGAAAGCAGAGAGAGAAAGAGAAAGATGAAAAGAAAGAAAGAAAAAGGATGGAGAACAACATCATCAAGAAAGTAAGAAAGAATGAAGCAAGAAAATACTGAAACAAACAAAAAAGAAACGGGAAAGAAATACGAGGAAAAAAGAGGACGAGTGAGAGAGGGAGGGAGGGGAGAGAAAGAGAGAAAGAGAGAGAAAGAGAGAGAGAACAGTGGGGTTAATGGGGGGAAGAGAGTGAATGATGAATTACAAATTGAAACATGAACTGGTCATGTAAGCATGAAGCTATGAAATTAATGTCCTCGGCCCAACACAAGCAGCCGAATTAGAAAGACACTATTAACCCTGTTGGGCCGTCGGGCCGCACGCGGGACAGTCTGGGCTGTTTCTGAGCACCGCTGCCTCTTAACTGAGGGAGAAAGGCGGCGTGTTCTTTTCGGTGGCAGTGGAGATGTGGAGCTCTACTGGACCATTATCTTCAGTCATACATTAATGTGTAAGAATGTGTTCACTCTGCCGCCTGATGCATCAATTCATTTAGATTTCCGCCCCCGTGTTTCAGCACCATTAATCAAATGTGTTGTGGCTCCTTTCGCTGTAATATATCTTATTACAGGGTATTATACAGTGATTACTGGGCGACACTGGCTGAGCAATGTAGTGCTGAATATGGGGATAGAGTGATAATCCATAATCCAAACATTATTTTGAATGAATTGTCTTGAAACAAACCAAGTGAGTTATCTACCAACGGACAAAAGGCACATTTACTTTTGTTACTGTGGTCTTTTATTTTTATTTGTGTTTTTACATTTTTTCTTCTGCATTTTTTAGCTGTGTGATGAGAATCTAATCTAGCCTGGGTTATTTATTAGTGATGTCCTGGTACACCTTTGTGTTTCTCACTCTTTGCTCTGGGTTTTGGCAGGGGATGAGCTTTGGGACAGCTGGTGATTAGAGAGTTGCCCCTCCTATCAGAAGGTTGTGGGTTCGAATCCCAGCACTGCTAGTGTTTTCACTGAGCTAGGCACTGTCCCCACACACTGCTCCCCAGGTGCCCCTCATTGGTGGCAGTCCACTGCTTCACTTGGTGAATGCGTTAAATGCAGAGAAAGAATTTCACGTTACTTCAGCCCAAATAGACAGCAGCGCTCGTAACTGGTCTCTCTATTGTTTTTTGCGCATACAATAAAAATCAGCAATGGCTTCTTTTCATGTCCATGTTGTCATGACAACATTTGGTTCAACCAAAAAGCTGTGATGCAGTCAGTTTGGCTGCAGCCTACTTTTGGCCCTGCCGTTGGGCAGCACTAGGGATGGACGATATGACGATCTGAGATTGTGAAGACGATCTACGTGCTGACGATCTGCCAAAGCAGCAGCCACTTCACTTTGGAACAAAAGTGTGTTTTTTCTAGACTCCACACCAAAAACTCGCCAAACGTGTGCATCCGAACAGCTGGCACGCATGTTTATGAGCACCAGACCTCCTCCAGATAAGTGAAGAGCATCTCCTGAGATCTCGGCTTGCTACGTGGACCGGGTCCTCAGACTACGGGAAAGAGGACCTTCTTCCATCTTCTTTACCAACGATCACTCCCTAAACAATAAATTGGACTAAACTCGACTCCAGCAAAGCGCCCAGCGTGAGTTCAGAGACTGTTGTGCTTATGTTTTTATAAAGACATGGTCAATGACAGCGCTCCGGAGACGGCTATTGCTATTAGCAACATGCTAATGTCCCGAAACGATCGTGATTCACAATCATATTTATTGCCGTATTTGCACATGTAATTTCTGTTCTGCAATTTTGCACATCTCTGCTGTTAAAATACAGAACCAGTCAAATATTATATTTATCCCCATTCTAGCTATTAATTGTACGGAAGGTTGTCTAGCTGTTATTGTTGCTCTTGTGTTCTTTTTAGAGCTCTGACAAATAAAACCTACTTGAATTAAAACTTAAATAGGCTACATTCCATCTATCTATTTGCACAATAGCTTGGTTGTACTGTTGAGTAACTTGCAATCTAGTCAAATCTATAGTTACAAATTAATGCCATACCATGATGAAATCAAAATCGAGATTTAAATGTAAAAAACAGTGATATGATATTTCTGCCACCCCTAGGCAGCACCATGACAGCTCGGGTATGTCTCGGGTATTGGCGACTTTATTTGTAATAGAAAAATATTCGTTTCTTTGTATCAGTGGAAAAGCGCCATAAGACACTTCACTACATTAAGTGCCTTAAACCAAGTAAAACCTGAAAACGAGAAAGATATTCAAATGAGGGTTGAGATGATTTGTGTGGCCGAGATACTTTTTGCTGTTGCCTTGGAAGGAAAATACTGAGTGCTTGGCAAGCAGACAGAGAACGGCTGACATAACACGAGTCAGGGACGTAACAGCACAACATGACATACCAGCATGTGTTCATGAACTTCATGAGTGCACGAATGTGATGTACTCCCCCCCCCCCATTTCCAAACACTTTCATTATCATAACATCTCTTCTGCATCAACCTTTCAGCCACAGCATAATGATCATTATGTTTTAAAGCTTTTTGGGCAATGCAGTTTGGAACCATCAAGATGCTGCTGCTATCAGCTGTTGGGAAAAAAGTGGCGTAAATGTTGTTTAGGGACATTAGGGCTGGCGGGAGGTTACATCAGATGATTTATGGTCTAGTATGGGCCCAGTACACTGTTTCTGCAGGGCATACAACAATGAGTTACGACAGTAAACACGGCGATTGGACAGGCCAGAGGTTGCACAATATGCAACTAGCCGAACGAGCCGATACGTTAAAGGCAACTCTGTCTGGTGTATCATTAACTACGCAGTAATTGCTGCTATCTCTGCATGACCCTTTGTTTAAGGCTTGGCGTGGTGCAAAAACCCAGCCGTTTTTTTCTTCTTTAACTTTTCCACTCAAGTCAATGATTAATGACAAAGACGACTACATCATGTAAAAAGGTTCCAGCTTAAGTGCTTAGGTACGTAAGGCTGTAGACTGCAGGGCCAGATTTTACTTGTATTGGATAGACAGATTAATAGGATAGACAGATTCATCAAATAAATAAACAAATAAAGCATTGCAGGACACATGAGCGGATATTTCAAACCTACAGCTGAATACAATTTAGTGTGTTGAAGGGAAGGCTGGACGTAAGTTTGGGTTGAAACGAAAACGAAATCGGGGGCGGTGTTGGTGTTGGCGATTTCGCTTTATCTAGTGATGAGCTGCTTCGTTTTGTTGACGGTGGCAATAGTGAGCGATTTCGTTTTAGCGGAACATCCAAGATCCAACACCCCAGCCCCGTTTGATTAACTCAAGTCGCTTGCCAAAAAACCCCCCAAAAAAACAAACACTTACCACCGCAGGGCCTCCCCACAGCCTCTACCTCGACATCTCTCACTCACCTCCAGAATTGCATGCCACCCCCCACCCCCCCACATTTCCCAAACCAAGAACACTCGCCACTGCAAGACCCCCCAATCTCTATCCTTCACTTCCCCAACTGCCGCACCAAACCTCTTGATCCACTGGAAACACTAAATTATGCTCTCTTTGTAGTGAAACGTGCCATTTGTCTGTACTGAGGACGTCCATGATATGCTTAGACGAGCACATTCCGACATAATTTATCAAGAGAAATGATAAATAACCATCGCTCACCCCAAGGCACAGGTACTGCATAATTACAGCAAATCATCGGAGCCTAATGTAGATTTGCTCCGTACTATGCTCTATATTGGTACTTGCTTATTTCAGAAATGGAAAGAACACAGTAATAAGGTTCATATCTCTCTCACTTTTATTTGTTGTTTTACTCTCAAGCTCACGCACTCGCTGTGCCTCAGTGGAACAATGGAAGCAAACAGTGTATAGTCTTATTCAAACACACCTGAGGTGTGCGAACACACACGTGTGCGCCTGTGTGTGCACTTCTATGCTAACTTTGTTAAATCACAATGCAAACAAGACTGCAGAAATGGGAGGAATGTGAGGCCTGAGATTTCAGTCTGCAGAAGAAAAGGCAATGCTCTAAAGGCCATGCATTCTTTAATACACCAGGGTTAATAAAACACATTACAAATAAGAAAGATCAGTGATTTTGCCAAGAAGATTGGTGTCTGAAGTTTGCTTCTTAAGATTCTGCACCGGAGCCACAATGCTAACGTAGTTAAGCACATTTACGGCATTTAGCAGACGCTTTTATCCAAAGTGATCTCCATTCCCTAACTCCCTGGAGCAACCTGGGGTTAAGGGTCTTGCTCGGGAATGCTGAAGGTAGGATTCAAACCCATGACCTCTTGGTCCAGAGGCAAGTATCTGACCCACTAGGCTGCCACCACCCAAGTAATGGAAGCTTCTACGTTTGAACTGAAAAGCCGTCACAAATTGTTAAGTAATCTGAGGGCATTTTCTCGACTACTATGTTTGGCATGAACTAATGAAATGCTTTCTTTAGTTCAGTCTATTAACAGTCAGTATGGCCTGAACCCGTATACAGTATGGAATGATGGTCCAGAGGAAGGCAAAGTGTGGTTGCTGGTAGGGTTGGGCGATTTGGCCTAAAATCAAAATCTCGATTAATTGAACATTTGAACTCGATTACGATTAATGAACGATTATGTGATATTCATTTATTTTTACATAGTTCACTGACAAGTTGCTCAGTTGTCTCAGTATTTAATCTCTCCATGCTCGACATGTTGGCGGTGTAACATAACTAGGGGTGGGCATAGATTAATTTTTTAAATCTAGATTAATCTCATTGTAATCTTGGAATTTATCTAGATTAAAATGGCTCATTTGAATTCTGCCGAAGGTCTGAGACCCCCCCCCAAATGATCTTAATGCCTATTTTTATAGTGTAAACCATAAATATGCCTCCAAATGTTCTCACAGATCACTTTAATGTCCTTTTGAACTCAGTTTAATACATTACCCTTAAAGAAAATGTAACTATAAACCAGAGGTTTAAATACGGAAAAGTCAGGAACGAGAGAGAGACAGAGAGAGAGGATCCGCACGCTCCGGAAAAGTCACGAACAAGAGAGAGAGCGAGCGAGAGAGAGCGAGCGACAGAGAGAGAGCGAGCGACAGAGAGAGAGAAACAGAGAGAGCGAGACAGGTTTAAAACGGGCGCGATCCGGAAAAGTCCCGAACCAGAGAGAGAAAGAGAGAGAGACAGAGAGAGAGAGAGAGAGTAAATCTGCACTAAAATATCAAGGTGTAAGTCATCATAGCTTGCGTAGTACAGACCCAGCTCCCAACCCAACTTTGTGAATAGATTAATGGCAATTTTTTTTTTTAATCGTGCGATAAGTGTCTCTCGTTAACGGCCCAGCACTAATATATATATATATTCCACAATATGTATATTGTGGCAAATTGTATTGCCCTTCAGACCACCAAGTGATGATCTGACATTCTCATACAGGGTTATCTAGCAGGGAGCAGAATTCATGCTCCCATCAAGTTTATAAAACATCTAGGCCCTTAAGCATCTCACTGCCACCACCTTGTTTGGTATGATGACCTCCAAAAAGTTCCTCTGCGGTTTCAGTGCTCTAAAAGACTGGGGGAGTGTTTAAATGTGAAACTGATTAGCAGTGGTTTCTTCCCTGAATCTGTCGATGGACACCATCTTTGGCACCTTGTTGAGGTTTAAAATCAACAGGTCTGGTACTAATCAAGCCTGGGAGTGTCCAGCTTAATTGGTCCCTATTACAAACCAGCCAAATATGGTCAATTCAGGATTTGGGGAGGGGCTCTTTCATGCACGCACACACACACACACGCACACACACACACACACACACACACACACGCACGTCCGTAGTCTTTCCTTGCTCTGCTACAAGAGCTCCCTCTGCCCGGTGCTTATAGCAGCCACGCCCCTCACCCCCCCACACCTCCCCCGTCCACATACGCCACACTGGCCAGGAGCTTGGTCACACGGTGGACTTTGCATCAAGAGCTGACAAACAGAAAGGAAACAGCATGAACAAATTCCCTTGTTTCTCTCTAGTCCTTGTAATGTTTTCGTCATTGTTATATTAGTGATTATCGCCTTGACATGGGACGGTTGTTTCAGGCAGAGCGCGGGGGGGGGGCTTTTATTGTTGATGGCCATTGATGGTGACGAGAGGGTTTTATAACAGTATGAGTCATAGGAGGGAAAAACAAGCTCTAATCAATGGCGAGTAAGAGAGGATTTTATTAACACAGTTCCCATCCGTCAGCATAATCATCAAGAAGTGAGAAGGTGAAAGAAAGAACCCCACCCGAAAACTCGTCCTCTTTCTTTTTAGTCTGCTGAAAATGTTGAAAAGACGAATGGGGGGGGGGGGTGTAATCAATAGATGATTGATCAGTGGTGATGAGAGACAGACAGGCTTCAAGGGCACGCGCTGACACCCGATCAATTAATGAGGGGTGAACCTGAGCTGCACAGGGTGACTGTTTGTCAGTTTCAATTTAGTTGTGTAACGGAAACAAACCCATTTGTATAGCATCCCAGAACAAATACTGGGCTCCAGCTTTCCAAACAAATACCATTTACATGTTCCCAGACCTTTGTTTGATGTTGGTTTACAAATTTGATTTCTCTGTGGAACTATTAACCTTCCAGATGTGGTTAAAAGCTTGGACAAATAGTCTACCATCATGTTCCTCTACAACGAATTGTCATGATTTGTTTTCAGGATTGTGAGCCCTTCCAATAACTGTTCCACCCACAATATTAATTATCCAATTAAAATGTGCATACTCAAAATCACTTCGAAAATAACTCATGTTTTATAATCAACCACAATGTTACATTTCTGCAGTTCAAAATCTATCCAGTTGGTGGCAACAGTATGTTAGTAGTACGCTGAAGCTCTGCTGCCATATGTTGCTATAGAGACCATGGTTGTGGCCCCTTGTTAAAACACAGCTTCTATAAGTCACCGTCAATAAGGATGGATCATTTCAGTTAGAGAGCTGGATGTAGGACTAAGGAGTTGTAGTTTAAGGTTGTTGATAACAGACAATGACCAAATGACTGGTGATTTCACTAATAAGAATAAGAAACTAATAAGAAACGGTGGCAAAGTCACCAGAGAGGTCCCTCCAATTAGATAAAGCAAACAAGGTTAAAATTAATGCCACGTTCAATAATGTAAAAACACTTCCAAATTATGTTGTTTGCCAGTTACACACTAAATAAAGTCTTTTGACTCTTCCGCCAGTGATGGAAAGGATATAAAGAGGCCCTTTCTCCACATACCTGGTTGCTGGTCGTCCTTATTTGCTCCTGCTTGGATTTTCTACCACTGTTGGTGGACCCTTTGGTGGAACGTGGAAAGTTGTTACACTTCAGGAATAAGCAACAAACTTGAGCCTCTTCCTGGCGTGACTTCTGACGAGCGCGGAGTGAGTGGCAGTTATGCTTTTTTAAAAGTTAGTTTGAGTATACTTGCATCCGCTGGCATGATGCAGAGGGTGGAGAGAGTTGTATGTGTGTGTGTGCGTGTGTGTGTGTGTGTATTTGTGTGTTTATGTATGTGCGTGTGTGAGACGGTGAAAGGCTGATAAACTCCCTCCATCACACCCCTCTTCCCTCTCGCAGCCCCCTGAGCCAAAACAACAGGCTCCAAAACAGCTTGAGCCTCCCCTTGCGAGCGCAGAAGTGCCCCATTTTCGCGGCTTTTGAATCTGACATTTTTGGCACATTAAGTATTGGACATTAATAAATTAAACGTAATGAAGTGACATGAAAGCGGAAGAAGTCGGATGGTACAATGCAAGAAAAGTATAAAAGGAATATAAAAAGGGAAAACTTTCTGTAGCTCCAATTAGCTAGTACTTTTTTCCCCACATTTTAAAGTCTTTGGAGAGTGTTTTTCATGTTCATTTATTCAGCCGCATGGTGAATAATTAAAAGGTGGAAATGTTCAAGAAAATCAAAATATAAGGGAAGTCAGTGCCAGTAAATTTGTTGTCTCTGGACATAAACAGAGGAGTCTTCTTGGATTTTGTTTTAGGTCGACGTTCAGTTTAATTGGTGACCCGTTGGGTATATTTGTAGCATTGAAAAAATCATATCCCATATACCAAGCTCTAGTCAAACGACTGGCCTCATCGCCTGCTGTTCAGAAGTGAAATCAATCCACTTGAATTCATTTCTCTGAAGTAGGAATGCTGATCTGGGATCATGTTTTTTTTTTTTTTACCTTTTGTGTGCTTATGTATGTAAAAGCTAATTCGGGACTCCTAAAAGTCAAGCCTAACATCTCAGCCTGTAGAACACACCAAAGTATCAACATCAGAGTGCAGATCCAGGATCAGTTTTGTGTCTTAGTCTGTGTGCCTATGAGGGCTTTGTCAGTTATTTGAGGTCCAGAAGCCTTCATTATTGAGCTCAGTTTCCATTTTTGAGTTTGGATTTGAGGATCAAAAATCTAACAAGGATCAAAAATCCCTGTGTTTGGGTACACAGGAACAATGCTAATAGCTATTTATGGTCCATAGAACTATCAGGAATCAGACCTACCAGTTCAAGTTGCCTCAGATCAGTGGGCCAAGAATATTAATCAAAGAGCAGTTCAGCACTGAGATCAGTCAGGTTAGTAAACGACTGCATGTTTAGTTTTTTCCTTGTTTTGAGCTTTTTATTCCATATTTGAAAACTTGGCTAGGTCTTTATCATTATATTTTAATGGGACTTTTTTAGGACTGTCTGATTTTTTTAATCTTTATCATTTGTGTTGAATTGAGAACTATCAGCATCCCTTTAAACAAATAACAATCTACGATGACATTGTCTCACAGACACAAGTATGTAGAGAGCTCCGGTGTGAGTGCATGTTGGGGTGAGAAAACTGGGCATGGGTTGGTCTAAACTCAACTGTAGCCTGAAAAATTCAGTCTGAAAAAGGAAATAAAAAAAAGGAAAAAATCACCAGCTGGCAAAACTCAGTCTAAACCTGGCGATAAGTGACAAAATTCAGTCGGAACCTGGCTGTAACTGACATTATTTAATGTGAACTAGACAGTATTCTGACAAAATTTAGCCAGAACTTCACTGTAGCCTACAAAGTTCTGAGCCCAACAAACTTCACTCTGAACCAGACTGCAGCCAACAGTAGACTGACAACATTCAGTCTGAACCCAACAGTAGACTGGTGACATTCAGTCTGAAACCAACAGTAGACTGACAACATTCAGTCTGAAGCCAACAATAGACTGGTGACATTCAGTCTGAACCCAACAGTTGACTGGTGACATTCAGTCTGAACCTCACAGTGGACTGGTGACATTCAGTCTAAACCCAACAGTAGACTGACGTCATTCAGTCTGAACCCAACAGTAGACTGACAACATTCAGTCTGAACCCAACAGTATACTGATGACTTTCAGTCTGAACCCAACAGTAGACTGACAAAATTCAGTCTGAACCCAACAACACACTGACGTCATTCAGTCTGAACCCAACAGTAGACTGACAACATTCAGTCTGAACCCAACAGTAGACTGATGACATTCAGTCTGAACCCAACAGTATACTGATGACATTCAGTCTGAACCCAACAGTAGACTGATGACATTCAGTCTGAACCCAACAGTAGACTGGTGACATTCAGTCTGAACCCAACAGTATACTGATGACATTCAGTCTGAACCCAACAGTAGACTGACAACATTCAGTCTGAACCCAACAGTAGACTGACAACATTCAGTCTGAAACCAACAGTAGACTGGCGACATTAAGTCTGAACCCAACAGTAGACTGGTGACATTCAGTCTGAAACCAACAGTAGACTGGTGACATTCAGTCTGAAACCAACAGTAGACTGGCGACATTCAGTCTGAACCCAACAATAGACTGGTGACATTCAGTCTGAAACCAACAGTTGACTGGCGACATTCAGTCGGAACCCAACAGTAGACTGGTGACATTCAGTCTGAACCCAACAGTAGACTGACGTCATTCAGTCTGAACCCAACAGTA
>JBBPDC010000039.1:1170605-1185362 GCA_037974485.1 Hemigrammopetersius urotaenia
GTGTGTGTGTGTGTGTGTGTGTGTGTGTGTGTGTGTGTGTGTGTGTGTGAGTGTGTGTGAGTGTGTGTGTGTGTGTGAGTGTGCGAAAGAGAGAGGGAGTGTGTTTGTGTGTTGGTTATTTCCACTCACTTACTGTACCTCCCTGGGGCATTGTAGCATCTATGCTGCATGGTTACATACAAACACACACATACACACACACACACACACACACACACACGCACTCTTGGCACTCATAATTGACAGTGTGGTTAACCCCAGATGTTGAATACCCTTGATTTGCCATGAGTCTAAAGAACAGCAGGAAACCAAGGTTATACATTCAAAACCCCCTTCCACACTCTCACACACACACACACACCCACACACTTTCTGAGAGAGGTCATGGGAGGGCATAGCCTAAACTCTGTAGTCAGCTACTTCCATTTTGACAGAGTTAAAACATTGATCCTGTTTATGACATTCTGATTTAATCTCCTTACACAATCCCTCTATATTCCTCTATAATCAGTCCTTAGGGCACCCTCAAGACATTTGTTCCACTATCTGATCTCGACACACACCTGAACTAAGCATTACGTGCGCTAAAACACCCATATTTTTTTGGAAATTTCCAAATGGGTGTAAAAATCTGAGTGACTTTAACAAGGGCCAGTTTGTGATGGATAGACGACTGCGTCACAGCATCTAGCAGTACCTCCAAAAACGTGCTCTAAGGAAGGACAACCGCTGAACTTGTGACAGGGTCATGGGCACCCGATGCTCTTTAATACAGATGGTGTGTCCAGCCTCCCTGCCCAGATCCCACAGAAAAGCTGCTGCAGCACAACTACTGAAAAAAATAAATAATGCTGATCACACCTACTGACCCCTATCCACTGCCAAAAGAATCTACAATGGGCCTGTGAACATCAGAACTAGACCATGGAGCATGTGCATCACTTTGCTAAGGAAAAGATGGGCGATAGGACGCACAATGAGAAGAAAGTAAGATGGCGGAGGCAGTGTGATGCTCTGGACAATGTTCTGCTTGGAAATCTTGAATCCTGCATTCATCTGGACTTCATGGGTACTTTGACCACCAGCCTAAACATTGTTGCAAACCAAGTACATGCCTTCCTTTAATGGCAGTTGCCTCTTTCTTTTTAACATCGTCTTGACGAACAGTTCTCCAGGATTCCTTTTTCAGTCCAGTCCTTCAACCAACCGAGGAATGTTTTTTGCTTTTTTAAGACACACAGTGACCTACGTATGGATCATTCAAGCAGAACAAAGAGCATCTATTTGAAGTCCTGAACCAGTGAAGAACCAGGAGCAGATGATTCCAGAGGATCGGGCGGTGATCAGTACACTGGTAGTGCTGAATGCTGAGTGGTTGGAACTATCTTTTTTTAGGCTCCTTTTATCTTTAAGCACTTTGCAATCTATTGCAATAAATCTTTTCCCCTTACTTTCATTCAGCCATCAATATGACAAAGATGAGACAATAAACCAAATGTCATTGAACACAGAGCAACAATACAGATACCAGGGCAGAGAGATGCAAACATTACTTTGTGTTCAGCTGTATCGGAAATTGGTCCTGCAGCACACATCCCAAAGTCCAAATAATTCTGCAAGAATTACTGGAGGTGTCTGAGGGGAAAGAGGATGCTCAGGTCACTGTCCAAGATTATGCAGTCATTTGTTCAATTCCATCACAGCCACAGTGAGGAACTGGTTTATGACTCATCCAAATACCAGTGGATACAAAAGGTACAAGAGAGCTGAGAGATCTGGCAGAATAAAGCAAATGGCATACTTCTTTGGAAAAAAAAAATCAATTTATTTCATTTCAATTTAATCTTTATGGTGCTTCTACAAACCCAAAAACTGGAGAAAGGAACCTCGAGAGGAACCAAGACTCAAAAGGGGAACCTGTGCTCCTCTGTTTGACCCAGAAAGAGAGTTTAACATTAGAACGTTTTAGTCTACAGACTTCATCACCGCAGAAGAGATTGATTGTCTATGGCTAACAGAGTAGGTTAAGGGTCAGGAGATACAGTTAAGAGTCAGTAGAGGTAGTTTTTGTTGAGTCTGAGTAAGTAGTTTGAAAGTTTATAGTCCACAACAACACTAGCAACAATCTCTGTCAGAGCTTTTGAACAGCAGTTGCCCTTGAATAGGGGAGGAGCACATGAGTCAAAACAGCCAAAGCAGTAGAGGACACTTGGGCAAGGGGCCCCAGTGATTGCAGATCCGGGTTGAGGTGGTGACCTGGGACCCCAATGGTGATCAGTCGGGCTGGACAAATGTGCAGAGGTTCCCCACTGAGAAAACAGAAACAGAGTTAGTTCTATTTAAGTTTACAGGGTATAATTTATAACTGTTAGGAGTACAGGTTGAGACTCTGGCATAGCTCTATGTAGAAGCCTAGCTAGAAATAGCTAGAGCCAAGGGGTAAGAAAGACATGAGAGCACCCTGAGACACCCCAAGCCCACCCCCCCCCCCCTCCACACACACACACACACACTCCGCTGTCAACAAACCTGAGTGAATGTGAAGAGTTCCACTTTACTATATTACAGTATTTTTGGTTTCTCAACATTTGTCTTTGCACTTTTATTTGCACCTGTTTGTACCCCATTCTTGTGTCACTTTCTTATGTGTAAAGATTATTTTATAGAGTGTTTTGCACGATAATATTCCCTGCTCACTTGTATGGGTTCATTGCTTGTATACATTTTACTGTCTGGGTGAGATTTTGTAGCATATACTACAGCTTTCGACTGATAGAGAGAGGTTTTCAGAGAAGATTGGGAGATTTTAAGGTCGTATTGGCTGGTTAGAGAATGGGATCATTGTTTTCACCAACATAAGAGTGAAAAATGAAAAAATAAAGTATACACACACACACACAGGTGGGGGGGGGGGGGCAGTTAACAGTGATATTTTTTTTATCGCGCGATAAGAATCTCGCGCCGTTAACGGCCCAGCACTAATATATATATATATTTATATAAATATTCTTCCAGGTTTTCACAGTTGAGTCCCTACAGTTTTGGCCAAAAAAATCTGTCAAATATATATATATATATATCACTCAGTGTTTGAGAGAATAATTTAATCAGAGTTTTTGTGTCAGCTCGTCGTATGTTGAGGTGCGCAGCTCAGAAGCCCAAAAGACTTTTTAATGTTGGAATGTTTGTGGGGAGCTGAGCAGTCAGAGAGAACAAACTTTCCGCGCAACTTCCACAAAGCTTTACAAACTTTTTTTTTTATTTGAATAATGCTCAATCTCAACTTTATTTTTGCTATTTTATATTTTATTTCCTCCCCTTGCATCCCATCCCAGATGCACAAGCGTGGCTCATGTGGCTTCGGGTGGCAGAGGAAAAAAAAATCCCTTCTTAAAGCATTCCTTATTCATATGTTATTTGTTTATGCGGATACATTATTAAAACATTTGATTTAAAAAAATTTTTTTTTTTTTTTCCCACTGCGTTTTTACAAAGGTTCCGGTTTGCAGTTAATGATTCTCCTCCGCTCTTTCCCGATGGGCTTTTTTTTGGGTAATTTTCTTGAATATAGAAACTGCATAATTCATGCTTATTGGCAGAGCGCATCTATTAATTATGTCTTTCTTTTTCCGTACTTGTGGTGTTTTTAGAATGATTTTTTGACCCTAACTTTTAGGAAAAGAGCGATCGGAAGTTCACACACCTGGTGAAAGACCTGGATGGAGGATCAGGTACAGAGTGAGAGGAGTGAGACAGTGAAAGAGAAACATAATCAGATAATCAGAGAAAGAGAGAAAGAGAGAGAGAGAGAGAGAGGCAAGAAAGAGAGACAAATAGTGAAATAGAAAGAGAAAGAGAAGAGGAAAAGAAAGAGAAATAGAGAGAAAAAGTGATAGAGTGAGAAAGAAGGAAGAGAAACAGAGAGACAGGCAGACAGAGAGAGGAGTTAGTGAGAAAAAGAGGGTGAAAGAGAGAGAGAGAACTACTAAGTGAGTGAAAAAGGAGATAGAGAGAGAACAAACAGAAATAGAAAGGGAAAAAGAGAGCAAGTGAGAAAGAAAAAATGGGGACAATTAGAGTAAAAGAGAAGGAGTGAAAGCGAGAATGAGAGCAGAAAGAGAGAAATAGAAAGAGCACATGAGACAAAGATAGTCAGTAAAAGAGAGGAAGAGACAGAAAGAGATAGTAAGAGCGAGAGAGTAAGAGAGAGAAAGAGTGAGAAAGGGGAAATGAGAGGAAGCGAGTGTGACTGAGAGTAAGAGAAAGTGAGAGAGTGAGAGAGAAAGAGAAAGTGAGACAGCAAGAGAGAAAGAGAAAGTGAGAGAGTGAGAGAGTAAGAGAAAGTGAGAGAGTGAGAGAGAAAGAGAAAGTGAGAGAGTAAGAGAGAAAGAGAGTAAGAGAAAGTGAGAGAGTGAGAGAGAAAGAGAAAGTGAGACAGCAAGAGAGAAAGAGAAAGTGAGAGAGTAAGAGAGTAAGAGAAAGTGCGAGAGTAAGAGAGTAAGAGAAAGTGAGAGAGTAAGAGAGTAAGAGAAAGTGAGAGAGTAAGAGAGTAAGAGAAAGTGAGAGAGTAAGAGAGAAAGAGAAAGTGCGAGAGTAAGAGAAAGTGAGAGAGTGAGAGAAAGTAAGAGAGTGAGAGAGTAAGAGAAAGTGAGAGAGTGAGAGAGTAAGAGAAAGTGAGAAAGTAAGAGAGAAAGAGAAAGTGAGAGTGAGGGAGTAACAGAGAAAGAGAAAGAGAAAGAGGGAGAGAGAGAGAGAGAGAGAGAGAGAGAGAGAGAGAGAGAGAGAGAGAGAAAAGTTTGTTGGGGAACAGAGATGTAAATGGCCTTGTTTAGTAATTTATAGATGTGGGAATTGAGGAAACGTCTCTACAGACTCATAAACTATTGATGTGTCTAATCTTTTAGATCCTGCCAACATGATAATCAGAATGGGGATGACAGCACGAGGCATATCTACCCCGTCTCCCCTTCAGACGCACACACACGCACACGCGCACACACACACACACACACACACACAAACATACCATCCCATCCCAACATCCTTTTTTTTTAAATTAAAACACTCGCACTATTTTTTCTCCCCTGCGAGCTCTCGGGTGTGGACACTCCCAGAAAAACTAATAAAGACATAAGCTCAGTTTCAGCTGGTCCCACCACACCCACGATCACACAACCTGTTGATTTTGTACACTCTCCTGCACATTAAACACACAACACGGCCTGCGCAGACATTACGGCGCTATGTGCCTACGCTTGATATTAATAACTGTGTAATAACACATTAACAATGCATGTAATTACATGTAATTGCTGTTGGTGCCTTCCCTGTTGTGGAGGATTACAAAATAATAGATAATTTTAGATAATAGATAATTATTAGATAATAATAGATAATTTAAGAAGGCATGTTTTACTGTAATTCCACAAGTTTATACCAATTCTGTGGAATTAAAACAGTAATATCTGAAAATTGTATTTTTGTTGATGTGTCTTCCCACAAATTAAAAAGTCTTTAGCAAATAAACACATACTTAAAATGAGCTTCTCTGATAGAGGATGTGGCCACAAGAAAAGCCAAAGGGATGCAAAACACAAAAAGTAAAAAGCAAAGATTTAGTATTATATTATAATATTGTATTTCTAAGTATATGAGTATAAAAGTATACAGTATAAAAGGCAATATAAGGTATAAAGGTATAAAATATAATATATCGGGTATAAAATGGTACAGACAAAATGTGAAGTAAACAGTATAAAGTACATAAAAAGTAAAAAAGTATATAAAACATATAAACACAAAAATATATGAAGTACATTGAACTATATTATATGTATATGGGTATGTGTGTGTGGATAACATTTGGGTGGATAGTAGTTATTATGGGATAGCAGTAAATAATAATAATAAATAATAATAATAATAATAATAATAGTAATAATAATAAAATAAATTAAAATAAATAATAATAATAATAATAATAATAATAATAATAATGTGTAACAAAATGATTGGCTGCAGGAAACCGGCCTCCTGGCTCCTGGGAACTTTGAATATCTAAGAATATCTAAGAAATATCGATATTTCTTTTGGTTTCTTGAGTAAAGTCCGATACAGCCGCTGCGTATTCAGTGAAAAACGTCAAGCAAGTTCCTGCTCCAGTGGAGAAAATGTTTCATTATCATCCCACTTGTGCTGTGCCAGTATGACTCTAGTAGTAAAAGGTAACATCATGTAAACGTGTTCTGTAATTTTAATATCAGAACGTTATATAGTATTAAGGGCTTGATTTAATATGAATAAATATGAATAATTACTATTATTATTAATAAGTATAATATTAAGTGCTTAATATTTGTTGATTTTTTATTAATATATTTACTATGCCCTTTATATATGTATATATACACACATACAAACACACATACACACAGACACACATACATTACATTATATTATATTTTATATTCCATTACATTGTATTGCTAAAATCACATGTATATGTATTTCCAATTATATTTGCACACCTTTAAGAAGAGATCACTGATGGCTTTCCTAACAAAATAACAAATTAAATTTGATTGATATATTTATGCAGCTGTTTCACTTTTCTTTACAGATCGTTGTATCTCTTTGAACTGACTCTGACATTTCCAAATTAAGTGAAGAAATAAAACTGGCTTTGTCACAGACAAAATGTTGCCTTGGGTTAGATGGGGGTCTGTGGGATGCTACCCTGGACCCCTAGATGTTTAGAGGTCCCCATTACGCAGCACAGAGTGAAGTAACTGTTATTGTCTTTTTTTCATGTTTAAATATGAGGGCCATAAAACAGCTTTCAGTTCGTTCAGTTAGATTTCAACATTCTAGACCTGATGACTGAATTCTTAGGGGTGTTTTTTCCCCCCCTGCTTGTCCTGGGACCTGTTTTATCGTGCCGTTCGGTACCTGCGACATCTCACTCTCTTCATTAGTTAAACTAAAAGAAGGCGCAACATCGCAGCACTCATTCCGCCCCTAATCTCTTCTGACACTCGTGAAGCCCCTGATTACAAAGCAGTGGATGAATAATGTACGGAAGCGAGGGCTGCGACGTCCCCCGCGGTCCAAGGCGGAAGAGCGGTTTATACGCTAAACAAATCAAACGTTTTCCTTCGATGCATCTCGAACGTATGCCGTTATCCGTGAATTATTCAGGGGCCTGTCTGCATTTTTAATTGCCCGCTGTTTTCCGATAAGGCGCTGAAGATGTCTGGGCCTCAAGAAAAACAATGGGATCGGCGGACCGATGGCGTCCTCGTCCAATTAAGGGTCAGTAAAGGTGCGACCACAAACTCAGAAGCTGCACTTTTACAGCCGTGTGTTTAAAGCCTTGGTCATTTGACCTCAACTGTATGAAAATAAAGTGATACGTCTAAAAATAAAAAGGAAAATTCAACAAGATTCTCCAAAATAGACGAAAACATTCCCTACTCATAATGGAAGTCTAAGTAAAACAGTCTGTTTACCAAGCAATTTTGGACCATTTCCTTTCCTATGTAAATTTTTACCCATTTTCAAATGGTGCCAACAAAGCAAAAAAACTGTAAAAATATTAAAATACAAGTTTTGTTTCTACAGGTTTACTACTGCAGAAGTAAATGAGGTAGTTCGTCATTTTACAGGCCCTAAAATAAGGCCCAAATACAATTTTCTAATTGGATAATTACTTGGAGTAAAAAAGGGGTAAGAACAAAAAAACCACACACAACACACAACGATGCCACAGGTTTAAGAAAAGACAACCAAAAAAATATGCTGATTGTATTTGCATTACATAAATTGTGCGGATGAAAACTACAATAAATATAAAAATTCTCCTTGAAAAGAAGAACTGACGTTTCATTTTCATTGTTTGTTACAAAATATCCATATACTGCCCCATTATATTCATTATGCTACATTATATAAATTGAATTTGAGGGGGGTTCAAGATGCTAAAGCCAAGCCGTAATGGGCCCCTGAGAGTGTGAATGTTTTATATATTTTTATGCTAGTTCTAAGAAAAAGAATGTCAAAAGATCACTCAAAACTTAAAACTTAAAATGTAACACTGAATTGAATTTATTGGTTCATTTTGAAATGTCTGCACATTGCACCCTTATTTACTGTTTACCACTTAGAATTGTGGTAACTTTTCCAAATTAAATGAGAAATAAAAAACTACCTTTTTTACTCATAAAATTACGAGAATAAGTAATAATTATTTATCGTAAATATGACAACCTGCCACTTCTAAGTATGATACACTTGAGAGAAAGTTAGTGCCAGCGTGTTTGTACTATATTCACTAACTGAGACCAGGACCTGGAAACCTATCCCTGGAGTGACTGGAGATTTAAAGCGGCTGTAAATATTAGTAAATATTAATAAAGGTGTGACCGAAACATACATGAGTAAAAAAAATCTTCTGTTTGTGTAATAATTGTACTGATTGTGTAATAGTACTGTTGTGGAGTAATACTGACTGTAGTATATAACAGTTCTATATCTGTGTTTTTGTATTCTATTGTATTCTATTCTATGAAATGTAGTTCTTACTGAAGAACATTATTAGGGGTGCCAACAACTCTGAGCTCTCTCCTCCGTTTTCTGCCACTGCGAGAGAACTAATGGCTGGATTTCACTCCATCATTACCTGCTTTTCTGGTCACGCACCTGTGTACCACTGGGCTATAATGGACTGACAAATCCAAATCAAAATGATTGACAATTTCTGCCTCATGCCTACCAACACAAAAGGTGTTAACAGGATGTAGGCAATATCCCGGCACTCTCCCTCAGCGGTTTTCTGTTCTCCACCTTTAGTATACATAATGGAAGGCTCCATTTCACCCGGTGATTATGTGATTTTGGCTCCTGCATGCTATCAGCCCATAATGGACCCAAGAATTGCGTAAGCATGTCTCAGAAATGAGTCGGGCATTCAGTTTGCGTAATGATACGAGCATCGCAGGGTCATGTGACTCACAAGAAGGGAAAAAAATATGACAAAATGTCCCTCACCTCCAACAATGGTGGCCAACTAACACAGAAAACAAGCTCGTCCATTGAGAAGAATGGGGGGGTGCGGGGGCGGGGGGGGTTGTGGGACATAAGCAAGGCAGAGCTGAGAGAAGAGATATGCTGATGTAGGGTTTAGGCACTTTTTAATCTATATTTTATTTATCCGTTGTGTTGCAAAATGTCCGATGAAATATGTATGGTCTGCGCCAGAGCTGAATCTTTAATGGTGGAATGACTGGGAGGGAGGAGTGAGTGCGAGTGAGAGAGGGCTATGAAGACTGGATGATACCACAAGACCACATTTAGACAGGTTGTCAAATCTGATGTGAAGATATCTGCCACATATCTTTTCCTTGAAGCGGTAATTCACGCGCAACATTTTCAGACACGGGCCTGAATTCTTGTTTTGACAATAAGGCGTTTGAAAGAAGCACTGAAGGAAGCATTGCAGGAAGAAACACAGAGATGAATACTAAAGCAGAATGCAGTAGATTTGGTGGACAGATACTACCTCCATCAAGGGGACAGAGGATCTAACGTAGAGGATCCTTACTGATAATTGAGTGGAGAGAGTGGATGGACAAATCAGAACATGGACGATGCTGGTGCTGGTTGGGCCAACTGGTGGTCTGCGATTGGAAGGTTGTGGGTTTGAACCCCAGGACTGTCAGTGGCACCACTGAGGTACCCTTGAGCAAGGTAATATCAGCACACCCTGCTCCATAGTCATTGGTTAATTGCCCCTGTGATTGGAAGCTCATAGGTTCAAATCCCAGGACTTCCAGTGGCACCACACACTGCTCCTGTCTTGTCACATGCTAACTGCTGAGCATTCACAGTCATGCTCACATCTAGAGGGAAATGTAGCATCTCTAGTCTGGACTGTGGGAGTATCTGGTGGAAACCTACCCAGACTACTTCTTCACTTAGTGAATGGGTTAAATAGAGAGAAAACATTCACACTGTTCATACTGTGTGCTGTGCTGTGCTGTGCTGTGGTATGGACACTTTAAACTACCGTGAGCAGGTTTGGTGTAATTTTCTGGGCTGGGAGTGCAATACTTTGGCCAAGTAACTCCCCAATAATTCCATCCATCCATTTTCTGAGCTGCTTATCCTGACCAGAGCTGTGGGGGTGCTGGAGCCTATCCCAGGACTCACAGGACGCAAGCTCATTGCTGGACAGCCACACTCACACACACCATCCCATCTAGGGGGAATTTTAACATCTCCAATCAACACAGAGTGCATATCTGGACTGTGGGATAAAACCGGATATCCTGGTGGAAACAGACACAGGGAGAATATACACTGACTTACCCAGTCTGTAATTTACAGAAAGGATCCTCAGAAGAGTAATTTACCCATCTGTAACCAACCCAGTCTGAAATTTTCCCAGTCTACAATTCATCCAGTCTTCAATTTACCCAGTCTGTAATTTACCCAGTCTGTAATTTATCCAGTCTGTAATTAACCCAGTCTGTAATGAACCCAGTCTGTAATTTATCCAGTCTGTAATTTACCCAGTCTATAATTTATCCAGTCTGTAATTTATCCAGTCTGTAATTAACCCAGTCTGAAATTTGCCCAGTCTGTAATTAACCCAGTCTGTAATTTACTCAGTCTAAAATTTATCCAGTCATCAATTTACCCAGTGTTTAATTTATTCAGTCTGTAATTTATCCAGTCTGTAATTAACTCAGTCTGAAATTTACCCAGTCTGTAATTAACCCAGTCTACAATTTACTCAGTCTGTAATTAACCCAGTCTACAATTTACTCAGTCTGTAATTAACCCAGTCTACAATTTACTCAGTCTGTAATTAACCCAGTCTACAGTCTACAAGTCTGTAATTTATTTAATCAGTCTGTTGTTTACCAATTTGATGAAATGTCTCAGATGCCCCATCATTTAGCAACACGTTTAAAATTGTTTGAAATAGGCACAAGTAATCAGTTAACTACGTTAACTACCTTAATTCAGTGGTATAATATTTTACATTTACATTTACGGCATTCAAATGACGCTCTTATCCAGAGGCTCCAGACGCTCTTATACACCTCAAATTTCACAAACTGATTTTGCACTGCCTAAGACAGAAGAAAAAATGCCATGGTGGTTTGCAAGGCCTGGGATTGTAACATTTAAAAATTATTTTTGGGTGTTTACATTATTGAACACCAGGATTGGTAGGAATTGATTATAACAAAAAAACTGCAATGCACTTTTTTCACCCCTTCTGCAGGAATAATGTAGCCATATATGTAGTAGAGGGTTAGTCCTTATGTTGAATGGGCCGTCTCGGTGCAGGACGTTCACCACAGAGTGGTCCGATTCCTCTCCTGGAATTTTTACACAACTGCATTACCACTGTGCTGTGTTCCTTCCACATGACCGAGCACACAGACCGAGAGAGAGGGAGAGTGGAGGCTCATTGTAATCTATAATTAAACCTGCCACACACACACACACACACACACACACACACACACACATACACTCGGCCGCTAACGGCCAGCTTTCCTAGCAACCACGTACGCGGCTGGAGCCGAGGCGTAATAGGAAGTGACAGCAGTGCCCGGGGCTTCCCCAAAGTGGGCGGAGCCTAGCGAGGCTGTGGGGGTGGAGAGAGTTTATCGGCCTTGAGCTCGCCTACTAGAGATGATTTGAGGGACTCATATCTCAGAGCGTGGGCTACAAAAGTGTTTCCAGATCCATAATCTGTAAGAATGGAACAGTGCCTCCATTCGAAGGTGACTGTTTCATCATAACGATTTTTCTTCAATTAATTCTCAGGCTGTTTTCTGAAAGGGCATTATCACCTACATTCCAGTAATATTTCCTACAGTCACGTTTATGTAATCTGTTTAACAATTGGATTCTGGTGAAACTTCACATTTATTCGTACTATATTTAAGTCTTGGTTCCTCTCAATGATTTCTCCTCGTGTTTTTCAGACGTTTCTCCAACTGTGTGTCTTGGTTCCAGTCAGTGGTTATTATTCATGATCTTTGAAGTTCCAACTTTTGAGTGTCGGTTCCCCTCAATGATTCTTCCTCATCCTATTGGAGCAATTTGTCTTTAGAGTCTTGGTTCCTGTCCGTGTTTCAGCAGCCTCATAGTTTTAAGTTCTGGTTCACTTTAGGGGTTCTTCCTCATGTTCTTTCTTCTGCGTCTTGGTTCACTTCGTACTGCTTGGACAATTTGCCTTTTGAGCCTTGGTTCATTTACAATCGTTCTTCCTTCTTAGGAAGCTTCTCCTTTTGAGCCTTGGTTCATTTACAATCGTTCTTCCTTCTTAGGAAGCTTCTCCTTTTGAGCCTTGGTTCCTGTCAGTGTTTCAACAGCCTCGTGGATTTGAGTCTTGGTTCCTCTCTGTGACTCTTTCTCTTTTTCTTTGGATGTTTCTCATTTTGATTCCTTTATTCGATTCCTCTCAGTCATTTTTCTTCATGCTCTTTGGGAGTTTCTCCTTTCAAGTCTTGGTTTATCTCAGTGTATCTTGTTCATGCTCTTAGTATGTTTCTCCTTTTGAGTCTTGGTTCCTCTCAGTTATTCTTTGGGGAGTTTTTTGTTGTAGAAAGTAACATACATTTAAGAAATGTCGGCCTTTCACACACACACAAACACAAACACACACACACACAAACACAAACACAAACACACACACACACACACACACACACAGAGCCATGCAGGGTTCGATGGGTATTTCATTTGACTGTACTGTACAAACACACCCACAACAGCAGACGTGCCGATGATAAATATGTATTCCGTAAAAGGCGTGTAATCCAATCAGAACCATGCAAACACAGATGCATAGATGGAATATCACACACACACACACACACACACACAGTGTAGTAACGCCGTGCTCTAATATGCAATGACAGGGCATGGGGATGTGGCATTTTTTTCCTCTCCAGCTGTTCCTGCCGTAACATTTGCGATTGAGTCATCGCCGTGGCACCGCGCCAAACATGTTATGATGCAGCAGCCGCGATGAGGTCGTCACCGTGGTAACGGGGGCGTACTGGCTCTCATCAGGGGTCATTTGACATTGGGGTAGGGGGTGGTCAAAAAAACAACAACATGGTCAGCGTTGGAATTTTCTCGTTTGTTGTGCTGTAGATGTTTTCACCAGTTTGACAAGAATTTGAAACTTTTCCCATTAAATTCTTTTTTTTTTTTAATTTACTTACACTGCATTGCAATGATTTTACTGTAGATTGTTAATTACAAATAAATTGAGTAGATAACATTCTCAAATTGTCATTGCTTTGCATAAGTAAAAATACATTTAATACTTTTTTTACTGATATTTTTTCACTGTTATCTATGAATTTTTGTTTCACCCATTAAGAAAACATGATGACCTGCAACAGGCAAATTAAAAAATCTAATTAATTAAAAAAAAACTTTGATGTGAGGATGCAGAATCAGACCTACCCTTTCATTTGGTCTAATCTTACACATTTTTACTATTTTTACACAATTGATCCACTTCATCAACTCCTTATCAAGCTGTTCCTGAACTAAATTTTTGAGGTTTTGGGGGCCTGAATCTGGACAGAAATACCGTGTACAACCTCCGAATAACAGTGACGCAAGCCAAACAACCGACATTCATTAGCCAAGAACCCTTTATGGTGGTCTTGAAGCCCTAATGTAAACACTCTGTTCCAGAACAACATGGTATTTTTTTAATTCCACGCAAGTATGTAGTCCTGGGAGTCCAGCCAACTGAAATTTGTTCAGAAGCTGCACTTGTAAAGTGCTTGCATTGTTTTCTGTGAATATAGTCATTGTTATGGCCTGTCAAAAGCATGATCATCTTCACAACAGGCTTCCAATCACAGCTTATTTTTGGAAAAGCTCAAAAAACATTCACAAAAATAGTCTGTTGTGTTTACCAAAAAAAAAACGTTTTCTGAACACTGTGTACATTGTAGACTTTGCAATCAGAATTAAGTGGACGTTCGACCGAGTCTCCTACTGAGTGTGTAGTTTCTGACTTTGAGACTGCTGTAGTAAAGAGGTGAAAGGTCACATTGGGCTGGTCCATTAGTGGGAGTCTGATAGCTATGAATAAAATATCGTAAAGTACGACAGACTGTAGCTTTCAGCTTCCCAACCCGAGAGACGAGCGAGAGAGAGGGAGAGAGAGAGAGCGGGAGAGAGTACAGAGACAAAATCCATTATACTTTACCCTGTGGAACAAGCACTATCACTTTCTAACTCGTTAAGACCTCACGTCAACTTCACACTGGAGAACGCACACACCTCCAGAACTGAATAATGCGTTAGAGGAGTGTCTGGTCTGGTGGACAGTCACTGTTGCTAGGCAGAGTAGGTTGTGCGACTCCACTTTTGCTGTTCGGGTTCACATAAAGCATACAATTGTTTAACTCTTAGAGCAGAAGCAGAGCACAACGAATCATAAATTGTTGTCATAAAACAGCCCCTTATGTGGAAGTTCCCTCGGTTTGTGTTGCTGCTCGTCTTCATACGCCATTTTCGGAATGGGTGCTGAATAATTTCATAATTTCATAATAGTCTTACGTTACTATATTGCTACTTAAGTCAATATTATTTATATACAACAATGTGCAACAATCTCAAGTTACTGATCTATAGCACACACACACACACACACACACACACACACACACACACACACACACACACACACACACACACACACACACA
>JBBPDC010000039.1:1248101-1259072 GCA_037974485.1 Hemigrammopetersius urotaenia
GATCTGCCCCTGTTCTCCAGTCCAGAGAGGACTGATCTGCCCCTGTTCTCCAGTCCAGAGAGGACTGATCTGCCCCTGAACGAGACGCTTTTTCTCACACAACAGTCACAAAAACAGAAACAAGCTGAACAGGCCAGAAAGCAGACACACCCATCATATTAGTGCCCAGATTAGGTACATTTGGGTGCGTACCGATTCATTAATGTAGGTACTCATTAGAGTACTTCATTAAAAAAAAAAAGAGTCAACCCCTGTATATATGAGGCACCGTGGTCCGTGGTAACGTTGTCACACTATGCATGTGTATGTAAAGTAACCTTGAACCTTCATTTTTGGTAAATCTGTATATTCCTGACCCACCCAACTCTTCTCGTCTTGCAGAAGCCCTCAAAATACTGATGAGCCCATAAACCACAGAGCCAACTGCCACTCTGAAACAGCACACGGCCATGGAGGACTCCATGGAGGTGCGGACCGACGGCAACTCCCTCCTAAAGGCCGTCTACCTTTGCCGCTTGAGACTGACACGACTCCTCCTGGAGGGCGGGGCTTACATCAATGAGAGTAATGAGCGAGGAGAGACGCCTCTGATGATCGCCTGCAAGACTCATCACACTGATGCTCAGAGTGTGCCGAAACCCAAGATGGTCAGGTATGCCTTGATAATTTCGCACCTGCCAACTAGAGAATGGAGTTTTCAGAGTTTACTTACAGAGCCAAGACTCACAGTCATGCTGGACACACATTTGCTTGGCGAAAAACAAGAGAACATGAATAAGGGACTGCTATCTGGTAGCTGTTAGCTTCCCAAGTTTATCTGTGGAAGCTTGGGTCAATAGAGAACCAAATACCATATGGACGAACACATTACTTGCACACAGTTGTAAAAAATTAGTCAAGTAGCTAAGATTAGATTAGATTAGATTAGATTAGACAACTTTGTCATTACACATGTACAAGTACAAGGCAACGAAATGCAGTTTAGGTCGAACCAGAAGTGCAGTAAGCAGCAATTACAGGATAAAGGTATAAGTTATAAGTGTATGTAAGGTTATATGTACAAGTAGAAACTGGATGATATTTACAGACGGATGTACAGTAATATGAACATAATGTACAGTTTGTATTGACTATAATCAGGAGTTACGTGTAGATGAACAAGTAGAATTACGAGTAGATTTTTTACAGGTTTCTACACTAATTATAAATATGCAATAGATATGGACAAGATTTACAGGATGTTATAGCGAATATATTTAGGTACGTTCCATAATGACACATAAGAACGGCCCATGATCAACTATATTTAGCTTTATCCCAGGGAAGAAAATAGTCTGCAGAGAGTATGGTGTGACCATTTTATATTTGTGTCCTACATCACTGATCGAAGGCATACTTCTACAGCAGGGCTCCCCAGTTTTAATCCTGTAGCTCAGGGGTTCCCAGCCTTTTAACAGCCCACACTGGTTTCTATGGACCTGTAGGAGATCTTGGGGGTTGAGCATGCCACGACGCAGCTGGTTTTACCACTGTTCTTTTCTTATTTTTTAGTGTTTTAAGCATGTCATTGTTGACTAAACTTAGGCTAATCATCCACAGTGGCCATGCAGAGAAAGGATTAGGGTGATATTTTTACAATGAAATAAATGACCATTTTAGTGATAAGACTCGTATATTAAATATAATAAAACACTATTACAATCATTTTAATTACAATGGTAGTACTGGATTTCTGTAGTCGAGGATAGGGTGTCCGCGGGGTTTTAAAAAGTATTAAACAGTGATAAATCAAAATTGCCAAATTTAAGGCCATTAAAAGTGTTAAATGTGGTTTTAGGGGTATTATTTAAAAAAAAAGGTTCCCTATTTTGAGTGAAATTCTATCTGCTAATGTTTGCGTTAGTTCGTTTAAACGTAGGCTTTAGCGTATCTGGGCACATAATCAAATATCCGCATCTCAATCCTGAAGTCTCGTGTGGATTCAAGTTTTCCGTCGCTATGACGGATTTCCGTCAGCGTAGGGCGCTAAAGCTCAATTTTGAGATTGATGCAGATCAGAAGAAGAAAGTTTTGTTGGGGGGTAAACAAGCTTCGGCAGACAAAGTTCTGGTAAGGCTGTCTTTTTCCTTGGTTAAATTACTATTTAGTCATTCTTCCTAAAAATAATAATAAATATGGTTTCGGCAGTTCATGTAAATATCGATGGCTGCGGAGTAGCCTACAGGCTACAAGCTGTTTCCCGACAGACCGATTTTTTGCTTTAATGCTAACGCACTTCGGTCGCATATACAATCCCCTAAACATAAAAATGGAATGCATTTTTATGTAGTTTTATTTTTACTCACGAAGTGAAATAAATGTGCAGTATGTGGTTCAACATCAGCGAGTCTGTAAATCTGTTCTGTTGTACAGTGTTATATGTCAAAATCTGCGTAAACGTTAGAAAGGTCGTTGATTAACACTTGCAACTCTGTCGTGAGGGTTTTAAAAAAATCCAAAGGTAGTAAAAATGGTATTAAAAGGTATTTAACTTAAGGATTGCTGTATATACCCTGGAGGAGCTCACTGCCGCCTCAAATATTTCATGTAGCAAACTACAGCAACCATAGTGTTTTTGCTAACTAGCAGTGTCTTTAATAACTAGCCAGTGAATTAAAACTAGGATTATAGTGTAGAGTAGCGGCCCCAAACCTTTATTTCACCACGGATCAGTTCAGTGTAAAACAATACTGTCATGGACCGGCATAGATTTATTTTTTTACTAATTTTTGCTAGCTTGGGGGCAACATTTTTGATGTACCATATCACATGACCAATACGAGTGTTTCTTTCAAAATAAATGACCTTTCAGACTCTGATAATCAATAAAATATTTTTATTCTGTCTTTCTGTGCGGCCCGATGACTCACGGACCGGTCCCGGTCTGAACAGCTGGTTCATTTGGAATTTTATTGCTGTATCCCTTGATGAATACTTGACTTGACTTGATCAATGAGTAATTGCTATATATTATTTCTACAGGTATCTCCTGGAGAGTGGCGCTGATCCAAATATCCAGGACAAGTCTGGTAAGACTGCCCTGATGCATGCCTGTGTGGAACGGGCTGGAGAGGAGGTTCTGTCCCAGCTGCTGTCTAGTGGAGCCGACCCGAGTTTGGAGGATCATTCTGGTTCCTCTGCGCTGGTGTATGCGGTTAATGCTGGAGACAAAGAAGCCCTACGAGTGTTACTGGATGCCTGTAAGGCTAGAGGCAAGGAAGTCATCATCATTACCACAGATAAGCTCCCTTCTGGGAGACAAATGACCAAGCAGTACCTGAATGTCCCTCCTCCACCAGATTTAGAGGATCGCTTGTATTGCTGCCCTACTGCCTGCATGTCACCCTCTGAAATTCAACTTAGTGGTCCTCGTGTCTCACCCATTGCTAGCCAGTCCGAGAACATCCTTTTAAACCTGAGAGAGAACCAAGGAATGGGTTCTACCTCAACAACCCCGGCCTCTGGTTCAAAGCCGGGATCCCCCACTCATGCCCCAAGTCCACTGCGATCCACCGGTGTGGCCAAGCTTCTGCACCTTCAGAGGCTCCATTCAGAACCTTGGCTGAAGATCCCTCCATCCCTGTTGCTCCAACAAAGCAAGGCCTCTTCTCTGACCGAGGAGCTCTTGGACATCACTCCAGAAGAGGAGCTCTCTTTTGGGTTCAACAGCCATCGTCCCTTGGCTCAAAGAGCTCCTCCTGTAGCTCGCCATCAAAGCATTGATGTCAAAGATGCCACCAGTCTACTACAAGCCTTGGAGGAAGCAACCGAGTCAGAGAGGGAACAAGTGAAGGAAGCGAAATGGCTGAGCAGGAAAATGTCCTACGATGGTGTTTCAATGCCACACTCCTCCTCGCACCAGAACCTGCTTCGAGAGGCTTCAGTCACTGAACCCATTCCTGTCGACAAAGACCCAGACTCCCTGCCCAATCTGGCCGTGTCTAGCTTGCGAAACGTAGTTCGTCGCCGCAACATTGGCATGGACCACTACAGCTCAGACTCCCAGCTTCCTCAGTTTGGGAGCCAGCACACAGATGAGCTCAGCAAGGCTGGAGCCACTGGGGGAACAGAAAAGCGTAAGCTGGTCTCCAGCCGATCCTCCACTCTGTCCAGCTCAAGAGAGTCTCTAGAGAGCATTGTCCAGCGGAGAAGCCCAGCCATGATGGAACGAAGGGGCTCTGGGGCTCTTCTACTGGATCACATCTCTCAGACTCGGCCAGGCTACCTACCACCACTCAACCCTCATGCACCCATCCCAGATATTAAAGTGAACACCAATACTGCTGGTTCTGCGAGTGGAACAAAGCCTGCAACTGCTACTGGAGTCGTGGCTGGGAACGTTCCAGTTGCTCCTGGTTCAAGACATTTTGTCCCTTGTGCCCCAAGCCTTCCCCGAGATCTGAAGTCCAAGAAGACGTTGTTAAGGAGACACTCCATGCAAACGGAGCAAATCAAGCGCTTGGTCAACTTTGAAGAGATCTTTGGACAGTAAACTCGTATGGGGTCCACACAATCATGAAGTAAAAAATGTAACGGTGTTTAATCGGATTATTCAGCGAGGAGAGTTCACTCTAAAGGCTTGGAAACGCATCAGTTGGTTAAAACACAAAAAGAAGTACAGATGGAATAACAAGGTTGATGTCTGGTAATACAGACATATCTATGACGCAGACATACAATTTTATTTAGAAACATTTTATTGCACATTTTAGCTCTGTTGTGTCTTCTTGACGTGTGGCCATTCTTCAGTGCCCTTAACTCTGTACCTGTGCCAAATGCTAAATCCTATGACCACAGCTTCATGATTAACCAAGACGTTGTGATATACATTAATCCATTGGTATTCCAGAAAAGTGCAACTGTTTTTAATGTGGAAGTGTATGGTTAACTGTGCTAACCAAACATTATGAATCATTACAATGTTTATAGATGTGCAAAACATACACATAATCAAAACTGTCAAATCTACAAACACTGTAAAACACTGGCTTTTCTCACTGTACTTTTAAAAAAGGTTCTGCAAAGAGGTCTTTGAGTGATGCTCTAGAAGAAACATTAAGTTCACTAAAGGACCATTTTTGTGAATCAGACATGAGAGTGTGAAGAACCATTTTTAGGTATGAACCTTCAGATAATGTAAACGTTGTTTTCCAATTTGAGGGATTTGGAGGTTTTTCACGCTCACACCTCCTTTACAAAGATGGTTCTATAACAAACTATCCACTGAAAGGTTATTTAGGACCTGGAATGGCTCTTCAATGGTAATCATGTAAAGAACCCTTTATAGCACCTTGTTTTTAATAGTTTAGACACTGTTGTAAGCCCGGTTACCCAAAAGGTTAGGTGGGGCATTTTAACTCCGGCACCTTCTCCACTCAATATTACAGAAATCAGCTCATCCTGATCAAGTCCTGCTCCAGTTTCATTTGTACTCATTCTCTTTCAGGTGTACCCAGGTAGTGTTTTAAACTTTGAAACCTGAGACTCTAGCAGATCATAGTAGATCCTGGATTTACTGAAGGTTTGCCTGTAGGGTAACAGATCCTCCACATTCAGCGCATCACTTTGACTTGTCCACACAGTCAGACTGTACCTAAGACAAAGAGAAACACAGAAAGAAATAGAAATGATTAGCGCAACAATAGCTGTGTCCAGACCCCGCCCCAACAAATGAGACCCCGCCTCCTGTGCGGGCGGTGTCTGAACAAGAGAGACGAGACTTGTGTTTATGCGACAGAGATAAATTGCTAAGATCCGGCGAACTATTTACGCAACAGTTAGTAAAAACATAACATCCCGAGTGTCCGAAATGAACTAAAAGTCACCTCCCAGTGTTCACTAGTTAGCCCTCTATATAGCAAACACTATATAGTGAACGAGTGAACAAGTGCACTTTTCGGACACAGCTAATGTCTCAATCACTCAAATCACTAAAGCTGGCAATTAAAATGAATTAATCAGGGGTCTTTGAGCAGGGAAATCCCAAAGGTTGAGCATAGAAACAGAAGAACAGAACAGGGCAGTGGAGTTGGGAACACTAGGAAATACATTATTACGTTAAATAATTTTATAAAAACAGTCATTTATTTTCATATTTTTCAGTTCTATGATGCTATAAATCTAGAAGTCTCCTAAGAATGTATTTTTGCACCAACTAGTATTAACCAGTTAAAGAGGCACTCTGACCAAAAATGAAAATGTAACCCACGCTACATCTGTTATATACAACCCCGCCTGTCTGATGAAGTATCTTGAAGGTGGGCGTACGTTTGTAAAGACCACGGGTGCTTTTGGTCAGACTCTTTTTTTTCACTAGCTGGCTAAACTTTACCTTTGAAAAAGTAATGCGTTTGTTGACCAGTTGAGGTTGATGCTATATCACTAACCTCAACCACAGACGCATCAGCCAATAGATCAGTGGCTAACAGAATTTTCTGGAAGCTGTAGGCATTTCCAATGTCAGCGTGATACATTTGTGTAATACGTGCTGGGTAATGTGGTGAGAGAACAAAGACGGAGAAAAATGATACAAAATCTATCAAACCAATGAGGGGTCCGATGTTGCACTACCAAAATACTGCACTTCTGCTGGTAAAACAATGCATTCGTTTTCTTGCCGATTTTCTTGTCCAAGTTATTTTCCAATAGTATATTCTTAGCCCTTCAACGTGTCTAGGATGTGGCAAATGTGTCAGCACATCCGGTGACATTGAAAGTGGCAGTGAAGTGTCAAATATTTCAATACATGAACCTTCTGGTTTCTTGAGGGCTGCTTTGACTTTCGCTTCTCCACAGTAATCCACTCAGAGCCAGATGTGTCGCTGCACGACTGGCCTTGTGGTGAAGGACAGCATTAGGTTGCTCAGTCACTGCTGTAGCACAGCTCAAGAGGGGAAAGCAGGCTGTTGAAGTGCTCTAGGCTTGGAGAAAAGGGGATTAGGACAGGCCCAGTGTGGTTTCCCCCGGGGCGCACCTTTCAGCTCCACTGAGTGCTTCTATTCCAGTCACAAACAAACCCATGAGGAGGAGCAGGCGCCGTATTGCACTGCCAGCACTCCAAAGGCATTCTGATGAACTGCTTTTGTTACATTACACGAAACCAATCAGCCAGGCAATCAGCAGCTCGCAGCTAACAACCACTTAGGAAGCAAACCTTAATAGTCTCTGGTATGCTGAATACTAATGCACAAGTGCTGGCACTGTGGGGCAAACACAAGAGTCCCACCTGTCAGACTGCTGCAGAAGCCACTGAAGCTGAGGGAAAGACTGGGGCAGGAGAGCCGCTCGTACTGGAAACGTCACCGGCTGCTTCAAGGGCCTACACAACGCCTCCATCTGCTGGACCATCTCCCAGCTGTAACCTGCAAACAGAGTTTAAAAAAGGACAAGTGCAAAGTCAGAACTGACTGTGTGTCATTTAGTGGCCTCCTCTATTTATTGTGAAAACATATACTAGATCAGATACTGTGACTAGGATCTACCACTCTATGTAAAGTGAAGGGAAACAAGAAACTTTTGTTTTTTATTCAGTAGAGTTTGAAAGCATATATCCACTTTAAATGCACACTAATCATGGTGCTGCCACCACCATACTTCACTGTGAGTGTGGTGGAAATCATTACAGTTAAATATTTCTTTTAAGATAAACCTTTATTAGTCCCACAAGAGGGAAATTTGCGATCAGTTAGTGCAAGCAGACCCCTTTTTTGGTGAAATATCCATCGTAATGTTACAAAATACCACCTGGTTTGTTATGGATTCTTGATACTGCAATTGATCTTCTTATCTGACAAAAGTTCATTTTTCTGATTTGCCTAAATGCTTCTCTGTGCTTAATGTCTTTGGACTGTGGGAGGAAACCGGAGAGCCCAGCAGAAACCCACAGAGACTCGGGAAGAACATGCAAACCCCACACAGAAAGGACCTTAACCCTAACCCTAACCTGGCCAGAAAAAAACCCAGGACCTTCTCAGCATTAGGTGACTGTACCATCGTGCCGTCCCTGAATGAAACCACACGTCTTTTAGGCCTTCATTTCCTTTGAAAGTTCCCTCACTGAAAGTTATTTCATGAAATAGATATGGATGCCCTGTCTGGTGCCTGAGACGTTCTTTTTAAGTTTTGAGAAGCTTTCTGGCTAAAACGTATTTTTATAATAAAGGGATTCATGCAGAGTGTTGTGAGGTAAAATAGCCCACAAAGAAAACTGATCTAGTTCAGATTTACCAACATTCACATCTCATACAAACACTCAGCTAACTGGTGGGTTTGGAGAGTAAATAAAATTGATACATTTGATGGTTCCATTCACAGAAATGAGAGTCTGTGAACCTTAACAGAAATACTAGTAGATATAATGTCCAGTAGGATTTACCTGGGTTATCTGCATCTGGAGACCATCCAGTGGTCCAACCCAAGGAGAGCACGTCCCCCTCAGCTCTCGAAGTCACTGCCTGTAGAAAAGCCTGGGAGTCCAGGGGGGTCGCTCGACCCCCAGGCCCTGGAAGAATGTCCGCATTGATCCACACGGGTCCCTTCAGCTGAGCCCGAGCCTCCTCCAGCAGAACCATGGAGGGCTCAACTGCCTCTAGGCTTGAGAGCAAAGAGAGGCCTCCAGTCCATAAAGCAGCAATGATACTCTTTCCCTACTTCGGTTTTGAACCAGAATCAGAAAATTCCATTGATCCGAGAGGAAATCACTTATCTTACGACTGCACTGACAAGAAGAACATAAACCGTTTAATATAAAACAATATAAAATATAGAATAAAGGCTCAAATAAAACTCCAGAAATCCTGTGTACACAAAACGCTGTGGTCAGTAAGGATGAACGAAAGCATTTTTCCAATACCCAGCGATACAGACTCCATATTTTTATCACTTTAAAATGAGCGGGTTTTAATTGAATAACTTTTTCCTAAGATGACCATTATAATGCTCCAACACCCCACTGGAAACACACAGCTCACGCTATATGACGTTACACAGTGCGGTGAATTAGGTTTAGATTTATTACAGGATTAGTGTCACGTCGGGTTCTCGGGGGAGTGAGGTGAGAGGCAAGCAGGCAGGTTCCAAGTGATGGAAGTTTAGTACAAAACGACAAAACAAAACAGGCACGAGGACCTTTAACACACGCAACGAAACTACATATAAGAGACAGGAGGATCAGGGAAGGTGAGGGTCACGGTGTGGAATGAACATACACACACACAGAACTTAAATACAAAACATGAACCAATGGACACCTGGAACTGGGACTCATGACACAAACGTACACCGATATCAAAATAAGAGTCCCAGACCTAAAATCCACAACAGTGACCTCTACCGGCCACTGGACGAGACATTACAATTCGATTCATTCTTTTTTTCCTTCAATATCCAATTCAGAATTTTCCGATGATAATAAATATCCAAAATGAGAAAAATCTTGTAAATTAACGCCCAGAGAAAATTTCGAATGAAATGAATGTCTTAAAGTAATGTTCTTTTAAAATTAAGTGAATATCGGAAGAACGAAATTCTAATAAAACTAATATAAAGGACACAGTTCTCAAATGATATTTGACAACCTCATTCTGAATATAAATAATCTTTCTATGGAAAACAAATTGACAAAATGCTCTGTACTATATTCTTTAAATGCAACTTATTGTTAACTCTATTAAATTTTTCTTGCTGGCAAAATAAGTACTGCTCTCATTTGGACAACGCTTCTAATGTTAATCTCAGAAATATTAAATATTAACCATTTATATTAGACAGTTAATATTTAATATTAGCTGTTATTATTAATATCTCTTAATGGAACTCCTGTGCACTAGAGTGGAACCGTGTAAACACAGATTTTTTTTTTTTTTATTGCTCCGACAATATTCACTTCTATATCAACCGCTACAGGTGGGGGAACAACAGCATCATCACTATATAGGACTAATAATAGTAATAATAATATGATTATTAACAACAACAATAAGAATAATACACCCATCAAACCCTGTTATATTTACTGACCTTTTGAAGTCCAGTTTGATGCCTTTGTCCGAGTCCACGGCCGCTCTCAGCCACTCCTGCAGTGTGACGTCGCTGTCTGTTTCCGGAGGGTGGGCCATTATGGGTTCTCTGGGTTCACGACCCCTGAGAAGGACATCAGCTTCAATCATCTGGACCTGACCTTAAACACAAAGCATGAGCAGAACTGAAATCCGGGGAAGCAGCATCTCAGCAAGACCAAAATACCATATGAGCCCCGACAGTTTCGTTGTATGAGTAGCATTCCTGCTTCAGTACAATGACAACAAAGGCATATTTATCCATATCTGTGTAAACAGGGGTTGACTAGTGAGTAACTTCATGCTGGATCTCTAACTACCACCACTCAGGAAAGCGAAACCTTACGAAGAACAATAATAAACACATTTTTTTAATCTTTCAAAGTGTACTATTTGGTGGCTAAACATTTTAGCATCCGGTTTTGTATAAACATGAAGCTTGAAAGAGTATAAAAGAGTTCTCGAGGTCATGGCGCGAGAGAAGGCCGGGCAGGGAGGTCAACGGCAAGATCTTGAAAATACGTTCCTTCTTGCGTTCAGTGAAGCAAAACACGCACGGTTTATCTGTAATTCTGATGAAGTTTTGAAGAAGTTTTGGACAGTATATCATTTTAACGTGGACGGCAGAACTGGGGACGACATGGACAGTGAGGTTCAGGGGCACTGCAAGCATTTTTAATGTGTGTGAGACAAAACGAATGATTTTAAGAAGTGCTGTAATGGTATATAAAATAAAATAAAAGTGCTGTAATGGTATATAAAATAAAAGTGCTGTAATGGTATATAAAATAAAAGTGCTGTAATGGTATATAAAATAAAATAAAAGTGCTGTAATGGTATATAAAATAAAATAAAAGTGCTGTAATGGTATATAAAA
>JBBPDC010000039.1:1259172-1273729 GCA_037974485.1 Hemigrammopetersius urotaenia
TTCATTAATCGTAATCGAGTTAAAATGTTCAATTAATCGAGATTTTGATTTTAGGCCAAATCGCCCAGCCCTACATAACAGTAAGTTATACAGTATCAGAAACCACATTAGGTCTATTGGTGATAACTAAATAACTCCACACAGTTTGGGGCAGGTGTGAAGACATGAAACTGCAGTGAGGATGATAACAACTGACAAGTGTTTCTAATCCAGTTCCTACAAGAAGCGTGCAGAGCTTCTGTGTTCAGTTCTCACCTGAGAATGTCATGCAGGCATCCTGGCTGCCTATAGAACTGGTTTGGAAAATCCTGTTGGGATAGGAAGACACTTTTATAAGCCATTCATAAGAGCGTTATTGATTTGGACATTCACAGCGTATTGTTATTGTTAATGTGTTGTGTACCTCAACGAGAATGACCTTCCTATTTTGTGCCTGGCTGTCTCCACTCATCTGGAGACGGCTGTATTTGTTAGCCCTGAGCAGGAACTCCTGGAAGGCTCCAGTCTGTGAGCTCCCTTGAAAGCTGTTAAATCTGGAGCCTAGATTAAAAAAAAAAGGGATGACAACTTCCAGGCCTCAATACAAAACAGGTAAAAATATTCAATTTGATTTTAAAACACAATTGTGTGTTCATAAGTTAAACCACTGACATACAGTACTGTACCCAAGTCTTAGGCACCTGCAGAAATAATATTCTGATGAGTAGTGAGCGTTTTTCCATAATAATATTAGTAAATATACTTTTTAAAACTAAAAGGAATACAAATACCATCATATAGGAGGGATTTTATGTTCAGTATATCAGTGAGTTCTTGTGGAAGTCCAGTATTACTGTAGTTTCATCAGAAACCTGCTTTTTACTGCTTTCTTGTTCGTTTGAAAAATGGCTTGAAGCAATTTGCAAAGGTGTCTAACGCGTTTGGACAGTACTGTATAATAAAGAACCAAAACAAAACGCTCTGGGAATGAAAGCCAGAAAGCCTTGACAGCCTCAACACTTTTCACAAGAACTGGGATCAGGGCACCTGGGTCAAAGGTCTGCCTGGAAGAGTCGTCTGTCCTGTACTCGCAGGTGGTGGGGTTGGACCATTCTTGGATCTGGAAGCATACATCTTTAGCCAAGACGCGTATTGTGGCCGTCTTTCCGCAGCCAGATGGGCCCGTCAGTAACAGAATAGCACCACCCTGTGGAGACATTCCAGCAACAAGACATTTTGATTTCCAAATATAATTTGGAGAAACAAAAACAATGCATACCGGTGTACTTCGATAGAATCAGAAATGCTAAACACTGTTCACATGCAAATATACAGATGCATCAATGTGGAGATGGCAATTCTTTTGAGACGGAAACAACTTTTCCCATATATAAAAAACATCCAAACCCTCTTCACCATTTTTCTTACGTCTGTATTAACCTCTGGCCTTTGACTTTTTGACAGGGTATGTTATGGTGTGTAATTCAGCTGGTAGTAACTTGGTTAAAAGAAGATCCGAGTTTAGCTTTACGGGTGTGAAGAACAGATGTGGACGACTTACAGCACTGATGTACATGGCTCTGGATAAGAGTGACTGCTAAATGCCGTAAATGTAAGTATAAACGTAATTGAACTGCATAAAATCAGGGCTTCCTAAACAATCGTATTTAAACCAAAGCCTTGTGAGGTCTAATACACACCTTGATTGTGCTCCTCAAGTCCAAATGAACCCTCAACCAACTCTCAACTTCCTCAACCTTCTTTTTGTGGACCGCCAGCTCAGCCTAGGACAGTGAGGAAAGGTTTTATCAAAGATATTTACCAAGCAACGAGGCGGAAGAAAAGAAACATTCATCAGCATGACTGCTGTGACTCTTAAGGACTGATTCGTCCATACTTGTGACTGAGGGGCGTGCACATCAACCCAGGGTTCATCCTGGTCCTCCTGTGAGCCTTGTCTACTGGAGAGGAGCTGAGGCTTGCAGACTTGGGGTTCTCCCTTTCTCTTCCGGGGCCTCTTCCCACCGGCATCCACACCAGAAGGCCAAACTTTGGACTTGCTTTCTCTTGCAAGTGATTCCTTAGTCAAGGGGAAGCTCACTGCAGAGCCTCCCAAAAGATCCCCGAAGGATGGTTGTACCCAGCTGCTTAACTAAAGCAAGAAGTAAATAAGACACTGGAGTATTGTTGCTGACCTGAGAGATACATATCTTTGAAATTAGCAAGGATACAGAGGAAGCTGGCTTGCTTCAGATGAGCGGGACAAGAGCAGGGACACTTACTTTACTAGACGACGCTTTTCCTCTTAGAGAAAGTTTTGACATTATCAGTTATTTCCATTCACACAGCTGGACTACTCAGGACAGAAGAAAACCAGGGCATCTCAGAACAGGCTTGTTTCCACCTTAAACACACAATGCTGTGGAGAGATGCTCATTAGATGCAGATCATACAGTCAATTCAATGAACAGAATAAGAATCTAAACAGTAGCAACACCAACCAGGATACACTACATGGATAAAAGTATTAGGACACCTGACCATTCCCCCATGGGGACTTTAATGCCATCCAAACAGACTTTAATATTGAGTTGGATCCCCATTTGCAGCAATAACAGCTTTAACAATTCTTGGAAGGCTTTCTACAAGATTCTGCAGTTTCTGTGGGAATTTGTGCCCATTTATTCTGTAGAGCATTAATGAGATCAGACACTGATGTTGGACAAGAAGGTCTGGCTCGCAATCTCCGTTCCAGATCATCCCATAGGTGCTGGATGGGGCTGAGGTCAGGGCTCTGTGTGGACCAGTCAAGTTCTTCCACACCGAACTCATCCAACCATGTCATTATTGACCTGGAATAGAAGCTGGAATAAAAAAGGTTCTTCCCCAAACTGTGTCCTCTAAGTTGGAAGCATGGCGTTGTCCAAAATGTCTTGGTCTGCTGAGGCACGAAGACTGTCCTTTACTGGAAGTAATGGGCCTAGAACAAACCCTAAAAAAACAGCTGTCCCAATACTTTTGTCCGCGTGCTTATACATGAGTAGCAGTTGTGAGATTCAAGAACTAAAGAAGTAAAAGGAAGTAGACAAAAGAGGTGTTGCGTAAACAGTTAAGTTCCTTTAAATGTTCTTTTATCTGAACGTAACAAAAAGGGAACTTGGGTACGTTAGTTTGTTCTCTTCTGCAAAAATAAATAAGCCTAAAATTATTTTTAACCTTTAACGTCAATAATGAAACATTTATCACATATTTTGTGGACTACAAATGATTTAACTTCACGACACTGCTCAAAAACACTTAAAAAGAGCACAAAATGCAGTGAAGTGACTGATTCTCCCCACCTGTGTTTACACTTGAACGTAAACTTCACTAGGCGACCGTTAGAGCTATGCTAAGCTAATTAGACTACATAGCCAGCTGAAAGCTACTAACAGAAAAACACACACACACACACTGAAATGAAAGCCACGAAACAAACCTACGTTAATGATCGGTCATGAATAATTCCCGCAAAATAAGAGTTTTCAGTTTTTTCTCTCTCAGGCTGCTTTAGCCTGTTAGCTTAGCATTCTATTTAAAGAGTAGGACGAGTGTTGTGGACGCGAGCCGATGACATCATCACGCCGACAGAACGCTCCACGTGGACGCGCACGTTTCCTCTCAGCGTGTCCAGTAATGACCAGAAACGGATAATAAAAAGAGAAATAGATTCATATTTTTCAGGATTTGAAGTGTCCGTAGCTGCTGTCCCGGTACCTGGTTGTGGAGTTCTGCGATGAGAATCATGAAGAGACCAAACATCCTCCTCACAGGTGAGATCCAGCCCTGAGAGTGTGTCTGTGTAAACACCTCATTTTAATAACTGTATGATTTGTATGTAGTCATGTCTGCTGTTCGTACTGCATTTGTGTTCATTTGAGGTCACATTTGTCATACCTACACTACATAGATAAACGTATTGGGGGACATCTCGTAATTATTTAATTCTATGTGTATAAACATTTCATTTTAATTGTGATTTACATGCGTGTACATACATTTTACGTCACCTTTGTCTTAAAGACACTTGGTTTAGTACGAAGCTGAAGTTGTTCTACATGTACATGCTCTAGTATTCAACCATGTTAATGTTTCTTTTTTTATTTAAAGGTGTCTAGTGTCCTAATAATTTTACACCTGTTGAGTTATACAGATCTAGCAAACCAGAATCACTGCATCTACTAGGTATGGCATACAAAATGTATCCGGACGTTTTTTGAAAGCATTGTTTTTGTTTTACGAGATCGGTATCGAACATAAAGTGGTTTCGTGTCACTCAGCAGGTGTAAAATCGCTGTTAAGACACTAAAATGTCTCACTATATTTTTATTAATGTAAATTTTAATTCATTATTACAGTATTTACCTGCTTATACCAAAGAAAACATGCTGCATGCACTACAGTACAGTCGATACAGGGGTAGCGTGGTTATTTACATTCTAGCACTGCAGGAGTTCAGTGTAAACTGTACATTACGGATTTGGGTTTACCTTTACATTTTCTTTAAGGGTATTAAACTTTAAAATTAAATTAAAGTGAACTTTAATTTAATCAGGATCAGGAGTCGGGGATTCAGTCACACACACTTTTTTTTTTTGAGAACCGAACTCATAATTTTACGCGGAAATCCCCACAATAATGCGGAAACTGCTACTATCCTCCGCCTTTTTTGCATTGTTGTGGCAATACATGTATTTGCTGGATGTTTTCACACAAGGGGACTCAGGGCAGGCTGTAGCGACCCGGAAGCCCTTTTTTCGAATTCCAAACCAGGGTTGAACCCCCGCACTCCCAAGTGCGATTTCTCCGAGGTTCAAGCACTCAGACATTTCAAACTCCACAGTTCGGTGGATCTCCAGGAGACGTTTCCAACGAGCCCTCATTTGTATTTTTAGCCCCAGTAGATCTTGGGTTATTCCCAGAAAACCATTCACCTCGCTGCGGTGTCCCAATACTTTTGTCCCGCAACCCTCCGTTGCAGATGTCGGCGGGGAATTTAAATTAAAAGAGGCAAATACGGGTTTAGCTGTACATTTTCTTTAAGGGTAATACATTAAACTGGGTTCAAAATGAAATTTTGGGGGCATTTTTTGGCTTTTTTTATTTTTACCACCAAAGCACAATGCGTTTCTTCACTATACAGGGCGGTTACTGTACGTGTATATATGTGTGTGTGCATCTGTAGGCCTAATATTTTCAAACCCATATATATTCGCTGATTAATTCTGATGGAAATGTTGCCGTTCTATAGGTCCAGTGTTGTTAAGTGACTGCACACTTATGGATCCATAGAATGGCATAATTTCCATCAGCAATAATCAGTGAATTTTCTAACGGAGTGGTCTTCAAACTGGTTCTCAGGACCCTGACCGATGATCCACAGTTTTGCTTCATCCGTGTATAAGTTAGGTTGGAGAAACTGCTTTGGATGTCTGAAGGACCTCATGGTCCTGGTTTGAATATCAGAGAACTGATGTTGCTGGAGTTGATCTATAAAGAGTCGTGTATTTGTTTTCCAGGAACGCCAGGAGTTGGAAAGACCACGCTTGGAAAAGAACTGGCTCAGAGGACTGGACTGACTTACGTCAATGTTGGGGATTTGGCACAAGAAGGTGAGATGCGTAATGTCTTAATAGTTAAGCCAAAGTACCAGCAGGAACACGTCTGGAAATGTTATTGATCCGCCTTGTAATCGCAGGTCAGCTGTTCGATGGGTTCGACGAAGAGTACCAGTGTCCCGTACTGGATGAAGACAGGGTGGGTGCTTTTCCAGTAAACAAGACACTGTGGTTTTATTGGTAAACCGTTTGTTTTTAAGAAGAAAGTTTGGGTTAGTTTCAGGTTCATATTTCTTTATTCCTTCACTTCCCAGTTTCACCCACTTGCATGGTGCTTCCATGCTGGGAGGGTGAAAGCTAGCACAGGCTTCCTCTGAGACTTGAATCACTGCTGTCATTAAACAGCTTCAACATGCTTGGAGGAGAACACTAACTACCAACTCTATAACGTTCGCTACCAGACTCCCAACTCACTTGCTGGCATGTCAAAAGCACATCACTGCGGAAACATCATTGTATACAAATGTATGCCTTCATTTGGAGCTTCCGTGCATTTGGGTCGACATTGGAGGCTTCGGGAAGCTGTGTTTCATGATCAAATGTCGTATGGGGTGCGGATGGAGGGGCTGTGCGTGGCGGCGGGCGTCTCTTCGTTGACGTAATACCGGTGATTAGTGTTCTTCTCCAAGTGTGTTGAGTAGCTAGCCTTCATCCTCCCAGCTGGGAGAGTCCTGGTGGAGGAAAGTGGAGTTTTTAAAAGCTCTATAATGTTTTCCTTCAAGGTTGTAGATGAACTGGAGGACAGAATGACGGATGGAGGCATCGTCGTGGACTACCACGGCTGCGACTTCTTCCCCGAGCGCTGGTTCGACATCGTGTTCGTCCTTCGCACAGACAACACCAACCTGTATAACAGACTCGAGGGCAGGTCAGCAGCAAACTCTAGAACAGCACTGGAGATGCGCTTCAGTCCTGGAGGACTTGTTCAGTCCCTCTGAGGATCAAACACCGTCTTGTTCTTTATACTCTTTTATTCTGGTGCACTCTCTTTATTAGGAACCCCCACCTTATAGCAGCGCCTTGTTGGTGTGGGGTTTAGTTCGGACTCTCATTAGACAGGCAGTCAAAGTCAAAGTCAACTTTATTGTCAGATCTGCCGTCTGTACCAGACATGCAGAGAACTGAAATTACATTACTCTCAAACCCCAGGTGCAAACATGTAACATTAAATACAAAAGGTGCAATTTTAAGAATACAGACATACAGACATGTAACATTAAATATACGAGATTTCTGTTACAAGGCCTTTGTCCATTAAAAAAAAGTGCATATGCTAGGACTCTGCAGGGACAAAATCAAAATAAAAGCCAATTTAAGACTCTCCAGAAATTCTTCAGGCCAGTAAGTGGTTTTAAATCTGATTCAGATCAACATTTTTGGGGTTTTTATGTGTGTTTTTTTTTTTTGTTGTTGTTTAGTTGACGGTTTCTTGGAAGGTTTTTAAATCAGAACTTTTTTTTTTTAATGTAAATGTAAATTTGTAAATCATTCTAAATTTTTTATTACATCCACGGTCTGGATCGTTTTAATAAAATATTCTGGCTATTTTAGTTCAAATTTTATTTTTTTAATTTAGTTTTAAATGAACTCGACACTGGAAAATCAGTTTTATTAAAAAATGTTCTGGATATAATTTTTATTAATTCTTCATTCTGGATATTATTCTTCATTCTGGAGTATCAAAACTTCATTCTAGATTTTTTACAATTATTATTACTTTCTGGATATTAATTAATTAATTTTAGGACATTAACAGCTTCGTCCCGTTTTCAGCTCTCCTGTTGATTTCTCGGGTCTAAAATGTGTTTTGTAGTAGTTTTAACAGTGGTGTACTGGCCTGGATGGAGGAGTGCTGCAGTGATGATGCTCTGGTCCTGTCTGTTGTCCAGGGGTTACTCAGGAAAGAAGCTTCAGGACAACGTCCAGTGTGAGATCTTCCAGACGATCTATGAAGAGGCCATGGAGGCTTACAAAGAGGAGATCGTTCACCAGCTCCCCAGCAACACCCCCGACGACCTGGAGAGGAACCTGGAGCAGATCATTCAGTGGACGGAGCAGTGGATGAAGGACAATAACTGAACGAGCCTCACGAACACCGACCCCCCCCCCCCCACACACACAACCCTCCACCGTAGACACATCCGGAAGAGAACTGTAGACTTTATATAACACCTGGGATCCCTGCTGTTACGTAGCTCTTCAGAAAGCCCAGCTAACGCACCTGCTTCTTTCTCGCCTCCCACCAGAGCAGCAGTTTGAAAGCAGTCCAACATCATTCCATAATGTTTGGAGAAATAAATATTTTATACTGTTATCTAAAGCCCTCATTGCATTAGTAGTCCTCTGTCTTCACTTTCTTTTACACAATTACTGGGAGGTTACTGTGTTATACATGTATGTGTCTATATAAATATAATGATATATAATATAATTATAATATAATATAATGTGGAATCTATTCCCAAGCCGTATACAGCTCTGAAAAAAATGAGACGACTGTAATTTATATTTAAATCAGCGCCGCAGCATTTCTCTTATTCTGATGTCATTTCCTTTAAAATGATGCTTTAAAGAACAATATTTTTATTTGGAAATGAGGAGAAATATTGTCAGCGGTTCTTAAAAATGAAGGCAAAGCTGTTCAGTTCAATACTTGCAGCTAGAAAAGAGCTGAGAAACTGCAGTGGTATCTGTTTTTTCCAGAGCTGTATATACATATACATGAAACCAGGCATCACTCAGATCTTGCCTGAACCTGCGTGTCTTCTGAGTGTATATATTGGATGTTGTTTATGGTAAAAACGTGGCAAATATGAACTAAATCTGTTTTCTAAAGGCTCTATTTTGCCTCACAATCATCTGCATGGATCCCTCCACCATGGCTGGTTTAAAACGTGTTAAGTTGCAACCTTTTAAATCCATCCTAAAACAATGTATAATACATAATTTCATATGGAAAACTTCCTGTAGAGGGACTTTTAGAGGCTTTTGGACGTCTGGTTCCATTCACCTCCACTGTGAACAATCCTGACATCAAACCCACTGAGACTGTTTTACCAGTTAATTAAGCAGAAATGAGTTTTATTTTCACATTCAGTTCCTACTTAGTATAACATACAGTGAAATGCTTTTAAACGATGACCTTTTGTATGGTAAATGTATCAGATCTGTGTTTTGTAATGCAATAGTCATTTAAGTCTATATTCCTAGAGAAAATAGCGAGTTACAAAAGGAAGTAAGATAAGCCCCGCCCTGCTGTGCTAAGATTGGCCAAGTGGTTGCCTTTGGCCAATCGTATCGCAGAAGGCGGGCCTGTGTGGAATACAGGTGGAGAGCACAGGTGGACTGAGTGAGGAACAAACACACCTTTTGTCTGAATTCGGGTGGGAAAAATAAAAGGCGATCGGTTTCGTCTGAGACTGAAAGGGTTACGTCATCGGCCAGGGTGAGGTAGGTCACGTGATCCTACGTCTCACCTGCACACCCCGGGGCGGAAGACAGGTGTACTGACCGATGTGAGGTAAGTAACGTTTGTTTTTCCTAAATATGTCTTGTAAGACGTGGTTTCAGCTAAGAAAATTAAACCTTGATCTAATGATTGAGACTACTGCTGTTGTTTACTCATAAATAATGTTCTGATGTGTCCACATTTGTCTAGTTTAATCGGTACTAGGCTACTTGGTTGGCAAGGAACGTGGTTGAACGTGTTGTTGATCTAAAAGTGACTTGCTACCTTAGAATGGGTCCTTCCTTCTCTTTGCCCATAGTGATGAGGGACTTGTGTGCCCTGCCTTTGTTTGTTTTGGATCTTTTTATATTAGTGAATGCGCATATCGTGCTCCATTCTTATCTTATCATGTGCATTGTCCCTCCCAGTCTTTCCTCAGGCGTCTAGGACTGAACTCATGTCATCATTTAACGGGTCAGCGTCCCATTTTGACCGGATCAGGGAACTTCCACACTATGACCAGGTCCCTATTGGCTCCCTGGCTCGGGATGATGGAGTCCCATACCCACTTGAGGCGTCCATGCCAGCTGTCAGCTTTGACCCCTTACCACCACCCCCACTTCCAGTCAACCCGCCCGTGGGACTGGACATGTACCCCAGTGACAGCGAGCACCAGCCGGACGAGGCTATGGACATTAAACCAGTGCGCCGCTTCATCCCAGACTCCGTGAAGAACTTCTTTCGGGGCAACAGCTTCCGAAGCAGCAAGAGCAAGAACTCCTTTCCACCGCCCCCATCTGAAATCAACATGACCACCGGTGGGGTGCCATGTTCTCCTCCCCACTCTCGGCCACCTTCCCCTGGTGCCCCCAGCTCCTATCTGGACCCGTACGGAGGGTCGGGGGGCAGCTATGCCTCACGGAAGGAGCATGCAGCACTCCTGGGGGAGGCACTGGAGTCTGTTTCGGGCCGCTCAGCACAGACCACCAAGACGTACAGCGAGCGGGTGGAAGAGTACCACGAGAGGTACGCCTATATGAAGTCATGGGCAGGGCTTCTGCGCATCCTTGGTTGCATTGAACTGCTGCTTGGTGCGGCTGTCTTCGCTTGCGTCTGCGCCTACGTGCACAAGGACAATGAGTGGTACAACTTGTTTGGCTACACCCAGCAAAACGTCTACGGGGGTGGTTTTGGAGGATCAATGGGAGGGATGTACAGTGGGTATGGGGTCAACTATGATGGACCCAAAACCCCCTTTATCTTGGTGGTGGCTGGGTTGGCATGGGTCGCCACAGTCATCCTGCTCGTCTTGGGCATGACCATGTATTACCGGACCATCTTATTGGACTCCAGCTGGTGGCCTATCACAGAGTGTGTCACAAACATTGCACTGGGAGCTCTCTACCTGGCAGCAGCTATTGTGTATGTGCGGGACACTGTCCGTGGGGGACTCTGCTACTACCCGCACTTTAACGCTGGCCCCAACGCTGCCTTCTGCCGGGCAGAGGCCGGCCAAACGGCTGCCATCGTCTTCCTCTTCATCACCACGTTGCTGTATCTGGTGGGCGCTGGGGTGTGCTTGAAGTTGTGGAGACACGAAGCTGCACGTCTCCGGCGCCAGGCATTTGAGCAAGAGGTGAGCCTCAGTTCAGGGTCTCCTAAAACAGCGATTCCCAATCCTAGTCCTGCCATATTCCTGCTCTAAAACACCACAGCAAGGTCTACCCCAGGACCAGGATTGGGAACCACTCACTTCCTTGAACAGACCACAAACATGAGCAAATATTTCCTGAAGGTGTGATTTGTACTGCCAAACCATGTACAGGGGGCTAGGGACCAGTAGTAAACTGGTAGGTCTAAAGCACCACCATTATAAGCACTGTGTAATGTTTTATTGACTAGAACTGCATCATTCAGAATTAGCAATCTTTAAGAAGTCTTGGCATGGTGGGCATGGTCTATGAAAATCATGGTAATCATGAATACCAGTAAACAATATTTCTGAACTATTTCAAGACTGCTAATGTAGCACCAGTGTAGATATGCAAAGGAGCTGCCATGAGTGTTCATTAACTTTTTCTTTTCTGCTTAGACGAAGACAGTTGGTTCGATTCCACTGACCATGGTAAGTATCGTCTTGACCTAAATATGTTTTGGAATTACGTTGTTCATACCTGTCTGAAGGACTCTACTTGACATTATCCCCAGATTGATGCAGGGTCCAGCGTCTCAGGACCGATCTACAAACCCCAACTAATGGCTCACCCCGAAAACATGGAAAATGCCACACTTGCTCCAACGGCTTTGCTGGAGCCAGAGTACCGGAGGGGTCACATACCTGCGGGACACATCCCAAAACCTGTGATCATCGCAGACTATGTCGCGTGAGTTCAGGCACTCAGGAGACAGTTAAACTCGGTGGCGTTTGATTGAGATTATGAGCTCTACTTACCTTAAAGGTCCCCAACAGGGGTGTCCAGTTACAGACTGTAGTCCATCTGCTGTCATACCCAGTTCAGCATCCCCCTCCACTCTGTTCATCACTGGTTAATTTATGAGCTACGCTGAGAGAGAGCGTAGTGTTCAGAAACTGACCATTTATGAAGTACTAGATAGGTGACAGAAATAAATTGTGCATAAACAGATGCCCTGTACACTAGATCATGTGTGTCGAATCTAGATTATAGGGATTATAGTCCATCTTAGACCAGTGATGATGATAGCAGTACTTTGATAGTAGTAGTAGTATAGTATAATAATAATATTAGTAGTATTACTCCAGAAAAATGTTGAACTGTAGCTACAAAAAAACATTCTCATGCTTATTTTACCTAATCAACTAATTACATGTTTTGTTTTTGCAGGAAATACCCCGTCATCCGTACTGATGAGGAAAGGGACCAGTACAAGGCCGTGTTTAATGACCAATATGAGGAGTATAAAGAGCTCCACGCGGAGGTTCAGGTTCTGGCCAAGAAGTTAGATGAGATGGAAAACCTAATGCAGAACCTTCCGGCTCGGCCGTCCAGCCAAATGGTACAGTTGTTAATTTAGCGGACCTCAGATGAACTGCTGATAAGAAATAATAAAAACATAGGTCTTTCTAATACAGCGGCCAAAAAGCACATTTTGGTGTTATGCCTTACTGTCCCTTTAGCTTTATTTCTTGAACATGACTGTGCTTTGAGTTGTATTTATAAATGAAAGTGTTCTTATCTAAGGTCTGCTGTGGTAAACATTCTTGTAGTTGTGTTCACTTAGGACAAAAATTGGCAAAAACTGATCCTAGATTACCTTTTAGCTCTGATAAATAGAGGCTACTTTGTTTGCTAACTTGTGCTTCAGGCTAGTCAAGTCAAGATTAATTGTGAGTTTGGAAGTTCAACACTTGCAGCTCTAAAAGACAAAGTGAGGAAGATTACAATGAACGGGTAACACTGGCAGATTATTGCTTAGTTTTGTTAACAGTGTATTTTCTTCATTAACAGGAACAAGAGCGGATCAGTAACATTGTGCAGGAGTTCCAGAGGAAAAGAAACGTAAGTGGGGTCTGTTTTTACATATTCTTAACATTTCAAAGATCTGAAAAGCAGGTGTTTTAAAAAGAATAGCTTTATACTTCTTTTGATTTCCCTCTCTGTATAGGCTATATTTATACATGTCTTCATAGTTTAGGTGCTATGCTACATACCAGCATATGCTATGCCAGAGATTTTTCTTTATCAGGAATCATTCACAAATTACTACAAAATAAGATAAATGGAGCACAATAAATCACCCTTATACATTCATAGGCAAAATCTTACCTATTAAAAATTCATGTTTTGTTTTGCCATAAAGTTGAGTAGTACTTTAGCCTACTAGCATATAGTGTTTTGTAGTTTAGCAAGCTAATGGTACAGTTGAAGGCAAGCTAAGCTTGAGACCTTAATTTTTAAACATTTATCTGTTGGTCGGAATTTAAGGTTCCTTGCATTAAGAACCTGAAAGTCACTTTATCTGCCTTTTCACTGAGCTGTAGCTAATGGCTAACTTAGCCTTTACCTCAGTGTTCGAAATGGGGAATCAAACACTGTTGGTTTGTTCCCTAAACAAATTTTTTTTATCAAATTACGCCGCCAGCAAGGAGTGCTAGGCTTAATCCGTGCTGGAAAACCGGTTCTGTGAGACGGTGGGGGAAAAAGGAAGTTGAAGGTTTTTCCATAAAGGTCCCACATTCTTCACTCATCACTGTTCTTTGTTCCACACCCGTTTCTGTTCTCAGGACCCATCGTTCCTGGAGAAGAAGGAAAGGTGTGAATATCTGAAGAACAAGCTCGCGCACATCAAGCAGAGAATCCAGGACTATGACAAAGTGATGGACTGGAATGATGGGTACAGTTAAACCGGGTCAACATCAGTCGTTGACGTCGATCGCCAGTGTCCAGCTTTGGGCCGCATTGCTTCCCAGCTTATGAGCTGCTCTGGGACTGAAGCAGCTGTAAACCATTCGTTCATGTCCATCAAAAAGTACATGAACCTTTATGAAGAAAAATGTGTTTTTGAAGTCTTACTCAGCATATGATACTCTTATGATGCCATTAGTTCATTCATTTTCCGGCCAGGGGGATCCTGGAGCCTATCCTAGCGCTATAATGCTGGAGCTTGTCATAGAGCTAAACTCCCTCAACAGGTCCACATATGATCATTTAAATGTGAATTTAAGAGCTTGTTTTTTTTTTTTTAATATCCGTTGTATTTAAACAAAAAGCTTTGTGCATATTGATGTATTTAGGTCTGAATACTCTTTTGGAATGAAGGGTTCTGCCTCTGGGACAGCGTGTCCCTGCTGTGATTCATAGGTGTTTGAATGTGGTGTAGCTTAGGCCTGTATATATCCGATCAAAACACAATTATGTGCCTGTTTTTAAAAAATATAAATTTTAGCTCTGAATGTTTCATTTTTGTTGTTTTTATACGGAAGGGCTTATTTTTGTACCTTTTTTTTTTTTACCATCACATATCAAAGTAAAAAAAACAACAGTGCATTGCCGATTTGTCGTTTTTCCTTTTTTTATGCTTATTTTAAAACAATGGCTGCTCTTTTGCATTGTGTGTAAACATGGTAAGGAGGTCTCAAGTCAGACCCTCAATGGGACGTCATTACCAGGAATTACATTTTTGGAGTCAGAGCCCCCTAAGTCTGCATGATAAAGAAAAGAAAACAATTAACAAAATCATAAAAGTAATAAATTGTCAAATAAGGTGCTAACTAGACAGCAAATGTGTAACTTTTTGCAAATATGTACAAAATGTCAGTAGTGCAAGAAGTGTGTGCATATATATATATATATATATAGAGAGAGAGAGAGAGACCATTGAAAAATATGTTCAGTTTCTCATCTTTTATAGCTGCGAGTATTGAACTGAACAGCTTTGCCTTCGTTTTTAAGAACCGCTGACAATATTTCTCCTCATTTCCAAATAAAAATAT
>JBBPDC010000039.1:1280752-1292839 GCA_037974485.1 Hemigrammopetersius urotaenia
GCAAATATAGATATATATACATATAAATGAAGGTTTCTCTCTTTCCTTCTCCAGTCACCAGCGATCCTCCCGCCACACCTTCTCCGCCCTGTACCTGGATGAGCACATGCTTCACTACTACCGCTGGACGTCGCCCCCGGGCGTGATGAAGATCATGGGCATCATCATCATCATCATGTGCGTGGCCCTGTTCGCGTGTGTGGCGTCCACGTTAGCGTGGGATTCTGACATGGAAGCCATGGGAATGGGGGGAATGGGGGTAATGGGAGGAATGGGAGGCTACGGCTACGGAGGGGGCAGCGCAGGGGGGGCAGGGTACGGCAGCGGCGTCGGGGGTTATGGCGGCTATGGGAGCAGTGGTGGCTATGGAGGCAGTGGTGGCTATGGAGGCTACTACATGGACCCAATGACTGGCAAGGGTTTCATCATTGGGATCGCAGCCATCACCTTCATAGCCGTGCTGGTCATCTTCATCATGGTGATCTCTAGGCAGAGCGCGGCCCGTTCCCACAAGTTCTACCTGGCCAGCATCATCATTTGCGCCATCCTGGCGGTGCTCATGCTCATCGCCAGCGTGGTGTACCTGGTGGCCGTCAACCCCACAGCCCAGTCCTCGGGCTCCATGATGTACAACATGATCTGGCAGCTGTGCGCCCAGTACAAGAACCAACCGCAGGCGTCCGGCATCTTCCTCAACCAGTACATGTACCACTACTGCGTGGTGGAACCTCAGGAGGTGAGTGAGCACCTTTACATCAGGACCTGACTGAGGTCTTCGTTATTGATGCTGATTTTTAACGAGTGGTTGGTTTTAGAGAGTTTTTTTACCAACACGTCTTTACTGACTGACATTTGTCAATCTTTTTGACAGCAGAAACGTGAATAAAAAACATTGTAGCACAGGGGCAAATCTGTCCACTATTCCTAGCTACTAAGTTGGTTTCAATTAATGGGGAATTCCACTACTTCAGAGTGGGTTTGGTGTGACCCCTGGTTCGTTCCACTCCAGACCTAACAGAATCACTTTGTGACTGAACAATGAGGAACTGTTGAAAACGGTCAGTGGAATTCCCCTCTCACTAGTTCTTACTTTTCTTGGTTTTTAATCATTTCTCTTCACATAAAGGGTTTTTGATTTACACTTAGGAACAATATAGTATTCAGGCCTAGTCTACTGCATCCCATTCAAAGGTATTGATGTAGCAGTTGATAAAACCAGACTTAAATTTCAACCCACACTTGGACTCTGTTAGTTCTGTTAATCCCTCTCGTTTCCTTCCACCACCTTTTACTTCTGGAATCGTAGGGTGCGTCAAACATCTGCACCAGTTCAGTTCTAAACTGTTTTCCGCATTAAGGGGGTTTCACACTATACATGTGTCCTGAGGGCCAAGGTGTGTTTATTTTTTTAAATGAAATTTTATTGCTTTTGTATGGAGCTCTCCAGGCTATTTCAGGGATTGAAATGAGTACATTTAGCTTGTTTTATTCAGGAGTGTGCCATGCTTTCAGACAGGAGCAAACTAGCAGCGATGACTGACAGTTACAATGCTATTGTTTTAAAAGAAGTAAAAATGTTTAGCCAGAAGTATTCGTTAGAGTGTCTGTATCTTATTATGACATCCCAAAAATGAGAAGATCCACTCCCCAGTTGTTGTTTTGTATGTAATGTCAAGCCTTTTGGCACCAGTTTCATCCCTCTCTCTCCTCTTCCAGGCCATTGCCATCGTTTTAGGGTTCCTGTTGGTGGTGGCGCTGATCATTCTGCTGGTGTTCTCTATAAAGTCTCGTCAGGAGTTGAGACGCTATGGCAGGCAAAGGGTTCTCTGGGAGGAGCCGAAACTTTTTAACGATGGCTTTTCTCACGGTGTGGAAAAGTGGGTGAGTAGGCCATGATGGGACTGTGCAGGTGGGGCGTTGGGGCCAGGGGGTGGGCTGCAAAAGAGGGTTCATGTCCAGTTTCTGGGTGCATCCAGGAACCCCAAAGTAGTTAACATCCTTTGAACTCTTGAAAAGACTGGGACAAAACATAGTTAAATATTAAAGCATAGTGAAGCAGTGACAGAGCGAGAGTATTACTGTGTGCCAATTCACAAACACCCTGTTTGAACTGGTGATCTGTTCACTCCTCTTTCGAAAGACTGTGGCAGTTTCTGTGGAGAGTATCTGCTGAGGAACAGGGGGAACCGGTTTCTACCTGGGTTAAATGTTTGCCATACTATGAGAAAGTGGGCTGGTCAACCGTTGCTGATGACAAAACAAAAGTTATTAAAAGCCCTGCTACCTCACATTGGCCCCGAAAAACGTCAGAGAAGAGCACGAAAACACTTTCCAGTTTTACTACTGTTTGAAATAACCATGGCATATTTGGGTCAAATTACAAGCACTTGTAAAAGTATCGTCTTCAACATGAAGCCCATGCAGAGGTTTTACTCGTACGATGGCCGCGGGAAACCAAGGGCGTTTTTAGTAAACAAATAAATGCTGGGTCAGTTTGTACTCGAGGGCTGTGCTGAAACTCTGGTCTCCACAGGTGACTGACGTGTCGGGGGAACCGGAGGCTTTGGTGAACGACTACAACGACCAGGTCGGAGTACCACAGAGCTATCTCGACCACACCTCAGACTTTCAGAAACCGCTCTACCTGCCTGGGTGAGTTTTGGTTGTAGCTTGGATTGGAGGACAGTACATTATATGAAACTCTTGAAACCCCCATTTGTATACACCAAGAGAAACGCCGACCAACCGTTCTGTCCAATTAACATTCTGTAGTTCAGAACATTTCCCTTACAAAACCATTTTGGTGCGTGAGACACAACCCACACACTGTGTGTATATTAGATGTAGTCTTATGCATCAATGTCATCTTAGAACATGAAACGAACCCATTTACACGTTTTGTCCAGATAAATATATATACAGTGATCCCCTGATTGCCTTGATTCCCCTAAATCACTGACTTTTTTTGCGAACCGAACCCAGTTTTAAGTGGAAATCATCACAATAACGTGGAAACTGCAAATATCCTCTGCCTATTTTTGCTTTTTTGTGGCAGTAAATAGATTTTTTTCCAGATGTTTTCACACAAGGGGACTCGGGGCAGGCTGTAGTCGACCTGAAAGCAATTTTTTCTAAGCACGATTTCTCCGCGGGGCAAGTTCTCAGACGCTTTAATACTCCACAGTTCCGTAGATCTCCAGGAGACCTTTCCAACGAGCCCTCATTTGTATTTTTAGCCCGAGTAGATCAGGGGTTATTCTCCGAAAAATATTTCGAATTTAAATTAGACTACGAGTTTACCTTTACATTTTCTTAAAGGATGATGCGTTAAATTAAACTCAGTTTAAAATGACATTAAAGTGTTCTGGGAGCAGATTTCGGGGGCATACTTAGGGTTAACACTATAAAAATAGGCATTTTTAGGCTTTTTTGTAACCAAAACACAACAGTTTTTCACTATACGCGGGTGCTCTTGGAACGTAACCCCCACGAAAAACGGGGGATTACTGTAAAAGAATGTTTCAAGATCCCAGACCATTTTTGACCATATGTGTTGGGCCGTTCCTCATGAAATATTTATATGGTGTTCAAAGAAAAACGATAAAAGTGGTGATCCAAGGTTTCGCTCACAGACACAAGCTTTGCGGCAAGCGGAGGAAAGAAACGGAGAAGAATTTCGAGAATGTTTACTCTGGGACCTTTGGAGGACTTTCCTTTGTTTATCCTTTGAACTTGAATGTCCTGTTCTGCCGGAAGACTTGGTGAACCGATGTTTCGGATGTCAATTTGATTTAGTCACCGGGGTGAGGTATTCTCGCCCTGTTGACATGCATACATGCTTACACAGAGATCTCATTCAAAGACCTTAACAGGGTCAGTGTCAGTGGTTGAAGTTCACGTGTTGGAAACAGGAAAACATGGTCAAGCACATGGATCTGACGATCTGACAAGAAGCAAACTCTGCAAGACAGTAGATATTGAGGGATGTTCCTGGTTCCTGGTGTTCAGTACCTACAAGGAAGCACATCCGGAAAACTGGCGACAGGGTTGAGGATGACTGAGGCTCATTATGCCTGTTAGAAGTGAGGATTAGCCTGGTCCCACAATAGAAGGGAGTCAGAACAAACAATCCAGCGCCCCCTGCTGCATATGGGGCTGCGTAGCTGCAGACTGACCAGAGTGCCTATGCTGACCCCTGTCCATTGGAAGGTCCTACAGTGGAACATAAGAACTGCACAATGGAGGGATGGAAATAGGTGGTCTGACGAATCACTTTTATCATGTGGATTACCTGGGGAAGAGGTGGCACCAGGACACACTGTGGGAAGAGGACAAGGCAACAGAGGCAGTGTGATGGTCTGGGCAATGTTCTGCTGGGAAACCTTGGGTTCCTGCATTAATGTGGACACGCACTACCATCTAAACACTGTTGTAGATCAAGTACACGTCTAGAATTGGCCTCTTTCAGCAGGATAATACCCTGCCAAACTGTTCAGGAACCGTTTGAGGAACATGACAAAGATTTCAAATAATGACTTGGCCTCCAAATTCCTCGGATCTCCAATCCAGCATCTGTGGGATACGCTGGACGAACTACTCCGATCCGTGAAAGACTCTTAACTCACAGGACCGAAAGGATCTGTGCTGGGAAAGTGTGTCGTTTTTGTTTCATGTGCTTCCCCATCTCAACCCTAATAAGTGACCTCCGGTCAAGAAAAGCATAAAATATTATTTGTTGCTCCTCTACGACCCATTACCTCTGTTTTTGTGCCATTTGTTTATAGTGTCTGTATCCATGTCTGTGTGTCCTCTACTGATTCTAACCTGTCCTCTCCCTTCACAGGAGCTCTGACCTGACCAGTGTGACCAGTGTGACGAAGAGCAAACCGCGAGAGTACGACGCAGAATCGGCTGACGAACTGGATGACACTGACTATGACCGGTACGATTTAATATTCTGTGAGAAACAGCAGAGTTTAGCAGAAGTTTCACCCAATTTTCGAAGGAGATTCAAGTCCATCCATTTCTGCATATAGACACGTTACCAGTCCATCACAATTAACAACCACACACACGCACACAAAGTCACACTTAAAGGTCCCAGAATATGCTGTTTTATGCTTTAGGTCTTAGTCCCCTAATACTGTAGTCTCTTTCTGAAATTCAGCCTTGGTGCAGAATTACAGTAACTTGGAGCCGAGTCAGTCCCACAATGAGATTTCCAGAGGACGCGCCGTTTCTGTGTCTGTAGCTTTAAATGATCATGAGGAGGAGAGAGGCGGGGCAAGGTCACACCATTGCATTGACAGTCAACGGAGCTAATGTTTTGGGAGGGGGGGGGGGGATTCTCTGGTTTGGCAAAGCATGAGAAAGGGGAGTTAACCTGATGACGCCACACAGGGCCAAATTCCAGATCAGGCCATTTGAGCTGTTGTTCTCTCAACAGCGAAGCACTCTTTCGCCATTTCTAGCCACTGCAGGACCACAGGCAGGCTAGGGCAACTGTATAAATGTTAAAAAAAAAATTCATAAAGTGAAATTTTCATGTCATCGGAAGGGCTGTTAATTATCTCCACTCGATGTCTGTGAACTGTGGGAGGAACCCAGCAGAATCGAACCCAGGACCTTGCTGTGTCGCATGTCTTCATCCTCACACACTTGTTTGCATTGTAATCTTTAAAAAACATTCTATAGCCATTTTCCATAATGGACATTCTGCCGGTAAAAAACGCATAGAAGCTTTTATTCCGACATTGGACTTCTCAGATATGTTACCTCTCTAAAATATAAAAATAGCCATCATTCCTTCTTTGTCTTTTTTAACGACAGCAGATGAGCCAATTGAAAATGAATCTAGACAATCACAAAAACGTTCATGAAAAGACTGGAAAAACATTATCTACCATTCACTGAAAACCGTGTTTAAACTAGTCCTTGTACTTGGACACCCTTTGTCAACTCAATGTTTTGAAACAAGGAATTGTATTATTATTAAATGAACACATTGTGGTTTTCCTTATGATACAATAGCTTAGCCACACATTCTTATTAGCATTTCAGAATAAAAGTCATGTGACGTTTGAAATCTGTTTTTGCAGACCTTTTTTTCAGTTGACTTTTACATTTAAAGAAGAACTATTATATTAAGACTAACATTTGAGACTAACATGTAATGTGATAAATGTTATGTATTTATTTGGTTATTTAATCGGAAAATGACCACCTGTCCACTTTTTTGTGTATTTGTTTACTAATAGGGCAGCCAAAAGAGCATAGTGCCCTTCTGCTAACAATATTTCTATTTATATTTGTACAATATATATGTATCCTTGACAGCACACAATAAGCAATACCTCTTTCCCTTCTTAGTGAGTTCCCTCCCATCGATAGTGATCTGGAGAGGCAGGAGTACAAGCGACAGTTTGACAGGGACCACATGGAGTACAAGCGGCTGCAGGCCGAACTGGACGACATCAACTTGGGCCTGATGGAGGTGGACAGAGAACTGGACCGTCTGCAGGAGGGCAGCCCACAGTTCCTGGTGAGGGATCTTACTGTATTACACAAATTCCATAAATGAACAGACAGACACAGAAATGTCGAGTGAAATATGTAAAGTGTGGCTCTTTTAAAAAGAAGAGTGAATGTAAGACTAATTGCTTATTACATTTTGTCCAAACCAGGATGCCATGGAGCAGTATAACAGACTGAAGAACTTGAAGAGAGTAAGGAATACTAACTCTTTAATGATCATCCGGAGCTTCTGCATGCTTTTACATCTTTTCCGATTACTTGTGTCTATGTGGGAACTTCCCAAAGAGCTCCATAATTCAGTGACCGAATCTCCATAATTGGTTAAGACGTAAAGAGACATTTGGAGCGGATTTGGTGTGAAAGGGTTAATTGTGGAGAAACGAATTGACTGTACTGTAGAGGTCCATTGAAACAGGAGTTACTATTTTTTTAATACAGATAAATATTTGTATTTTATTGTCAAAACTCACTAGAGAACCTCTGTCTGTACAGTTCTATATGTTTTAATTAGTGGTGGGCCCTTATCGGCGTTATCTGCGCACTCTTATCGCACGATTTTAAAAAAATATCGCCGTTAATCTATTGGGTTGGGAGCTGGGTCTGTACTACACAAGCTATGATGACTTTCACCTTGATATTTTAGGTCGGTCTGTCTGTCTGTCTGTCTGTCTGTCTGTCTGTCTCTCTCTCGTTCGTGACTTTTCCGTATTTAAACCCCCTTTTCTTTAAGGGTAATGTATTAAACTGAGTTCCAAATGAGACTAAAGTGATCTGGGAGAACATTTGGAGGCATATTTATGGTTTGCACTATAAAAACAGGCATTGGGATCGTTTTTTTTGGGGGGGGGGGGGGCTTCAGGCAGAATTCAAATGAGCCATTTTAATCTAGATTAATTCCAAGATTACAATTAGATTAATCTAGATTTAAAAAATAATCTATGCTCACCCCTAATTTTAATGAATGTGTGTTTGGCCAAAATCTATAAAACAGTGTCTCAGACACCAGTCAGCACTTTCATTACCATTTCATGCAATAACCTTTTTTGCGAGAGAGCCGTTGTCTTTTACATTTACCATTTAATACAGAATTCTGCTTTATAGTACGTTTAATTTTTTGTGTTCACCTGCATTTACACTGACTGACAAAACCTTACGTCACTCAGAAAGAGTAACATAACTTTCAGTGGAGGTGAATGTCATCTAGGTCAGTTGTATTGGCCTGTTGGCGATTTCCCGTTCTGCTGTTTGTAATTTGGCCCTCTTTCATTTTTCTTTTTTTGGGCATTGATATCTCTTTATCTCTGTCTCTCCTCTGTAGTCAGCAGATTACCAAATGAAGAAACGGAGAAGCAAACATTTGAAATCTAAGCTGTCCCACATCAAGCGGAGGGTCAGCGATTTTGACCGCAGACCGTGAGAAGCTCCGTCTCCTCGCTTTCTCGTCCACACTCCTCGCTGTTTGGACCTTTCCTTCTCTGCTGATTTCAGGACGTCACCTCTGAGCTGATACGAACCCAACACGCATATATGATCTCTCTTTATTTTTCATTTTTATATCAAACTCCCAGTGTAACACTATTTCTGGACTACTTGTGCCAGGTACAGTAGTCTTTTGTGCTTTAGCCAGTATTGGGGGTCAACATCAGGCTAATTCTATTCTAAAATAAGGTGCAGAACGTCTTTGGCCTTGGCCTTGGCCTTGAAGACCAGTGTACCTTTTTTTCTGTTGACTCAGCCATGGGTGGGGCTCCTGCCGTTTCTTTGCCCTTATTTCCATATTTATTGAGCAGCAAAAGGTGAAAAAACTCTGATCTGGGAGCAGTCCTCTGTTCTGTTCAAATAACTGCAAATAATAGATTGTTCAAGACCAAAACTGATCTAGGATCAGGGCATGGCACACAGACTCTGACAAGTTTGATAAATATGGGCTCGGTCTCAGGAGCAGAGAGGTAGCACTGGCTATCACAGGGTGGCTGAGGATCAGAGAAATTTTATTGTGTGTCTTTTGTAGTGAGTTTAGATATGAATTTAAGAATATTTAAAAAAAAAAAAGAAAAAAAGTCAAACGTACAGTTCAGGACATGTTTGGTGTTTGAAGTTTCTTCGGTTTTGCCAAAGAAATTGGCAAAACCAAAGAATTTATGAAGCTAATGTAGCTAACAAGTAATTGAAGCTTTTAATGACCAAACTTCTGGCCTAAATCGTCAAATACTTGCCCAAAACCTTGTCGAATTGTTGATTAATCTCAGGTAGACTTAGTTATATAGTTTCTGACACTGTATGACCCACTGTTATCTCTGCAAATGGACAAATGTGCGTTAGCGTAGCTAGGAGCCATCTTGAAGGCTGAATTTTGCTCTGCAAATGCGCGGTATGCCCGATGGCCAGTCCAGCACTGGCTCAACCTGTCGCTAATCTTTACTAACGTTCAGCCTTCTCCATGGAAACGGCAGCACTTCAAAACTGTGACCAGATCAAGTACCCAGTGTATGTAGAAGATTCATGAAGCTTGTTTTGGGTTTCGAGCTGCCCGTTTTAATGCTCATTTTAACATGCCCTCAACCACTCGACCGTTACCCCTCAGGGCAATCCTTGGGGGCTTCCATTGCAATCTTAAGTTGCGTTCAACAGGTATCTGGAAATTCTGAACTGAATGTATACAGTTGTAGAAGGATGTTTAATATTCCTTTCTTCAACTTGACCATTACCCTCCGGGGCAATCCTCGTGGCCTTCTATCACTATATTTTGTTGAATTCAGCTAGTACTATGGAATTTCCTACCTCTAACTAGGAAAAATCAAGGGAAACCTGACCTCGGCTGGTAATTCCACCTGGGAAATTCAGAACGGTGTTTGAAATGCATGATAAAGGATAGCTAACAACAATACAGAAGTTTTGAAAGAAATGCTTATAACCAATATCAGTTCTTGAACCATATATTATAACCAGAAACAGTCATTTGCTAAATTTACGCGAATACTTGGATGTCTGGCTAATTATCTCCCTGAGGCTAACCCAGATGAGTTAGCCAGGACATGTTAAAACAACCACTGAAACTGCAGCAAAGTATAACGACCTAAGCAATGGAAAGTATAAACAATGTAATCTTATTTTTACAATTTTGTTCTGTGACAATGCGTTGGATTATTAAGCTATTGTTTTTTGTTTGTTTTTGTGTTTTCAAAAGTACATGGTATTCCTACAAAATAGTTGTATTTGAATGATTTTATTTTGTTTTATAGTTCAAGCTCATTCCAGGTCTTGTTTTATGCTTTTTTGTTTTATAACTCATAATCCAAAAAACTCTTTCATTTGTCATTTTTTTCAAGAGGCAGATACTGACGGACTCTCTCGTTCGTTTTAAATATAGATAGGCTATAGAGATTAAGATGTAAGAGTGTTTTTATTTTCTGTGAGTATGTTGAAAGTTGCGTGTAATGATTTTTTTGTATTTTTACTTTCTTTAATAAAGGAAAACAAGCGTGAATAAAAACGGAATGAACAAAAATAAACATGAATCGGAACTGAGTTTCTTGTGTGTGTGTGTTTGAAGGGGGCCGTTTACGGTGTGGCATAAAGTTGTGCACGAATGGAGAGCTCTTAGTTAGCTTATTGAAAACGTTTCTGTTTTTGAAACATTTACTGAGAAATAAGTATGATTTGCTTGTCTAGTATTTAAACTGAACTTTGCAATTCGCTTGCGCTGCAGATTCCCATGTATTAGCCTCTAAAATAGCAGTTAACAGAGAAAGAGCTAAGCAGTGTTAGCCTTTAGCGTAGTTTGTTTATATTTTTGTGCTTCAGTTTGGCTTTATTTTGCTGAAAAGTCTGTTGTAAGGGATGGACGAGGAACCGGAGAGAGCCAAGAGGTGGGAAGGAGGCTACGAGCGAACATGGTAAGTGATGTTTATGTTAAAAATGGCTTTTAACTCTTAGAGCCACTGGCTGTGTCGCAAATCTCACCTGCACATGTGGACAAAGGTATCGGGACACACCTGTTTTTTCAGGGTTTGGGCCTCTTACTTCCTGTGAAGGACAATCTTAATGCTCCACAAGACCAAGACATGGACCCAGTTTGAGGAAGAACCTTTTCTATTCCAGCAGGACTGTGTCCCAGAGCACAAAGCGAGCTCCATAAAGACATGCTGGAGGAGTTCAGTTTGGAAGAACTTGACTGGCCACACAGAGCCCCGACCTTAACCCCATCCAGCACCTTTGGGATGAACTGGAATGGACTGTGATCCAGACCTTATCGTCCAACATCGTCTGACCTCATAAATGCTACAGAATGAATGGACACAGATTCCCACAGAAACTCACAAATCTTGTGGAAAGCCTTCAAAGAAGAGTGGAAGCTGTTAGCGCTGCAAAAGCGGACCAACTCCATATTAAAGTCTGTTTGAATGCTGCATCATTGAAGTCCCTGTTTGTGTAATGGTCAGGTGTCCCAATACTTTTGTACATATAGTGTATGTATAATAAAGATCTCTCACACTTCCCCACTGGATCGTTAGAATATAAGAGAAAAACGTCATGGATTTCTATACATTTCAATGGTTGAGAAGTGAACGGTGTCTTTCAGGGTTGGTTTGGTGTTAAGTAGTTTAATGCAGAGTCTGATTTCTTTACAGTGATGCTGAATGGAACCAGACGTCTCCGACACAAATATAAGCATTTTATTTACTCTTTAAACCCACCAGCGATGCTCCATTTGTCTGTGTGTTTATATACGATGCTGAATATGGCAAAATAGTACTTTATCTTAGAAAAGTAAATTTGATCAGGGGGCTGTTTTGTCTCACAGCACCCGGCATGTTTTCCCACACCATGAAATGATTTAAAATGAATAAGGTGTCTTCTCAAAAATATCTCAAACATCAGGGAGCATAGTCATAACCATTTCGTGTTGTGACTTGAGCTTTTAGCTGAGCTTTTAGAGGCAGGGGTCTGGTTCCATTCATCACCACCGTGAGCAGCTCTGACTCGCATCTTAATTATTTGCGTACATAATTAAGAGTCTACATAAATGTGTGTTTTCTTGCCTCTTGGTCAAATTCTAAAAAACTTTCAAAGTGGATGGAGCGTGAGATTGAGTGTACCCTATATTATAAAACTAATTACTATGGGCAGGCACATGCACAGGTAGGGCTCAACCTGTGCAGAGCACGTGCCCTTTTTGTAATTACAGTCGGGAGGTTTTTGTTTTTTTTAAATAAATCAATGCTGTTGGTAACCCTTTACGTCTGTTTGTCTTTTTAACAAATATTTAACCAGTTAAAGGCATTAAAAAGCGTATCTCTTAGAAGCGCTCAAACTGTCAGTCAAACTTCAGAACTCCGCCCCTCTGAGCGTTTCAGCGCATCAGTCAAAGTCATAGAGCAGAAGCAGGTGAACGTCTTCGTCTTGTAACGGTAAAATATCTTGTTTGAATAAGTGCAACTTTGTCTTTATGAAATAAACACTAGTGTGTCTATAAAGCTGGTGGCCTAGTGGTTAAGGCATTCGCCCTGTGATCAGAAAGTCCGGGTTCGATTCCCAAGACCGCTAGGCACC
>JBBPDC010000039.1:1352281-1363238 GCA_037974485.1 Hemigrammopetersius urotaenia
CTCATAGTATTGTTCTGTTGAACTGAGTACAAACGGCGCGACCAGAGAAATATTACTGAACGGGCTCCGGTTGCTACGCGCTAACAAGCAGCGCCGTGTAGCTCCGCCTGGGTCCTAATTTAAAAATAGTAGAATAATATATATTTAGGGGGGCTTGGGATCATTTTGGGGGGGGCTTCAGACCGTCGGCAGAATTCAAATGAGCCATTTTAATCTAGATAAAAAATGATCTCTAATATATATATATATACACACACACACACAAGAACGAGGCCCCTAATAAAGTGCCCGGGGTATGAAGTGCCTGAACAGAGAGAGCAGTGTGCTGTGTGAGACGAGGACGAGAGGAGGCAGGATCTGAACGAGGCTGCAGGAGGAAAACAGACTGCTGTAGTTCAGCAGTGACAGACACAACCTGGAGCTTCTGAGAGACCCAGAGCCTGGGAGGACCCCCAGTCTGTGCTCTCAGGTACTGAGGTGACCTTCTACAACACAAACAACAGACCAACAGACCAGTCTGGAGTTGGACACGCCCACTTGCAGGAGAGTTTTCCCACATTTCCCGCGAGTTTCCTGCCTCTAAACTCTCTCAGGCAGCTTTTTACGACTGTTTTAAAAATACATTTCAAGCCGAGGATTTAATTGCTTCCAGCAATAATTACGACGTCGTCCCACCTTGCTTTGAGCTTCAACAAAACTGGAAAGAATTCCGGAAATTCTCCATCAGAGGTTTCTTAAATGAAAATGGGGGCGAACCATTGACCCCTGAAAACAATCCTCAGTCATCAGTTTAATAAAAGAAAGAATGTTATTCTCCTCTAAATGCAACGTTTTTGTTGTTTTTATTCTTTTATATAACAATCATATTTTTAAAAAAAAACTTTTGTCACCAGCTGTCCTTATTTGCTAGAGTGCAAGGTCTACAAAACTTAACCAAACATGGAACTTCCAGATGTCTGTGTCTGTAATCACGCACTTGCACTCTTCTAAAAAGTATCCGGATGGTTCACTGAAAACGATCAAAAAACGCAGTGCGGAACGATGGACACTACTCACACTAAATGGACGCCATTTTGACCACGTAATGGAGGTGCTCAGTGCGCACTAGGCACTACACTGCATTGCACTTACAATGAGGGTGCGATTTCAGACACACCCACTGTTATGCTGACACTAGCGTTATGCTAGCATTAGCGACCATGCTATCAGATCATCAGGCAATGGGGAATCTCCAGTGTGTCTGTCGCTAAAGTTTACTCGTGGGCTTCTTAGGCTGCGCCCATTTTATGATTTATGAATAATAAAAGTAGCTCAGGCTCTGCCATATATATGCAGCCCCAAAATTTCCTGATGTCATTCGTTGTTCAGGAATTTGCCCCCGGCGTACGTCTTTAAAGAGCCCCCCCCCTCACCCCCACCCCGCCCGCCAGCCACCCTGAATCTCAGTCTCTCTCAGACAGCTGTCACTGTTTAATTCAAAGTCGCGGCGCGTCTGACGGGACTTCCCGCGCCTCACGAGACGCACGACCATGAGATTCTTCCCGCTTTATCTCTATACATAATTCATCCTCATTAGCGCTACCGAAATTCAGTTCCAGCTGCAATTACACACACCCTCACACTCCCTCCCTAATCAAAGGAATAAGACGCGTCTTTCACACCGAGAGTTCGGCGTGTGTACGCACTTGCATCAAGATGATTACGGTGGCATAAATAAATAAATGCATGTTTAATGACGGGGCTTTTACAGTGAGCAGGGATAAAAACAGCATTAGCATTCCCTTTCCCGAAGGAAGATATTCCACAAAGAAATCCCCAGCAAATAAAGTGGCCGCGAGTTGTAAGGACATGGGTTTGCAGTGCAGGTGGACGGAGCGCTCCACTCGAATATTGAGCCGCAAGAAGGATGTGTTCACTGACGCTTAAAGACGGAAACGGGGGGTCTTCGACTTGCGAGGCAGATCCGTTCCTTCAACAGCAACGTAAACCGAATTATGGTGTAAACACACTTCAGCCTGAGTCACTTACTGATCCAGACACAGCTGTAAAATCATAAAAACACAAAGCCACAGAAAAAGAAAAGGAAAACACACTCCCTCATGCGTCGCATTACTGCGTATTCTTCCAACTTGACACATCGCATGTCAAGGCTGTTCCACTATTCCTCCGTCTCGTCGGAACGATCATAGCTACAAGCTCCTGACCCGAACACCTAACAAACTCTTTCCCTTACTGGTCCCACAAAGACCCACAGCGCCATAATAACAAACTGCAAGAGTCAAGAAAGTCACAGTGAGCTCTAAACCACATCCACAAGTCTGTCCCACCTTCAGGAGGAGCTGGATGTGGCTTGAGCAGGTTGAGAGAAGATTCTGGTGCTGTTTTTACAGACTTCTAGTGTTAATCAAGTCAAGTAGAGCTTTGTCATCCCAGCCACATACATTAAGTACAGAGACAAAATATCATCCTCCTGGACCATCAGTGCACCAAACACAACACAACAATGAGGGTAAAAAAGGGGGAGGGGTTAATTATACACACACACACACACACACACACACACACACACACACACACACACACACACAAATATATATATATATGTATATATCTCAATGTACAAATACTTTACCTAAAAATGAAATTAAATACTATGGGGGACAGGGAGAGACAGTAACAATACAGAATTGTATATAGAATTATTGTATAAATTAGTAACTTTAGTAACATTATCCTCAAAGCTCCAGTTATAACTGTAAAAGCAATATGACTGAAGATGTGTTGATCTGAGGTCAGTGGAAAATGAGGCTTTTTTGGGCAGAACCAGGCTTTTATCGTGTCTGTTTTCTACTGCCTGCATAATACTGCACTGGGAGTTTGTCAGTCGCTTTGTCCAAAACATGAAAAGTTCCGTCAAAGCAAGCTTTCCCAAAACGAATCTTTCTCACCACAAAGCAGCAGAAAGCTTCATAATAACAGCTTCGGAAGAAGGAAAGAGGACTGATGGGCAAACGAAAGGAGCATGATGGAGAGGAGTAGGGGGAGGGGGTGGGCAGTGAGAAAGCCAGGGAGGGACAGAGAGAGGGGGAGAGAGAGAGAGAGAGAGAGAGAGACAGAGAGAGAGAGAGAGACAGACAGACAGACAGAGAGAGAGAGCGACAGACAGAGAGAGAGAGAAAGAGAGAGAGCGACAGACAGAGAGAGAGAGAGAGAGAGCGACAGACAGAGAGAGAGAGAGAGCGCGAGAGCGACAGAGAGAGAGAGAGAGAGAGACATGAGGGCAGGTTTGTGGATCGTAGCTATAAATGGGAAAAGACAAGAAAGACTCCGTAATCGCGAGACAACAATCCGCGGTGGGTTAATACCTTGTTGAGAAGTCTGCGAAGAACCTCCATGGCAAGGGCATTAGGTCTCAGCCCGATCCAAGGGCCTGGGACAGCCTGGCTCGCTATTGGCTCCTGTGCCAGGCAGCGGTAAGTTCAGGCAGGCTTTGACTAGAGTCACAGAGAACTCGCAGGTCGTACTTAATTGTGGATCGTGTAGCACACGAGGGGACGCTCCTTTCAAAACACAGCGAACAGAGCGAACGACCTCAATTAGCAGAGAGAGGCCTCTCGCTGCGCCTGTGTGAGAGAGAACGACTGAGCGAGAGAGAGGGAGAGGGAGAGGGGGATAAGACCCATGTGCCCATGCGAATGTCAAGGGATCTACAGTCTTTAAGACCTTTGAGCTGGAACGCACAGACCTATCTCGACGGCTCCTATGTCCCTCTGTGCGTCTCTCTCCCTCTCTCCCTCCCTCCACTACCCCTCCTCCCACAAAGTGGGAGTGGCAGGGAGCAGTCTTAGTGGATTAAGGCTTCCTGAGCCTTGCTGAAGTGGGGCAGCGAGAAGGAGGCTCTGTTTTGTTAACTCGGGGAACTTCAGGCCGCATCAGCTCACGCTCTCAAAGTTCACGTACGCCGGTCCGGCGCGTGCCTGCTCTGCAGCAAGCTGCGTGTGGACGTTACAGTCGAATCCCAAACAGATAAGTAAGTAAAGTAAAGTGCCCATTTGTCAAACACGAGTACACCCTCGGAGATACCAGTAACGGTCTTGGGATTAGAACCCATGACCTACTGGATGCAGGGTGAACGCCTTAACCTCTAGGTCACTACCAGATCTGATACTGCAATGGTGGGTGACTGTAGATGCATCATTGATTTCCTTCATCTTGCAATTCATTTTAACGGACAGGAGAGATGTGCAAGGTTCACCCCATCCCTGGCCGAGTTAAATAAGATATCGAGATATTCTCCGCCCATGCCGGGTCAAAAGGGAAGGACAGGGTAACAACTCTGATACCAGTAACCACCTCGCCTGCAAGCCAGGGACAAATTGATTCTGGAAAGTCTGAGAAATATGGGAACTCATTAGCTGAAGATGAAGCCGAGAAAGAAGAGGAGGTGGTCGGGGGGGGGGAGGGGGGCTGGTTAACACCAATTAAAAAGCAACATTTTTTCGCCTTTATCATGAGCCTTCATGGGTCCATGTAGGAGCAAAGCGCTTTTATCTGTGGCTGGCAGTTTCCCCCTTGCTCCTCAAACAATCCTGGGTAACAGGAGCGTCAGTTCATGGCAAATTACTGACTCCAAACACACTGAAAGAAAAAGCCGGGGCAATATCGAATCCCCCTTAATTACGCCAATTACAGTCAACAGTCCATATATTTGGCATCCCAGGTTTCCTTTCTTTTTAACTGGGCAATGGAAGGTATCACAGGAAGACTGGGGAAGGCGGTAAACATGGATTAACACGGATTAAGTAGTAACACCACAGTTCCACCAATCAGAAAGTGGATGGTATCACTACTGTATTTACCCACCACTCTCCTGGGCTGTCAGGATAAGTCTGAAGACATTGTGTGGATGCATTGAGGGATTTTGTATCAAAATCTACTTTTGACGTTTAAGATAAGGAGCTCAAATGTCCCAACAAGCATAGTCTCAATCGGCACCATCATGACGGATAAAGACAGGTCCACTTGCATTCCTTTCATGAAACCACTCAAGGTAAAGTCAACTGTCAACTCTATTGCGACTTCGTCTCTCGTGACCTTAAGGTGAAGATGTGCTGGTTCTATTAATGCATGAGTAAAGAACGAGAAAGAGGCAGAGCTGGACACGGCACCGTGGAGCCAGCTAGACCTCATTAGACAACTCAACCTAGCTTTAAGGAACGGCCTCTAGCTTTTGTTCCCTGGCATGTCCTGGTGAGAGTGGGCTGTCCGTACGTTAGGGCAGAAAGAAAAGGGAGGTGAGATGAGCAACACTGAGCTAACAGCAGATGACAAGACCCCCACCCACCCGTCCGGAACAGGACACCATCATTGTTGCCCCATTGTCGATTCGGTGGGCTGTGGGCTATGGAGAAAACAAAGCTAGGAACTCTTCATCTGCATAACTTTGGTGTCCTTGGAGGGGGTTTGGCAAACTTGACGAAACTCCCAAAGTTTTCTCGGAACTCCAAGTTTATTAGAGCACATCTCGGCTGGGATGAGACGGAGAGGGCTTAGTGAGAGAGAGAGAGAAAGAGAGTGAGAGACCTGAGAGAGAATGGAGGTAGCACAGCGTGGTTAGGCCAATGGACCCCTGTCAGCTTCCATTAGCAGGGAATGTAGGATGTGCTCTCTGGACCTACGCTTCCTGTAATGAGCCCCATTGTCTGATAAAGCTGGAGAGAAACCTCTCACACATACTCGGGCAAGTTCGCGCCCCATCAACGCTGCTTAGCCGTCTACAGCGCTAGAAAACCTAGAACTCTTTTCGGAATTTGGGGTCCAGCAGTTTTTGGCAAGCTTCTGCGACCATACTGGTCTATTCTCACTGGTTATTGAACCTTAAAATGTTGTATTCTAATTTACGAATTTTTTCCTAGAACCTTTACCTTAAGTGGAAAAAAACACCTACGATTTTCTAAAGAAGCATGAATAAAGCTTTTAAAGCTTTAAAGATCATTCATACTCTTTACAGTTTCAATTTAGGGGTTCTTGCTTATGTTCTTCAACAGAAGAACCACTTATGACTCCGAAAAAGAACCTTTACACAAGTTCTACAGCTTCTTTTTACGTTATATTGGATTCTGCCTAGATTAAAAGGTTCGTCACACTTGCGAATCTCTTTAACCAAAATGATGCTCCTAACAAACGTCCAAAAAATTTGCTTTCTAGGAAATCAATGAGCCAAGAACTGAGGTTCTCCTCAGTCTGGCTGATCAAGGATGGCACGGGGCAACAGGAGAAAGACTCTCACAGCTGTTACTAGGGGCAGTTAGCAACGTTCGTATAAATCCACCAACAGCTACCGGACAGAAAGACAGCTGATTTAAACTGAATACAGAAATAAATACTATCTTTTGAAAGAGAGTGAAAGCTTCGGTAAGTTGACCCCACTCTCGTGTCGAAAGAGAGCAATCTGAGAAAGCTGCATTAGCACCAGTCCGACTGGCTGCGCTAATCTGTCATGGCCGCATTAGGGAGCTGTCAGAGGACATCAGTAATCCCACCGCATGACCTAAGACGGTTAACACGATGCCAGATCACTGACCTGAGACCAGTTCAATTAAAGTGTGTGTAGAGGTGAAAGCAACAGTGAGGTATAAATGACGTAAACAGGGGGTCCTCGAGTTACGGCACAAATCCGTTCCTTCGACAGTGATGTAACACGAATTTTGGTGCAAGTGGAAACGCACCCTAGTCTGAGTCACTTACTGATCCTAACACAGCTGTAACATCATAATCTAGAACATTAAAGCACAGCTAAGCCACAGAGAAGGAAAAGTATGGGCAAAGGCTGCCATTAAAAAAGATGCATTTTAGTCTATAGTGAATCAAATTAATGAAAATGTTATGAACCCTTGTACCATATATATTTAAAATACGATTTTTAAAAGTTACAACTTCAAAAGATTATGAATACGAAGTGTGGTTTCCCGGTTGCGGTGTCTTCACTATGAATCCGAATTACCATCCGTGACTTTTATGTATTTAGCAGAAGATTCCGCAAACGCATGCATTTTCGACTTCGTGGCACCAAGAACGAAAATGCTACAGACACGGAACGAAATCCAGTCGTTCATTTACATGATATGGTTGTAGCATATTTTTTTATGTTGGTTTCTGGAATTTCATCTTATTTCAGTATTAAAGAGTTATATATTGGTTCGCTTTATGTTGGCATTCGAGTTATTGGAGGAAGGTAATATAAGTATAAATAGATAATATGATGTAATACAATACGTGAAGTTGGAGTTGTTCTAGTGTCCTAAATATTATAGAAAAATTGACAAAAAAACAGGTGTAAAAACACCTGCGCTTTTAATACGTCATACGTCGCGTTACTGCGCATTCTGCGTATTCTGCATATACTGCGTATTCTTCCAACGCACAAACTAGTTCGGAGTGAGCGTCGTAAACTCGAAAAGCCGCATGTCGATACTGTCGTAACCCGAGAACCCGCTGAATAGAAGCTTCTCCCAGACAGTGTCCCTGGAGTCAGAGCTATAAGGCTGGATGGGGAATGTCTCAAACCGGGACGTAGTGTTGAGTTATCTCAAACAGATTCCCGATCTGCAACTATAGTTTACAAGGAATGGTATGTCCTAGATCCTTTTAGGTCATTCGTATCCATAGAACTGGGACGGTGTGCTTACAGTTTAATCAATAGTGCATTAGAAAGATATTCAACATCGTTCAAATATAATTAAGAGGCACAGCGCGGGCAATTTTCCGTGACCGCACCGCAGGGGACACTCAGCCCGAGGAAAGCTCCAGACGTAACCAGCCGGAAAGGGGGCACCTAAATCATTTTGGACCCTAAAGCCATATGCTTGGCATGTCCTGGACAATATTGCTGACGTCAGAACAAGGGGCTTTGAGGAACCTGTCCACCACCCCTTGAGGCCCAGCTGGTGGAACTGGGTGGGGGTGGAACTGGGTGGGGGTGGAGAGGTTTTGTCCCCGGAGCCCCAGTTCTTTTGAAAGGCTGTCTGAATGGACGGAGACGACGCAGGGGCCGGAGGAAGTAAAGGAGAAGGGAAGGGGGTTGGGTGGAATGAACTTGCTCTTAATCGATCCTGGAAAACCAGCAGTGACGGAATAACGGCTTCCCGAGGGCAAATAGCTGATGTGGGGTCAGTTGGTCGGTGCAAATGGGGCACGAGTCAAAATCATCTCCTAATGGTTTAAGTAGACAAACGTTATTGAGGTCTTTATTCGTATGGTGTCTGCTAATGACCCCAGGGCGAGTATGACCTGTTCATACACCAGTAGGACTAAACAAGTGGAGTGTTTGATTTAATTGTATTTATTTATTAACCCTTATGGTCACGTGTGAAGACATCACAGCACAATCTGAACAATGTGAAACTCTTCCTCTGCATTTAACCCATTCACCGAGTGGGGGCTGCCACCAACGAGGGGCCCGGGGAGCAGTGTGTGGGGATGGTACCTTGCTAAAGAGACCCTCAGTGGTGACACTAGCAGTCAGGATTCGAACCCACAACCCATTTTGGTGAGAATGAAGGGGAGGAAGAAGGCAAGGAGAGTCCATCAATGTCACTTTCCCACATTAGTTTATTCTTCAACCTCACTGAGGTTGTGTGGCGCTGTGTGTGTGTGTGTGTGTGTGTGTGTGTGAGAAAAATAATTGTCTATATATTATATGTAGAATACTATTATTATATGTAGATATACATTACGCAACTGGTACATAGTGGTATTATATTTAGATAAATATGAATATTTAATACATTTTACAAATTATGTGAATATACAAATGTAAACACACCCATTATATTACACATACGGGACATTCCTCTATTATTATTGCTATTATTATTAATTATTAGCAGTAATATAATTACACACACACTACACATATTACTAACGTTATTGTCCAAATTGTCTGAAAAAACAGAGCTAAGGTGTTCAACCCGCTATAAAAACAAAATGTGTGTGTGTGTGTGTGTGTGCGTGTGTGTGGAAGAGGAGGCTGCTATTGTCCTTATTAATGGAAAAGCAAACAAAGTAGTGCACTGTCTGCCAGCATCTACAGCATCCTGCTGCGTGAGTCAGTGTGTGTGTGTGTGTGTGTGTGTGAGAGAGAGAGAGAGAGTGTATGTTTGCACATCATTAATCACTGCACTCACACCAAACTTCTTTGTTTGGCTGTTTTCATGGCAGAGTGTCACAAAATCAGCTGTGTGTGTGTGTGTGTGTGTCACACACACAAACATGTACACACACACAAACATGTACACACACACACACTCACACACACAAACAATGTACTCACTACCGAATCTCTGTCTCCAAACACACACACACACACACACACGTACACACTACTGAATCTCTGTCTCCAAACACACACACACACACGTACACACTACTAAATCTCTGTCTCCAAACACACACACACACACACGTACACACTACTGAATCTGTCTCCAAACACACACACACACACATGTACACACTACTGAATCTCTGTCTCCAAACACACACACACACACACAAACAATCTATACAAACACACACACACACACACCACTGAATGTGTGTGTGACTCTCTAACCTGTGAGTGTGTATTACAGACGGTACTGAACCTCCTCCAGTCTCTCCACAGGGGGTCAGTAACCTTCCCTGGATTACCGTCACACTGACGCCCTGGTTTCACCTCTTCCTCCGACCCGTTTGTTTTTAGCATGAGCTTCTGTTTATTTCTTCTGTTTTCTTTTCCTGTAACTGTCTGCACTCTTTCCTGAGTTTTCCTGAGTCCTCCATTATGTGCTGTCCTTATGTTTATATTAAGATCTGTCTATAAAAGGGAACTTGAAGTTTGGTTGGTTAGAAGAACACAGGTTTGGTTCCAGATTACTCCGCCAAACATACAACCAGCACGAGGATGACGGGGCGTGGCCGACAAGGCCCAAACATAAACAACCAGCACGAGGACGACGGGGCGTGGCCAACAAGGCCCAAACATAAACAACCAGCACGAGGACGAGGGGGCGTGGCCGACAAGGCCCAAACATAAACAACCAGCACGAGGACGACGGGGCGTGGCCAACAAGGCCCAAACATAAACAACCAGCACGAGGACGAGGGGGCGTGGCCAACAAGGCCCAAACATAAACAACCAGCACGTGGACGAGGGGGCGTGGCTGACAAGGCCCAAACATAAACAACCAGCACGAGGACGAGGGGGTGTGGCCGATGCGGCCTGGACATCACAGTCAGCTGTTCTCAGAGACGGGAGGTTTCAAAGTAGCCAATCCGAGAGCGTTGTTTATGTGACGCTACAGTTCAGAATTTCCCCCGTGGAGCGTCTCGAGTGTTCATGATTTTCGTTTTGCCCTGTATTTGTATTACTGTAAATTAAATGAATTTGACCTCCAGCTCCATCTAAACCTCAGCCTGACCTTCAACTCCGCAAACAAAAGGCAGATGGTTTAGTTTAACACTCTCTTAGATTTTCCAAAAATAGTTCTGTGGGGAATTTTTTCTTTTGTTTACCAGAAAAATCCCACAAGTTTCTCTTGTTTTCCTATTATCCTATACAAGGAAATTGTCCCACAAAATATTAAATACAAGGACACACACACACACACACACACACACACACACACACACGCTTGCAGGGCCTTTGCTGTCTCTGTTAGCTGCAAGTCCTCTGGACTTATCGGCCCAATCTACAGCAGCACATTTTTCACCCGCTTCCACACACACGAATGTACAGCCTGTGTGTGTGTGTGTGTGTATGTGTGTGCGCGCCAGCAGGGGTTTAGCTCATACAGGACAGCAAAAGATTCATTTCCACGGAAACAGAGCAATTCCGTCCCCTTGTCAAATGCACAATGGGACTGTGTGTGTGTGAGTGTGTGTGTGTGTGTGTGTGTGAGAGTGTGTGTGTGTGTGT
>JBBPDC010000039.1:1431914-1445667 GCA_037974485.1 Hemigrammopetersius urotaenia
CTGGCCTTCACCACCCACCTCTGATCTTCACCACCCACCTCTGAGCTTCACCACCCGTCTCTGGCCTTCACCACCCGTCTCTGGCCTTCACCACCCGTCTCTGGCCTTCGCCACCCGCCTCTGGCCTTCGCCACCCGCCTCTGGCCTTCGCCACCCGCCTCTGGCCTTCGCCACCCGCCTCTGATCTTCGCCACCCGTCTCTGGCCTTCGCCACCCGTCTCTGGCCTTCGCCACCCGCCTCTGATCTTCACCACCCGTCTCTGGCCTTTACCACCCGCCTCTGGCCTTCGCCACCCGTCTCTGGCCTTCGCCACCCGCCTCTGGCCTTCGCCACCCGCCTCTGATCTTCACCACCCGTCTCTGGCCTTCACCACCCGTCTCTGATCTTCACCACCCGCCTCTGGCCTTGTGCTGTGTTTTTTGACTGATATCTTAAATGTCGCGTGTGGTTTTGCAGGCGGCGCACCAGCGGCGCGTAAGGAGGTGATCCGGAATAAGATCCGTGCCATTGGGAAGATGGCCAGAGTCTTCTCCGTGCTCAGGTAGGACACATTTTTAGAACTTTTGATCATTTGAATGAGAATCAGAAAACATTATAGATCCAGGAGGAAACAATTGCAATCAGAGACAAGAACGATACAGAAAATAAAGTTTAAATGAATCTAGAAAACCATCAGTATGAAATACACTAATGCTGAGGCATAAATACTCTAGATAATGAACTTACATTTGTACTAATAACACAAATGATGGCTGGGAGTCTGTTATTGTCATTAATAGAGATCAGTAGATCAGTAATATTGAGGTAAGTAGAGATATTTCACATTATAAATCTGCTGCACATTATAATAAGAATACAGTAACCCCTCAGTTTTACGTCTTAACACGGATTTTTCTGAGAAGCGGGGATTACTGTACTTCACATAATGGTAATGATTTAAACCCGATAAGAAATCGCACACAAAAGCAAATAAATTCTGTCAAAATCAGACGATGTGATTTTCTGGATTTTTTTTCTCGTTTTGTCTCTCATAGTTGAGGTATAGCTCTGGTGAACATTACAGGCCTCTCTCATATTTTTAAGTGGGAGAATTGGTGGCTGACTAAATACTTTTTTGGCCCACTGTATATTAGTATTGATTTTGACATTGTTTTCAATTTAAAGGGTTGAACTGTTTTAACCAAAACTTTTTCTCAGAAAATCAGATACTAAAAATGATTTTGTAATAGTTTCAGCTTTTTGCCTACGTGTGGCAGAATTGAATTGTCTGCCTATCGGTATTAAATAAGAGATGGGAAGTCCGTTGGACCCGGCTTGGTGCTCGCTGCGGCCCCGTGTCGGCGGCTGCGGGACGGGGACGGGGGAGTCTGGAGATCATTCGCTCGCACCCGGCCGCCCCGGGAGAGGGGCCTCATTACCAAAATGGGACACGGAGTTGAAAATAGATTCGACTGTTTACAAAAGCAGCGAGAGGCTCTCCGCACAAAGGAGTTTTGTTTGAAAACGTACACGCGCGAACCGCGCGCCCTCGCCCCTCCATTAGGAATAATGAGCCGGCATCAGTGAGTCATGAGTGGAAATAGCTGGATAATTAATTGCATTAGGCGTTATTGCAGGCGAGGAGGACACTCCAGCTCCGTCAGAGCCGTCGCAAAGTCTTTTGTCTGCTTTTTTCGGGGACGATATTCAGATTAGGTTGGCAGCACTGTTAAGTTTCAAATTACCATAACACCCCCAACCCACCCCCCCAGCCTAAAGTGAACGCCCACCCACCCTCCTGCCTTCTCCCTCAATGCTAATTGATTCTGTGTCTTTGAACAAGCACTAATGAGATGGATGTGTGTGTCTGTTTTCATCTCAGGGAGGAAAGCGAGAGTGTCTTGACTCTTAAAGGACTGACCCCGACCGGGACGCTACCTCTGGGAGTCCTGTCTGGGGGCAAGCAGACCCTGCAGAACGGTAAGTGGAGTTTTCGCCTCGTTTTGAGTTAACCAGGCCTTGGGACACCAACCCGCCCGGCATCAGCGCCACCTCATCTAACACGGCTCGGAGTCTTGGAATATTAAAAGTGTCCTCCAGAGCCGCTACAGTTCATTATCCTGGATGATTCCCTGTGCCTAGAAAAGCAGACTCGAAACTCATTTATCATAGTCAATGGGCTGTTGCTGGTAGATGTTTAAAAAGCGTGACTGACTGTGCATATATATATACATGCAGCTCTGGAAAGTTCCCACTGCAAAAATGTTCAGTTTCTCAGGTTTGATCTTTTATAGTATTGAACTGAACAGCTTTGCTGACAATATTTCTCCTCATTTCCAAATAAAAATATTGTTCTTTAAAGCGTCATTTTAAAGGAAAACATCAGAATCAGAGAAATGCTGCGGCGTTTACAGAACCTGAATAACTCGGAGAACACTAATCTCTGGTTCTCTCTTAAACTAAACGGCAAGGAGCTTCTAGTAGTGTTTCACCTCCTGAACCTTAAACTTTTGCTCAGTTTAAGGTTCAGTTCACAAAGTTGCACAGTTACAAAATCACCACACGTTTCAGAATCTTCCCCTTTACAGCTAATGTTAAAAATCGAGTGCATTTCTTTACATTCGGAGGCACTGCACAGCTTAAGCAGTTCCCCGGTTGCTGTGGTACATTTGGTTGTTATTAAATGTTGTTAGAAGGTTGCTGAGGTGTTCTAGGTTGTTGCTAGGTGCTTTGGTTTATGGTAAACCCGGAGGTGGTAGTCTATTTTTTTTTTTTTTTGTCAGGCTGAAAAAAGTGGGGCGTACAAACTTTTTCCCAGGAAGGAGCACAGCATTCCAGATCCGAGCGAACGACCCAGAGTTCTGTGGTGATATCTTGAGAAGAATAACAATAAAAAGGAATAACACTGTTTATTATTTCGGCCGCCCCGGTCCAAATACCTTTGTTTTAGATTCGGAAAAGCGGCTGAAGTTCCATATCAAACACTCTGCCTCCCTACGCTGTCTCTCTCTGCTTTGAGAGGCAATCAATGGCTGTGTGGCGTGAGGGGTGCATTATGGGACGGCCCATTGATTTGTCCTCTCTGAGTGGGACGAGCAGTTGCTGAGGTGTCCAGGACCAAAGGAAAGGTCACTAAAGGTCAGCAAAGAGAGAGAGACAAACGCAGAGAGACGAGCAGTGACCACATTTTTTTATTTTATTTTATTTCCTCAGTTTTAGTTGCTTGAGCTTTGCTGTGCTCATGTTTATTTATCTCATTTCCTTTGTATCGTTGATGCTTGGCCACCCTGAAAATAAGGGTCACCTTCAGTGTCCTCTAGGTTTGATTGATTGATCGACACCCATACACTTACAGTCACAGCCTATTCAATGTAGCCTTGATAGATTTTGAGATTTTATAAAATGCATAACTAAAGTAATGAGTGGACGGTTCTGGAATATGTTCTTATTATATGTGAAGAACCTTTTAAAGAAATTTGAGATAATGTAGACAATAAACAAAGGAATTTTTTAGGACCATACGTCCAGGTACAGAACTGCTGTTGGAACCCGGACACAAGCAATATATCAGGTTTGTGGTACCGACCAATTATGATGACTTCGGGGGAAATGATGGTTGATTTTGCACCGGTGTGGCCCTGGATTCGTCCTGGTTTTTTTGCCAATGGCATTTGGACAATAATCAAGACTGGACAGTGGAATTTGCACATAAAACATCATCATGAACGCTATTCGCAAAGTATTCACATTTAATTGCTAGAAATTTTGCCTCCAAAATGACGTCAGGACAACCGTATTTCTAGTGGGTTGGATCTTCTGATGATTCAGGAGTTCGCATCACGCGTGGTCATATGTTTTAGACCCGTAAGTGCCTGTATAATTGCCTCTTTCATCATGTAGACATGTTGTTCTGATTTTCCTTGTTCTCTTGCTAACACAGACTCTGAGTTTCTTTCTTTTTCTTTAGTTTAGAGGCGATAACTAAGAACTGACGACCATATCTGTCAGTGAAGCGCCATTTACCTAAAACCACAACTGTACAAAATGAAGATGCGAAATGGACTAGAAAACCCTTAATAGACCAATTTCAATATTTCTGTTTTCCTGAAATGGGTATCCTATTAAGCACCAACTCTTCGGTATCAGTCAGGCCCTATTAGAAAATTATTTTATTAAATTACTTAAATCTGAGACAGATGCAAACAGGGGAACTGTCTGGAGCTGGCAGGAGTGACTGTTTGGGAACGACAGTCCCTCGCTGCGATCTTTTTATGTCGGAAGCTGCTGGCCTTCACGGACCCTGCTGATGGGGTATTTTAAGGTGCTTCATGCAGGAATAAACCAGTAATTGGGCTTCGGTGTCCCGATTACAGCGTTGGGAAGAGTGAATAATTCCTGTTCGACAGCTTTAAAAACATTTAACACTTGCAGCAGGTTCTTGATCGTTCAGACAAGTTGGGACCATGAGAAACTCCTTAATCTGTGAATTGTGTCTTCCGGAATTTTGCCAAATCTTTTGTATAAGGGCTGAAAAAAGAAGAGCTAGTCACCTACGCCTCTGCCTCATCTGTGTACTTGCTCCAGATTTGACTAATTTCTTTGGCTGTTTCCTGCCAGTTTTGTTTTGTACTTGTCTGCTGTATTGTCTGATCTGTCGTGTTGTTCGCATGCTTCCGGAAAGTACTGAACTAACGATCCCTTGCTCTTTTTCCTTTTCTTTTCGGGCTTCTCGCTAACGCAGCCACAGTCTTAGCGAAGGAAGGCAAAGGTATGCTAGTCGCTTGTCATTTCTGCAATGTTGATATCGGCTTAACCCCCCCCTGAACCATTTGTGGTGTTCGTTTTCTCTTGTGCTGTTACCCTGTTCCTTTCCCTTTTCCTGTGGCTTTGTGCTCCTGTGAATCCCTGTCCATGTGTTGATGCTATATCCTTGTTTCAGAAAATGGCTTTTCTTGCACAAGTCAATTAAAGGGAAACCCCCTCTTGGCTGTTCACAGTTCAGCAAATCCCCATTTGATTGTCGAATTGCAAGTATCTGTCTTTTGCCAGCACAGAATACCGATTTTGAGTCATGAATTTGAAGAAAAAGTCGAGGCTTAATTAAATACAGGCAAGTCTCAGGTCAAGTGCCGAGTTACTACAGGCTGGTCTCAAGAGGTGATTTCATTGCTGACTTGCCTGTATTCAGTCTTCAGGCTTGCCTGTGCGGACCCATGACTAGACTTGATTCTTGCCTGTACTGATGCAAGATTCAATTTGAGATTGTTTGTACCGACTCAAGACTTTGAACTCGTCAAGACTTGCTTGTTGCTTGTTTAGGGATCGGCAATGGCTCAACCTTCATACAAATGTGAGATCTTTCAGTTTGTTTTGTTTCAGTTGATGCAAAGAACTAAAATTGCATCAGCCTCGGTTTCGTGTGTCTGGTGATCCGTTATCCAAAGCAAGCGAAGAAACGTTCGGCATTGGATTTCTTTGCCAGGTCAGGATCCCTCAGACCCCTTTAGTTGCAGACAAGAAAACAAAGGAACCCTCGCCCAATGGGTTCAGACGCCCAGTGTCTCTGCCCGCTAGTCCCAGGCCCTTTTGCTAGAGCTGGCTAATTCCCAGGCCTTGCTCTCGATTGGTCGAGGAGCCAGGTCCTCCTACCGCTGGGTATTTTAAGATTCTAATCTCGTTACATTTGGCGTGCCTCCTCAGGCGGCTTCTTTCCAACCCTCCAATCGAACGCCTCCCTCCCTTCTCCTCTTGCTAGCGTAATGCTGCGAGGTGCGAACAGACACTTACTTAACACACACCCACACATTCTCAGGGTGCTAAGTGTGCCACAGCAAGACGCTCCCGAGTCACTGACCCGGTTTCCGCATCTTCGAAGAACAGAGCGTTGCCTTTCCTGCCTTTTCCCTTTCACTGGGAATGAATGGGCCGCTTGTGTTTCCTTACTGGACCGCAACTAATTCTCCTTGGCAATAGTCCAGCAGTTTTTTTTTTTTCTCGTAAAAACTGCTGGTTGTGCAAGAATGTCCTTTTCTGTCTCAGCATGTTTAGTGGTTCTGAGTGTGTGTGCTCTGTGGAAACATCGTCACGTGTGAAACATCGTCATGGTTAAACTTAAGTGCGAAGACTAGCTGAACTCTTCTATTGTTACAAAGCAAGCAGGCATTGGAAGCAGCAAGTTGTGTACTTATGGCACTCGTGATGATTCCACAGCGGGCCTTTGTGTGTCTTTAGTCCGTCGGCAATGGTCTCAAGGCAAGACACCACAGGTTTTTCATATTTTTGGATGAATTGCATGTACTCTCAAACTTAAAAATGTCACAACAATGCCAAAAGCAGAATAAAAATGTATTTATTGCAGCATGAGTCCAATTCATGTCCAACTTTCCAAAATGTAGCAACTTTAGCTCCGCCCACACTCCATTTAACCACATGATATCAAATCTCTTGAAGCTCATTTCCCGTAGAAAGGGTATCCGACCCATTTCCGTCGTCCTAATGTCAACTTTCACACAAATGCTGCACAAGACCTTACTGAGGGATGTTCTTCAACCTGCTTTTCTCCACATTCAGATCCAAATATCTGCTTTCATGTTCATTTCTAACCATAAGTGTCAAAAACAGTTTTCCTGGTATATTGGGCATATCTGGACTTGTGCTTGATTTTATAATAAAAAGCTTTTTCTTGGTTGATAATAAAAATATACCAATTAGTATGTCATTTACGTGACACTTTTTTTTTTGTTACAAAACTTCTGAAAAGTAAGAAGTATTTGCAATTTATTTGTTTAAAAGAAATGGTCCTATTTCACCTGTGGTGTCTCGCCTTAAAACGAGAACCGAGTGCATTCTTGTGTGCAAATTGTCATCATTAGTGTTTGTTTATTCTTGTTATTATTACTGTCATTAATCCTGGTGTTCTATTTTTCCCGCGGCATTCCCTCCGGTAAGCATATTTTCTGACGCAGTTTAAGACCGTTGGTCTTGTGGTTCTTTTTCTGTTTATTTATTCATTTATTTTCTAAATTGTTGAGATTTGGATTTTTTATATGCATCTGCGGAGCACAACCGAGCGAGTGCCGAATGCTAAAGGTCTTGAAGGCCTCCTCGCTTGGCCTCCTTTAAGGCATGCTTGAGTGTGGAGCCCCTTTTGGGGAAACACCAGCTACGTTCTCTAGAGGGTGCTCCTCTACTACGAGTGCTGTCCTGTCCCAGTCTCCCACTCTTTTAATTCTTTTCCTCATCTCTCCTCACCCCCTCATCCCTCCTGTGTCCTCCAATAGCCATCCAAGGCTTCTCACCCACCAGGAAGATCCGAAACTTCGAGGAAGCCCGGGGCCTGGACCGGATAAACGAGAGAATGCCTCCGCGGAAGGACGGCCAACAACCGCCGGGCGCAACCGTGAACGAAAAGAACGGCACAGAGACGGGGAAGGCATAACGGGGGGGACCCGTCCTGACCATGCATCCTTCCATCGCAGTGTTCGCTCTTGTTCTCTCTCTCTCTCTCTCTCTCTCTCTCTCTCTCTTTTCTCTCTCTCCCTCTCTTTTCTCTCTCTCCCCTAAGCTCTCCTCTAGAGACAGAACCCTCTCCTGGCCCCTACAGCAGGGGAGGACCCGGGAACACGTGGAGGGAACCGCCACAAGCCCAGAGAGAGAGAGAGGTCACTCCACAACTACAACCATGAGAGATTTTATTTATTAAAACCAAACGTATTAGATGTATGTGCTAGCAGTGTTTTAAAACATGAACTTAAGAGAAAAAAAATTGCTCACGTTTTCCCCCGACGCAAATGTGATGGCGTGTCCGCTGTCGAACCGCAGGAGGTTAAGAACGTCTAGGTGTTTAATGATGCTTGGCAGGGAACGGTTGCTTGTGCACGTTTCATGGGCGGGACCTAAAGGGAATGAAGTGGAGGGGTTCTACGTACTCTGAGCAGTAGTGAAAACGTTTTGTTTTTTTCCTCCTGCATTTTTATTTAAGAACCACAGCTGTTTTCTGTTCAGCTAGTTTGCACATTTAAGAAACGGCGTTCGCTTTTTGTAGTTTTCATGACCCGCCGCTGGGACGTAGTCATGTCGGGACGTGACTAGTTGAAGAGGTAGAAGCGGCACTTATTTCGCTTTATGTTGGATCACGGTCATAAACGGACGTGAAAATTGACGGCGAAGGCAGTGAGTAACGCAGATACTGCCGAGATTCGTTCGTCTCCGTTAGAACCTTTCTGTCTGCTAAAGAAGGGATAGAAGGGGTTTGAGTTCGTTGAGTCCTCCCTGCACTTTAGTGTGGAACTGTTTAGATGTGTGTCTGGTTTCAGTAGACGGTTGGTGGTCGCCTTGTCTCTGAAAATCAAAGTTCGGAAGAGAACCGGGCTGAGACATCCCGACTGCTGAAGTGAATTCTTCAGTTGTAGTTTATATAGCGATTGGACTGTACCAAAGGGTCAAACGAGGGGAAGGGGGGTCCCTTTAGCAGTGTTTTGAGAGCGGAACCTCTTTATTATGCGCAGAACCCAACATGCTAGTTAACACAACAAGCGGAACCTGTTATAATGGACCACACACGTTTGAAGGGCAAAAAATGAGGCTGTGGCTCCCCCTGCTGGAGAAGTGAACCGCTGCAGGCCTCAGATTACAAAGGGAAGCATTAAGATTCGGATATTTTATGTTTGGATGGTTTGATCAGGAATTCGGTTATTTTTGCTGGTGGGTTTTAGGTTGATTAGGTCGGTTTTTAAGCCGACACTCTGTATTGTTAACGGCTGTTTATGGTAATGTGGAAGTAACACAAGAACACAAGGTCATGGGTACAAGCATTCCACCCTTATTAACTCATTTTAGGGTTTTAAAGAATAAGAAAACACACCACTGAGTAAAAAATCTTTTTTTTTTGTTTGTTTTTTAAGAATATTTTGAATGAATTAGTTGAAAAACAGTGTCGATGGTACTGTAAAGAGAAAAGTATGAATGTTTCATTTTGAGCCGAATTACTGGACCGATCCTTAGAACAGGAAAATGCTGACCAATGTGTATCTTCATTCCAGGACTGAAAAAAAGACCTGTTTTAGGGGTACTTTTAGTCCGAGTGTTATCTTATTTTAAAGGAGAAAGGGTTTTTGACTTCATGGTTTCAAAATTGTATATTCATTTATATATATATATATATATATATATATATATATATAGAACCGTGCTAATGTCTTAGACACCTAGGCAACTTGTTGGAAGGCATTTCTATCAGCAGTGGGTTTCTTTTTGTCAGCAAACACACAAGTCAACATGAGAAGAAAGGCAAGGAAAAAAGAAATCGGTAAAAAGTATCAAGGTTTGTTTTTTCTAAAAGTCATTAATTGATGTTAATGGGGTGGTGGAGGCCTAGTGTGTAGGATATTTGCCTCTGAACCAAGAGGTTATGGGTTCGAATCCCACCACTGGGTTCCTGAGCAAGACCCTTAGCACGTTGCTCTAGGGAGTCTCCGCCCCCGGCCCAGATTTACCTGGCCAGCCCAAATTTCCCAGAGGCCTGATGGTCAGTCTAGCCCTGCAGGGCATGCATTAAGAGAAAGAAGTCTAAAATGATTTGTATTTATTATAGTATTAAGTGTTTTGACACTAACATAAAACTTGTGCCCAGTAGGAAACAGCTTTGAAGTATAATTTTCTCAGGTGCCTAAAACGTCTGCACAGTACTGGATATATGTATATATACACACACACACACACACACACACATATGAACATTTTTCTTAACCAAAAGGTCAACATTTGCAAAGGAACAGTCACTTTGTATTAAAGTATGAAGAGGTCGGGTATTTAGTGCTAAACAGCATTTGACCAGGGAAGCCCACATTTTGCACAAGACTGGTGCACCATCTCATGTAGACGATAAATGGTGCAATATGTTGGATGGGCTGAGGCCCCACTAGCAGAAAACCCCACATCACTGGACACTGGTTTCAAATTGTTGAACAGTATTGACAGCATTTGAACCAGGGAAGCTTATTTCAGAGGCTTATTTTTCATGGTCCTCCGGTCAAATGGACGTTCTTCAGCCCTGAGAGTTACAGGACTGTGCAAAAGTCTTCGATATCTGAGAAAATTCAACATAAAAGCAGTTCACTCCTGTGCAGTATATTACATTACAACAATATTACAACAAATACTAACAACATGAATCCAGTAAACAGTGGTTTTATGTTCAGTAAAGTGTCTCTGGACCATTTCCTCTTTCCTCCTGGAAGCCCAGGATCACTTGTAGCTCCATCTAATACCTGCTTTACTCTTTTTACTGCAGGAGATTAAATCAGAGGTTGATATAAATCCACACAATGATTGGAGGATCAGAGCAGAGATCTGTTTGTATTTATTCTAACGCTCCTCTTTACCCACTGATGATTATAAATGGCTTCGAAACAAAAAGTGCCAAAGTCTTCTGCACAGGTCTGTATTTCTCTGGGCCCAGGGGTCTAACCCACCCGTCAGTCTGTGTTTCATTGAAAAGTGTGTCCTTTGTAAAGGCTGGTGTACACTTCACACATAGGATGCACTTAAATGTGCTTTTGTGTGCAAAAGTTTTAGCACCACTGCTCAGATGCCATGCAACATTGGTCCACCTTCTCTTCAAAGACACTAAAACCAGAGAAAAGAGTTTGGTTACCTCTTACTTGGGGTGGGATCAAATTCGAATGCGCATCCCAAGTGATCTGCGGGAATGTCGGCGCTCTCACATGATCAGATTGGCACAGACTAATGGGGTTCTCCACTGACTGCTATCGGTTCGGTTTTACTCTGTTCGGTTTGGTTTCGGACCTACAGTTTTCCACTACAACTGGTTGCTATAGCGACCAAACATTCTGAGCAGCAGCGCAAGCGGAGCGCTCTAAGCGGAGGTAAACAACCCGGCATCATTACAATCTCCAGCATGGGGTTTTATTTCTTATCCTTGGTTTGTGTCTGTTTGCCACAAAACGGAGGCAATTGGCTTGAAGAAGCAACATTAGGTTAATGCTAACGCTAACGTTCAGTCAACAACACTGGCGTAACCATAGCGACCACCAATCAGTAACCTCCAATATGCACACGTCATCATTTAGTATCGGTTCAGCATGCTTGGAACCTCGGCCAAGGTGGTACCAAGAATGGTACCAGGTCCCAGGAACCAGATTTTAGTTCTGGAAAAGCAAAAAAAGCGAGTAGAGTTGAACCGAACCGAGCCGGTACCAGTCAGTGGAAAACCCCCATTAGGCAGCACTGCTTAAATCCAGTCCTGAGTTTTCTGGAACAGGCTTTAAAGGGACCACATCATGGGGAAAAACCCACTCTTAAGCTTCGTATAGCATCGATCAACCATTCTGAAGATACAGGTCACTGACAAGAGTGCAGGGTTCATCATAATAATAGTAATAATAATAAATAAAAAAGCTCATTTTGATATATCTACCTATTCAGCGTACAGCAGTTAAGCTCCGCCCATTCACACTGAAGTTATAGGGAGCGTTTCAGTCTGGAATACTTTTTTGAATGAGGCTCAGTACAGGGCAGCCAATAGGAATAGAGATCATTTGCATTACTCAGTCTTAAAGGTACAGTTGAAAAGGGTGTGAGGATGGATTGAAAGGGACTGTGGTACCTGAACCCCTACAGATGTCATAAGTGAACTAAAATATGTAGAATCCGGGCCTTTTTAACCCTCCAGGTAAAGTCTAGCGGTGCGGGGGCCGAGTGCTTGTAGCGTCCCTAAATTTATGTCTAATTTGCAGGACAGTGTGCGTATGTGTGTATGAATGACTGTAGTGAATCTCTTCCGCTCTGTAACACTGGGTCAGTCTCTCATATGTGCAATGGAGAAGCTTTAGCGATGTTTTTTTTTTTTTCTTTTTTGTTCGTTTGTTTTTCGAAGGGTAAATAAGGGACATGGACGCAGTGGACGCGGCATCCCACACTAAGACCAGAAAAACGGTTCTTAATAGTCTTATACACTCCGGTCGGATGGGTGAATCCTCCTGTCAAGTACTTGTAAAGCGAGGCCATCTTTGAACTCTTGGTTTTATGTAGATGTATCACTCGAGGAAAAAAAAAGAAATAAAATGGAATACAGAAGACTCTGGAAGTGGTCATGTTTGCTTTGGTGTTCTGTGTGAATTGAATGTTTTTGTTGACTTTCCAAATAAGCCTAAAATCTGTAATCTGGAAATTCGCTTGAACCTTTATTTAACAGGCTAAAGGAAAGAGTACAGATGTTCATTGTTTTCACTGACTAACATGGTAGGGGAAAATTAACTAGTACGTTTTCACTGCAAACGGGTTAGCTAAGATAAAAACGCTGCTAACTAGTACATTTTCAACCACACATTAACATCAAACTTAAAATCGATTAAAACAAATTCTATTTGCTAAACTTGAACACATTTATAAATTGACGCCTAAAATACACTCTAAAAAAAGTTGTGACAGAGGCATGTTTACCACTGGGACATTCGTTTTCTTTTCATTAAGATTTTTTAATGCTTTGGGACCTGAAGAAACCAACGTTTTACCCGTTCTTGCTAAAAGATGCTCAACACTCAGGTGCCAGATATTTTCTATAGGAGACGGATATGGACTCGGGCGTTTTTGGGAAATGGCGGTTTTGTTTTGACTAAAGGTTTTCTCTTTTCAAATATTGTTTGGGACCATCTTTTGGACCTCATGGGTCTCAGCAGCTCGCATCTGACATTTCAACAGGCCATCACTGAAAGGTTTGCTATCAACAGCTCCCACACGGTCACAATACATTTGAGAGCTCCTTCGCAACTATATCAGTGAAATGAGCCGTCAGAGTAGTCACTGTTTAAATGAGTGGTGCAACAGCCTAAACACTAGATCTGCAGTGAAACCACATCCACCCACAGTACAAGAGCCTATGTATGGTTTCTCCACATCATCCTGGCTGATGTAACTGAATTAGGCCTCAATGCTGGTGGTGGTTCTTTAATAATTAACATTACTGCCAATGGCCCCATGGTGGCGCAGTGTGTAGAGGTGTTGCCCACACTTCGAGGATTGGGGGTTTGAATCCAGGTCATGGTCGTGTGTGTGTGTGGAGTATGCATGTTCTCCTGGTGGTGGTGTTTGTTTCCTCCGGGGTCTTCAGGTTCCTCCCACACTCCAAAGACTGTCAGGTGAACTGGAGACTCTAAATTGGTTGTGTGTGTGTGTCAGTGAATGGTGTGTGTATGCGCCCGTAGACCCTGGGATAGCCTTTGGGTATCCACAACCCTAGTAAGGATTAAGCAGCTACAGAAATGAATGAATGAATGAATTATTGCCACTGTGGAGATCGTATAAACAGACTTCTGTTAAGTCTAATAAAAATGTTTGTTTTTAAACATTGCCCTGTTATCAGACACTTGTCTCTTGTTAACAAAATACAAAAGCTTATTTTTAATTTGTGGGTCATAAATAGAAGACATTAATTTGGAGACATTCGGACCCAACAAACCTGTGGAGCGAGGTTCGGACCCAACAAATTTGTCGAGAGACGTTTGCACCCAACAACCCTGTGGAGAGATGTTCGGACCCAACAAATTTGTGGAGAAACGTTTGGACCCAGCAACCCTGTGGAGAGATGTTTGAACCCACTCGCCCTGTGGAGAGACGTTCGGACCCAACAGTCCTGTGGAGAGACGTTTGGACCCAACAGCCCTGTGGAGAGACGTTCGGACCCAACAGCCCTGTGGAGAGACGTTCGGACCCAACAGCCCTGTGGAGAGACGTTCGGACCCAACAGCCCTGTGG
>JBBPDC010000039.1:1457187-1477590 GCA_037974485.1 Hemigrammopetersius urotaenia
ATACATGTATATGTTTGTGGGTTTGTGGTTCTTAACAACCGAATTCTACTTTTTGTTGTGACTATTTCTATACAATCTATATATATTTATATATAGTACCAACAAAAAGTAGAATTTTGACATCAGAGCACACATCAGAGCAGTAGATGGTCACACCCGCCTTGCCTGAGGGCTGACATTTTTGCAATAACCGTTTCACACCAAACACGCAACCTTTCAGTTATGTCCGCCTTTTTTGAGAACGTCATGAACTAATGCTGGATGCAGTTCCATGGACAGCTCAGCGCTGGAGGTGTCACTGCACCTTCTATCCTGTTCGCCAGACTGGTTTTATTTCTTCTCAAGCGATTTCACTGATGTAATAGCACTTTCACTTCCTGAGCCTTCAGAGCTGTTGTGCAAAAGGCTGTTAATCTACACAAAATGGGAACAAAGTAGCTGTTTGTTTAGTTTCGCTCGAGTTGTTGCTTGAGTTACTTTCAACGGCCCCACATCTGAGCCTATCCTCTGTCGAGATAAGGCTATTGGAAGGGATTGGGTTTCTTTCTGGCCACCTGGGGGTTACCCTTCACTAAACCTTCCTCGCTGCATCGCTAACCAGACCGGCGAGAACCAGTTCAGCCGAGGGGGCGGGGACTTGGCCACCCTCTGTGTTTGTGTAAGGTGGATTCCGTCACCCTGCTCTTCAGATAAGTGCACAATTAAGAGGCATTACCAGGCTTTTGCTTAGCGACTCATCTCCTTAAGGCTTAGCCTGGTGCGCTAGTCTTGTGGCTAGTCACACTCATGGGCTAGCCCATTTTCCAGCTAGCTTGGATGCTTGCTGGCGAGAACATGTTTTTTTTCCCTCCTTTTTTCACCTCCATAGCATCTTTGCCAGCAGGGCTCTGAGAAGTGCGAGGACCTTCGGGTACAGTTTGGGATTAGAGGCCAGGAGCGCAGGGGAGGGAGGATCAGGGGATGGCCGTTTAAGCTCGGGTGGCTCAAACCAGTTCTGAGCGGTCGGGAGTGCGTCATCTGACATCTGACTACCAGGCTGCCGCGTGTGGCAACGGCCTGAGGGTGGAGGGGGGGAGGCGGAGGCCTTCACCTGGCTGTTGGAGGTGTTTTCAGGTAAACGTACAGCTGTTAGAATCGCTGAGGAGAAAACACCTCCCTTGCCAGCCGTCCCTTTCTGACTTTCTCTCCTGGCTCTTTCCTCGGGGCTCTCTTTTGGTGACTCGTTCTCTTTCTCCGAATCAGAAAACGTAATTGATCCTGCTTGTGACGGACAAACAGAGACTATATAAACTCTACACAAAACCCTTAACAACTCAGCAATATGAAAAACACTAGGCTATAAACACAAATGCTGGGGGATGAGTACTAGAGATACAAAACTTACAATGAATGACTTGTTTTGTGAATCAACCCAAATAGTGTATAGAGTGTATACAGTGTATACAGTGAATTAACCCAAATAGTGTATAGAGTGTATGCAGTGTATACAGTGAATTAACCCAAATAGTGTATAGTGTATACAGTGTATACAGTGAATTAACCCAAATAGTGTATAGAGTGTATACAGTGTACAGCCTCGGTACTGCGCTCTTATTTTCTGTATATAGGATTTTTTTGGGATTGATTAGAATTTATCATTGATTTATACACTTCGTTTATTTGCCTGTCTGTATGTATATGTATATATATGTATATATGTGTGTGTGTATACATATATTTAGAGTAATAGTGTAAACAAATGTTCAAATAATACGTATATACATTTGTTAACACTTATATTTATAAATATGAATGTATTAATACTGTAAATTGTACATTATTATATTGTTCATATAATTTTGTACCGTTGTGCTTGAGAGACACCATCGACCGGAATCTAATTCCTTGTATGTGTTCGCAAACATACTTGGCCAATAAACGCGATTCTGATGATGATGTTTTAGCACGTGATGTTAAATGGATTAAATGCAGAGGAAGAATGTTGCGCTGTTCACACTGTGTTCATGTATGACAGAATGGTCACTATAACTTTAACTATTTACATCCTGGGCCTTTCTAGGCTTAGGCAACCCAGGAGGGGACCAGAGGTGGTCTCTGGTCAACGGAAAAAATTGTCGACCCGGATCGAGAAAAAACGAATCAAGAACTTCCGGTGAAAAACTTGCCTAGAAGGACCAGAAACGCCACTGACCACATTTGCACATGGTAATACTCACTGCTCTCGTCTTTCAAGCGAGGCTGTGCTACAGTTAGACCCTTCTCACTCTGAAGCTTGTCTTTTGATAAGTTACAGCATCAGTGAAGTGGAGTAATCCTTGTTATCTCTGCTCATTCTGTGTGGGAAGGATGACCCCTTTCACCCAACATATCTGTTAGACTTGGCACTAAGTGTTCTCCTCCAAGTGTGTTGAAGCTGTCCAGTGACATCGCCACGAGGCTCTGATAGCCGTCACACTTCTGTTGTGTGAAGGGGGAACTCTTGGCTTTGGCTAAACTAAGAAAAAAGTCAAATTATTTTGGCTTTTTAGAACGATTTGTTAACGTTTTCCATTACATTGTGATAAATTGGGCCTTGGATGTAGTCTGGAGTTGCTTTTTTGGCATTATTTACACCCACAAACCTTTTGTCTTGGTGCCACAAAGTGTTATGGGTCAAAAAGACAAAAATCAAATTCAAATGAAATATGTAAAATACTGTACTATATTTTGGAAATAAAAATATTCAGTGTCTGCCCTGTGATGGACTGGTGACTTGTCCACCTTTTGCCCCTTTTGCCCTCCCACCAGAAGCTTGCTCTATAGATTAAGACTTGCAATCTTCTGATTCAGAGGCCAGCACTTTACTGCTGCCCCCCCAGGAGGGGTCGTGAACATGCAGCCATTTAGGGCTCAGACTGGCTGAAAGCACACATATCCATGTTCACGGGCTGAAAGCACACATATCCATGTTCACGGGCTGATTCGTTTTATTAAACCACAGCAAACAGCGTCACACGTCTTTTTATAGCTAACATTTAGTGTCTAGAAGTCTGTTTATGAGGCTGCTGTGTGTTTTACTCCACATTTGTTCTCTGTGTTTTGTACCTTCTGCTATCACACCAAACAGATACTTGGTGAGGGGTTGAGGTTCGGGTCAGTTGCCGGCTTGATGTTCTCACTGGCAAATTTTGGGCCACGCTTCAGGCCGCCCTCCTCCACTCCCACTCTAATTGCTCTGTATAGAAGTGAAGTATCAGACTTCTATCCCCACCCCTCTCTCTCTCTCTCTCTCTCTCACACACACACACACACACACACACACACACACACACACACACACACACAAACACACACACAGTGATGGTTTGACATGAGATCACAGACCCATTGCAGCGCTTCTGGCTGATCTCCTGCAACGTGATTTTGTCCAAACAAAGAGTGTGTGTTGTTGTGTGTGAATGTGAACTTGTAGTGCTACACATGTGGGAAGTAAAAAAGCTTTTCTGATGGCCCTTCGTGACTTTTTGTTAGGAGAAAGGCCAATAACACAAGAAAAAGGAGCTGCGCTGCAATCATTTGCTAGGGTCCATGCCCCCCGGACAGGGATTAAGCCCGGACTACGTTTCCTTTCAGTGAAGATTCTCCGAATACTTTGTGCAGTCTCACACAGCTCCCACGTTTCTTGTCCAGACGGCTGAGGATGGTGTCCTCCGTTGATCTGTTGGGGCGGTAGATGACCTGGAGAGGCTCTGTGGAGCTGAGGATAGATGTCTTTAATGAGTCTCTCAAAAACATACACGACTACCATCGTTAGTGCAACAGGCCGGTAATCATTCAGGATTATTGTTGTTTGGTTTCAGGATAACAGTAGATTTTGTGAAGCATGTGAGGACACTGACTGAGCTTTACGGCATTTAGCAGATGCTTTAATCCAAAGCGACTTCCATTCCCGACCTACAGGGGGCAGTCTCTTCCATTCCTTACCTACAGGGGGCGGAGTCTCCCTGGAGCAACTTGGGGTTAAGGGTCTTGCTCAGGAACCCAGTGGTGGTGCTGAAGGTAGGATTCAAACCAATGACCTCTTGGTCCAGAGGGAAATATCCTACCCACTAGGCCGCCACTCCTTGAAGATGGAGGTGAAGACCTCAGTCAGCCGGTTGGCACAGAAACGACAGGTACCCTGAAATGCTGTCCGGCCCCTGCGCATTTCTGACATTGACCTGCGATAGAGATGAAGTCACCGTGCTTCATTAGCGGGTTGTCACTAGCTAACTGGCTTGCATTAGCATGATTAGCTTCAAACCGTGTAGAGGTTTGCTGTCGAATGCAGTCGTGGTGGATTCGCCTTTAAAAGTCTGCGATTTTCAGCTTTCTGTGCCTCATTGAGGGCATGTCACCCTGATGGAAGTGTGACTCTGAGCACCCCCAGCTACCGTACCCAAGGTGCAGCTTCGTAAGTGGAGTGCCCAGCGTTCTACACAGCGATACGGGCGTTTACTGCCTCGCAGAGGGAGGATAGAGTGTGCAGTGTGCAGACCAGCTGGCCAACGTCCTCACTGATGTGTTTAACACCTCTCTGAGATACTCATTGTGTTTTTCTGTGCTGGATAAGAATAAGACAACAATTCCAGTGCAACATGTGCTCATGTGCAATAACGCGTATATAGAGTGCCATGTTTTAATTTCTGCTAAATTTGATTTCCCACTCACATTACCGTTACACCGCTACCTTGTCTATTTACTGTTTATTTATGGTAGTGTTCTGCCGTACCTGGACCTCTGCTTAGTGCTGTAACTGCCTCCTGTGCAGTGATCAGGCCTACAGTGCAACACTCATCACCCCAGAAGGTTTACATAATGTCCACATTTACTGTCTATTTATCATCTGTCTGTTGTAAGCTGCACTCGGCTGAATGGGGTATGTTGCTATATGTTGCTCCGTGGTCCATGGAGAAACATCTCATCTCACTTTGTTTGTGTCCACAGCTGCTAATGACAATAAAGTAACCCTGAACCTGTTTTAGCCTGAACTGCTTTTTGGGAGACGCACCACTCATTCAGAAAAGACTTTGTCTTGGCTCCTTAGCATGTCATGCTAACGCCCTACACTGCATGACATTAGCTTCAGGGTAAGGGGAAAGGCCACAGAGTGCCTGCAAAAATGTGTGTGTGTGTGTGTGTGTGTGTGTGTGTGTGTGTGTGTGCTGCTCACAGATGCTTAGCGAGCCACTTTTAGTGCTTTGCAAGCGCTTGCTTTGTTTTAACTTCTTTCATTGCCCACTTTCCTTTTAAGGTGATCCAGCTGTTGAGCACTGAAGAGGCTAAACCTTGCAGCCTGGCCAACAGGCCGTGCATCGGGGGGCTCTCCTCTCTCACCCACCCATTTCCTGGCTTTCAGCGAGCTGGGGACACCCGGCTTTGAAGTTAGCAGACAGCGCGGCTGCACCGTGAGTGTGTGTGTGTGTGTATTTGTGTGTGTGTGTGTGTGTGTGTGCACTCGTTGCTGCGGCCAAGGTGAGCCAACAGTGCGTCCGTCGAGAGGAACTCGCCACTGGTTCCAGCTCAAACCGGTTTCAGGCCGTGGAGGAACTGAGAGAGGCCATCAGCAGTGAGGGAGGAAAGAGACTGTGGCGGGTGACTTGTGGCCTATTGTGTCGATTCAACAGTCTCTTTGCCTGGATACTGCTTTAAACACGGCTCCGCCTGCACAGACGAGGTCTTCCAGACCCACCGGCCCTGTCAGAGCCCGACGGAAGCGGAGGTTCGCGAGGTCTTATTAGTTGGAGATGAAGGGCAGAGCTACTCGCATTCTTCCGCTGCTACCGGCGCCCCTTAAGACAGAGCTGGAGTCCGTCTCCCAAACGATGAAGCAGTCCTGCCAATGATGGCCACCCTGGGAACCGAAACACACAGGCCAGGGGCTCAGCCCTCAGCCCAGTCTCGGCCCTGACGTTTCCTCAAGAAATCATTTTAAAGGTTCATAATTTCCACGTAATTGACGGGTTAAGATAGATAGATGGGTTTGTAAAACACCAGGAGTCAGCACTGTTCACAGTGGAGGTGAATGGAACCACACATCCGGCTCTAAAATCTCCACGAAAAGGTTCTGGTTGCGCCGCCTGACGCCTGAGACGTTGTTCTACCAGAGTTCTGAGAAGATTTTAGTCCGAAAAACAAAACCATTTCATGGTGGAGGGATACATGCAGGGCGTTGTGAGGTAAAAAAGGTTACAAATACTGATTTTAGCCAAATTAACATTCTATATAAGCGCTCAGGGACACGTGGAGTTTCACTGGACGACAATAGCGAATAAAAATGGCTATATTTGCTTTGACTGGTTCTTTAGTTTTGTCTCAGAGATACAAAGCCAGTGTCAGGCTATATCCCACCAAGTAGCGCTCTGAAGGTTTGGCCTCTCAGGAAGCCTCAGTGCAAGCTGTCTGTCAGCCATCATGAGTGTTCGATGATCCAGATCAAGGCTTTGGGGTCTACTTTCCAAGCTCCGTGCCGCCGAGCCGTTCTTTGCCTTATTCATGTGTCAGAAGCACCTGGAGATCAGCTGAACTACGCACTCTAGCCCTTCCAAGCTGAAATGTTCTGAGGGCACATGCTGACCTTGAAGAAACGATAAATAAGAATAAATGTTTTCAAAAAAAATAACACACAAGTTTTGCTTATTTCAAGAATGAACGCAGAACGTTTTCCTGTTTTCAGAAGCGTACAGCAATAATTACCATTGCAATTACGAAAAAGGAAATTACAGATATTTAAGAAAATGACAGATAAGAAATATCGCAAACATTGTTGCTTGTTCCTAGAAACAATGCAGGTAATTTAGCTTATTTCATATAAAGATGCAGGTCAATCTGTACTATTTTGCTTATTGCAAGTGCAGATCATTTTGCCTGCTTTCAGAATTAATGCTAAAACACTTCCCTGTTTCAGGAAACAGTGCAAATAATGCTGATGATTTTGCTTTTTTCCTGTAATAGTAGACATTTTAGCAATTTTCATAAAATAATGCCCAATATTATAGCTTTATTCATGAAATAGCGCTGAAATGTTTGTTTTTTTTCAGGAATTGATGCAAATAATAATGCATTTATAAGGGAATAATAACCACGTACTCAAACAGCATTCGCTGCCCTCTGTGTGGAAGAGGCGGAACACTGGTTTCAGGGTCGGTACGAAGTGTCACAGAGAGGCTTCGCTGCGGAAGAGAAGGTCGGCTCCACGCAGGAAAGAAGGGACCGCCAGAAAGACAGGTGGAGTGGTGTGTTCCGACGGGCGGGTGGCACTGGGTGGTACATTCTGAAGGTTTTTCTTCATTTGCGCTGGTCTGACACAATGCGTTTCCCAAAGGAGCTTTCTTCCTGACGACTCTTTCAACATACACATTCCCAAACAAGTCAACCCCGTCACACACACACACACGCGCACACACACGTGGTCCAGCCATAGCGGTCAGCCTGGAATCTTATGCTAATTCCTCTTACCTTAGTCATCCATTGCCACTGGAGAGGCACTGTAACAATGGCAAGGCCCAGTATTTGCTTTGGATGAATCAGTCTATTGTATGGACTATGTGTGTGTGTGTGTGTGTGTGTTGCGAACATATGTGTGTATGGCGTCAGCGCTGTGCATCGGCACTGACCCCTGTCCCCGTGGTGACACCTACATTTCTGAACTGGCAACCCTCTGACGTGTAAAACACAGCTAAAGCAAAATATTTGTGACATTTCATCAGTGGACAGGGCACTAATTCCTCTTCCCGCCCCCCCAAAAAACTTCACTGGGGGTGTTGATGTGACAAATGGACTCTATAGACTCACACATGAAACTCGGCGTGCGGAAAAAGTGACCGAACCGCAGTGCAATGCGAAAACAAGGATGGCGTTCTTAGAAAGGACGGACCGTTTATTTGCAGATGAGCTAAATTCCGCTTCATTTCATTAGCGTTGCTTTGATAAAGCCTAATCGGTTTAAATAGTGTCTGTTCTGCTCTGAAGTAACCAGAAAGGACTCTCAGTGGCCAGTTTATTGGAAACACCTTGTGCTTCCAGTCACTGGCCACTTTATCAGAAACACCCACCTTCGGTTTGCGGCCACGAACCATTGGCCTCTTAATGGGCTCTACCAAGCCTTCTATGGAGGGAAAACGCGGGGAGTGTTCACAGCAATGAGCCTTTATTGTAAACCTAAACCATATTTGTACATCATTTTAAGCCTAGACCAACAAACAGTTTGGGGAACTTCCAGCTTTGGGTTCATAGTACAAAAACGTATCGAAAAGACACTACTCGGGTCAGATGTCCCCCATTATGTCGTATTATTATCACAATATGTCTAATAGCATGCATTACATCAGTGTCCCCTGACCACTGAGGAAAAGACGGTTAACACAAACCATGTGTCAGCAGATGGGCCTAAGGTGGACCGCAAGGCTGAGGCTTTTCATGAACTAGTTGGAAGCTGTAATTATAACCACGGCAATAATTCATCATGTCCATCTCTTGGCTGGTCTGGTGGGACATATTTAGCACTGTCCCCTTTCACTCTCTAAGCTGTTCTATAGTCAGTGCCACTGATAAAACCGGAGCTGTGCCTTTTGAACCTAAAACCTAATAAAACGTAATTAAGCAAGCCGTCCTCGTCTTCCTCCGAAGGAAATGGTGTAGAGTCTGGCGCCTTCTAACCTGTATGCCTGTCCCCTGTGTGTGTGTGTGTGTGTGTATGATGGGGACTGCCTGTTCTTTAGGCAGAACACTGAGGCATCTAACCCCAGTGGAAGTGCCGTGTCCTGCCTGGGCCTTTCTGTCGGCACTGTCCTCTCTCCATTGTTTGGCCTCTGCCCTGTCTATTCTGTCCAGGCCAAGAGAAGCCTCTTCCTGTGTGGCTCTGGACGCCTCCCTCCCCAGGGGGGGGGCCTGAGGGGGCCTGCTGGCAGACTCTCTGTCTCGCGGCGGTTCCAGCAGCCAGCCTTGCCATTGTTCTCTTGCTCTTCTCCGCAGGTGCTGGGGCGGTGCAGGCCAAAGGAGGAAACCCTCCCTGCCGTTGCACAATAGGCCAACTTGCCTCCTATTTATATATCCATTTCTCTCCTTGTTTATTTACTCCCCCGGGGTGTTGCTGCAGTGCTGCTCGATTGTCTGCTGAAAAGGCGATTTTGTAATGGTGGCAAATATTTGTCTCTTGGTGATAAACAGTGATTTGCTGTGATTGTTCTGGGTCCGCCGTCTTTGGCATGTGGCTTTAATAGAAATTCCTATGCTTTGATGATGTACATCTCCTGACACAGAATGAGAGCTCGCAAACTTCTAACCCTTTTGTGACCTCCGAGACACTCTTGGCTGGACATCTTTCGGCTGGCCTGACAGTCTAGCAGTGACACTGATGGGTGAACTGTGTGACGTGAGGGGGGCTGATGTTGTTAGTGGTGAAGCAAGGCACTCTAAAGCTGGTTCAGGTTCTTTTCAGGTTCAGAGTCAGGTGTCAAATTTAGTGAGCCTGACTGAGTCTTAAACCATGGCTGCCTTGAAGCCATGGATACGTTTTATGGTTGCGGCTTGAGTCTCATGGTCATGGCTAAAGGTTGGGACTTAAAGACATGGACATGTTTTGAATTTTGAATCCTTGGCTATGGGTTGAGCCTTGTAGCTATAATAATAATAATAATAATAATAATAATAATAATAATAATTATTATTATTATTATCCCTTCACAGATTCAGTCTAACACAGATTTTCCTGAGAACTGAACTTTATTGCCGCCACCAGTCCAGCGGTGCCAGTAATACACTGAAAAGTTGTAAACCACCATAAAAAGAGGAAGAAGATGACGCTGCTGCAGCATGTAGCATGACTGCTCCGTGTTTCGTCCACATATTTTAGTGTTTTAACCCCCCCACCCCCCAATTTTCAACTGTTATCTCAGTTTATTTAGTATTAGTAAGCTGTGCTCTGTATAAACATGTGGGTAGAGAGAGTTATTTCAACCTTTCTTTTGTGTACGAGTCTTTGCATGCCGCTAATGCTAACGTTTTTTTAAGCAATAAAGTTTTCTGAAAGCTCCCCATAGTGGTAAGACGGGCAGAAGGGACAGTCAAGCGGATGGAGGAGGATGAGAGGCAGTGGCGACATGAATGAGGTCGGACATTGATGGAGGAGCAAGGCCGTGAATGGCCTTGCAGGTTAACAGAATAATTTTGAATTCAATCTGAAACTTAACCGGGAGCCAGTGCAGCTGCTGCAAAATGGGAGTAATATGATGAATAGAAGGAGTTTTTGTTATAATGCGGGTGGATGAATTTCAAAGCCGTGCCTATGGGTTGAGTCTCAAAGCCGTGGCGATGGGTTGGATTTTGAAGTCATGGCTATGGGTCTTGTCTTGAAACCATACCTGTGGGTTGAGTCTCGAAGCCATGACCGTGGGTTGAGTCTTATAAATCATGTCCATGGGAACTGCTTCTCAAAGCCATAGCTATTTTGAAGCCATGACTATGGGTTGAGTCTCAAAGTCACACCCATAGGTCAAGTCTCAAAGCAATGACTACGAACTGATTCTCAAAGCTATGGGTTAGATATGGGTTAAGTCTTGAACCCATGGCTAAGGGTTGAGTATCAAAGGCATGGTTACGAGGTGGGCTTGTGGGTTAATCAATCGCAGTGGGTCAGGTTCAGTCTTCAATTTCATAGCTGTGCAGTCCCCCAAGATGGACTACAGTGTGAAACTATGCACGTATATCATATACCTATAAGATGGGTGACATCATAAGTGACCAAGTGGAGAAACAAAGTAGGTGCTTCTAATAAACAAACAGTGTGCCTGTACACAAGACACCCGTGTTTTACCTACATGGTGTAATCCTGTGATTACTGTAATAGATTAATACACTGAACACCATGTTCTGCCTTTTTCTTGTTGATGAATCATTCAGTGTTCCTGGAAGGCTGAAGGTAGCATCATATCTCTGATGTAACAGTGCTTAATCACGCCTCTCACTGGAAAGGCTTGACTGCAGCAGCAGGTCGTTACTAAGATTAACACAATCATTTCAGAGTCCAACGTTTAAACCAGATAATGAATCACAGCCACTGCAAAGTGTACTCTGCTCTCGATATCGTGTCACAAATCTTATGAAATCAATGAGGCGGGAAACATTTGAATAAATGACGAGACACACCTGTTACCTCCATCCATTGCTTGCTGGACCTTCAACTGTTCATAGCTGTAGATTTTCTTAGAGCAGCCATAATAGGAGTCTGCTGCTCTGCTGTTATAACCAAGTCTGCTGGTGTTGATAATCAAGACCTCTTTCATTATCGGTCAAAATGTGATAGACGATGTCAGGGGCTCTATTCTCTTATCCTCAGACATCGTTCTTCTGTTCCGAGCCCTCGGTTCACGCAAGCTTTCAACACGCGACACTTAGGTGGTGGTCTCCTCAGGAAATGCAACAATAAGTTGAGTGAATGTTAACAATCAGGCCCCTCTGACCACTGCCCATGTATCAACGGCTTGGCAAGAGCTCAATAAAGGAAAGGGAAGCCGATAAGCCTGTATTGCTCCATGCTGTTAGATCCATATCAGGCAAGGCAGTAGGCCAAGCGGGGAACCACAGTTGTCACCTCTTCTGTTGGCTTCCCAGATGTTATCGTCATCATCTTGAGTCATTATCGCACAGGCACAAGCCCTGACAAGCAATACCATTCTGTGAGGTGTGTACAGACATTGATTTGGGTGTCTGCAGTAGTTGGTTGTCTTATGCAATGGGTGACGGGTCTGTTTGATATTTGGCATTTCCCAGGAACAAAGGAGTTTCCTAGTCTTAAGAGCCACTTTTACTGTCAGCTCTTGCAGGAATGCCTCGGTATTCCGGGACTCTGGCTTTTGTCCATTTGAATATCGCCCCGAAATTTAAATAATGGACAGTACGGAGAAGGAAGTGTTGTTTTTCATTTTAAACGTCCTCTATTTACTGTCCTCAACTTTATCCCTCGCATTCCCAGAATCATGTCTCTCTCAGCCTTGGTCACACGCCTCCTCGTCAAGCTGCAAAGGCTCATAAAGCAAGTGATCAAAGAGGGAATGGAAAAACGGTAGCAAGAAAAGGAGCAAAGGATGTGGGGTGAAGACGAGGAGGTTTTTGGCAGAGTATTAGGGTCCCATGATGGGTCTCTGGCCCATACAGTACGGGGGATTAAGGCAAGCATATGACTGCAACAGTTAAGAAGGATTACGGTGGGTAAAAAGTGGGAGCTAGGCCAAGCCAAACCGCTAGATACTGTATCAAAAGCAGGCAGGTCACAGTGGGTTCCTGTCCGGCTGCAGCTCTGCTGCCTCATCCCCTCATTTGAGTTCATTGTATGAAGGCCTTGCCAATTAGCTGTTGAGTTGAACTGTGCGTTTAATGAAGCAAGATACCGCCTTGGCCTGTGAGGACTAGAATCCGTGCCTTAAAGCCTAGGCCAGTGTCCCGACAATAGCCGATGCTGTCAAACGCTGATGAGTTTGCTTCCTCTCTCCGTTTGCCTGTGCTTTGTACATTTGACTAATCTTGTTAATAGTCTGGATGGAGGAGAAGACGTTACTGTGGAATGGAATTCAGTTGGCAGAACACTTGGTTCATTTCTTTATAGATGCTGTTTATATCCGGAAAGAAGAGCATTAAAATATTTTTTTAATAACACGATACTGGAGACGAAGCTCAACAGCAGCCTCCTGAAAACGCAAACGTCCTTCATACATTGTGCCCCCCCCCCCCATTATTATACTGTTGTCACCCAACAATGGTGTTGCTGGACAATAGTGCACTGCACATGCTAGCAATGGACTTATCCAAAGGCCATATTTGTTCATGTTTATGTTCTAAAAGCTCAATTAAACAAACATGACTATCCCCAAAGTGTTATTAGACCTGTAAGAGGGGGTCTGTATAAGACCCTTGTCTCAACGAATGTGTCCTCCTCCACCTGGATTGCGTTTTTGTTGATCCCTCATGCACTTTGATTCTGCTCATGATTAGCTTGATTGTTAGCCAATAGTGGAATTCTTTGTGCTCTAAACTATGTGGCTCTTTTGGACTATTTGTGTCGGAATGTGTTTTTAAACGATATGTTCTATGTTTGATCGATAACGAGGTCCTAGCCTTGGTATGCTGTTGTTCACTACAGATGCAGATGAGAGCTTTGTTGAGGAATAGTCTAGAACAATGGGTGTAGAGGCAAGACTATGGTGACAGATGACCAAGAACTGAAAGCTCGCAAATATTTGGACCGTTTGACACTGCCTTGTATGTCGTCTGTTGGACTGCACCGATGCTGGAAAGTCTTTCGGAGAAGTGTCATGATTTCATCTGCTGCTCAAGGTAAACAACCTCAGTGCCAGCGACTTTCTTTTCTCGTTCTCGCAGCCTTCTCAATCTCCACAGGGCCTTTTCGCCCCTTGGTTTTGTTTATTACGTTTCTGTGCACGTGGCAGATACTAACATTTGCATCATGAGACAGAGATTATTCAAGTGTCAATTTCAAAGTGTGATATAAGAGTGCTATATCATGTCTAAATATTCTGTCAACTATGCTATTTCGGTCTTGGCTGTCATTACCCCTTGTCAGAACCCATCCTGACGAAGCCTGTTGTGTAACAGATGAAGCCTTTAAAAGAAAAAAAAGAAAAAGAAAGCACTTTGTTTGAGTCCAACCTTGGGAGGAGGTCCAGCGTAGAAAAAATCTCCAGCATAGCCCTCCATTAGAGTGCATAACACTGACAGAGCGCTACGAGAAGCACTTGGCTGAGTGCTGGATGAACAGACTTGGTCCAGGCATTGTTTTTCCCTGATAGCAGCATTTGGGGTCCCACATGGTGATGCTCTGACCTGTGTCTTATGGAAAGAACCATAGGTTCTGCATCAAGTGCCCTGTAATTTGACCAAACTATGCCTGGATGAGAGTGGTCAAAAGAGTCCTGTGTTTCTAAAAGCCCATTTTCACCAGCTTAGCTATTTGCCGGACAGGTTGTGACGTACTTGCCAGCTCACACTAAACTAGAGGTCCATTTATGAATCAAAGGAAAAACAACATGAAGAGACTGGGAGAGACCACTCTCATCTGTAAAGGACCACTCCCATCAGAATAGAACTGTTCCCTCATAAGATAAACAGTAAGAATAACTGTATTGAATTGCAGTGACCCTTTTAGGAGGACAAGTGAAGCCAGAACATACCAACGTTCCCCAAAGCATAAGAGAGCCCCCCCCCCCTCAATGTAGGCCTTTCACATTCATGGCTTCTATTGCTGTGTGCTGCACATGCACTCTCCCATTTGTAGTAGGTGTGGTGAAGGATGACTCGTCTGACCATATTACTGTTTTCAAAATCAGGATTAGAAAAATGTATTGATCCCAGAGGAAATCGACACAGACACACAGAAACAACAACAATATAAATATAAAGTATATACATATATATGTGTGAAATACAATATTTAGATATATGAGTGCTATATCATGTCTAAATATTCTGTCAACTATGCTATTTTGGTCTTGGCTGTCATTATCCCCTGTCAAAACCCATCCAGACAAAGCCTGTTGTGTAACAGATGAAGCCTTTAAAAGAAAAAAGAAAGCGCTTTGTTTGATTCCAACCTCGGGAGGAGGTCCAGCGTAGAAAAAAATCTCCAGCATAGCCCTCCATTAGAGTGCATAACACTGACAGAGCACTACGAGAAGCGCTTGGCTGAGTGCTGGATGAACAGACATTGTTTCCTGCTGCTAGCAGCAGCATTTGGGGTCACACAGGTCACTCATGTCTAATAGATAGAACCATAGGTTCTGCGTCAAGTGCCCTGTAATCTTACCAAACTATGCCTGGAGAGTGATCAAAAGAGTCCTGTGTTATTAAAAACAATACGAAAAACGAAGTAAATACAAAGAAACCGGCAGAGAATACACAATATGAAATATACTATGCTATGCACCTGGGTATAAATACTATAGATGCAACTTACAGCTAAGCGAATTACTAGTAACACAAACAGTGGTTAGGAATATGCTATTGCACATAACAGAGATCAGTAACAGATCAGTAATATTGACCTAAGTAGTGGTATTTTGAATTGAAATACTAGGGTGCACATGATAAAATATCGCACATAATATTGCAAATGCAGTGTTTGCAATCTCAGCAACCATTGCTTGGGTTTAGCGAGACCAGCCCTGCGTCCGAAATCGCATACTTGCCTACTATATAGTATGCGAAAAGCAGTACGCGAGGCGAGTGGTATGTCCGAATTCGTAGTATGGGACAAACAGTAGGCGAGAAGTTCCCGGATGACCTACTGCTTCTGGCCGAATTCTGTAGTGTGCATTCGATGGACACTGCGCTATCCCATAAGGCCGCGGGAGAGGCGGAGTCATATTCGAAAAATGACGGAGAACGGAGATGCAGCTCTTTTCAAGTGTAAGTACCTTAAAGAAAACGTTAAATTACACGTCCATTGTGGTTAAATTACACTTGTGAGTAAATGCCCTCTGTAAAGGTAAACAATAATGCTGTTGTGACGACACACGACACGTGACAACATCAACACAGCGGATGCAGTACGTCCGAATTCCATTCATACTGTATAGAACGCACTGTTTTAACGGTAGAGCAGTACGTACTAATTCAAATGTAGTACGTAGTATGTAGTATGCGATTTCGGACGCAGCCCAGGACTTTCTCTCCAAAAAGTGAAAAAGGTTCTTTCACAGCTAGCGATGGTGCACTCACCTCGCTAAACTCCATCACTGGACAGAACCGGTTCTGAAGCCGCTGGGCTTAAAGGGTGGGAAAACCCTGCAGAGCTTAGCCCTGCCGCCTGGCAGCTAAAGCCTATAAGCGGATCAGCCGTCCAAGCCATGAACCATCAACCCTACCTCACACCCAGCCTGGCCTACTAATGCACGAGTCATACACTTACACACACACCTACACACACACGTTTGGCATGCCCCACCGTCCCTTGTCCAGTCTTTCTTTTCTCATGACGTTAAGGGACCTGGTGGTGGTGATCAAACTGAAAAGATGACGATGATGAAAGTGATGGAAGGTTTAATTTTTCCGGCGAAAACCCTGAACTTGTTACTTCCATTCCCTGGCCACTTTATTAGAAACACCCACTTTGCACAGGAGTCCTTTTACAGATCATAACACTGTTGTAAGATCATAAGCTAGAACATAAGAACATAAAAACCCAACTAAGCCACAGAAAAAGTGCTTCTAACAGTCCAAAATGGCATAGATAAGCGCACTGGGGGACAATAACTCCCTCACTCATATGCCACATTACTGCGTAACCTGTAATTATGTCTCATTTTTTTAAGTTTTTAAGGGAGTGAGCGACATAAACTCAAAACCTCGTATGTCGAGACTGTCGTAACCTGAGGACCCTGTACTTACACTCCCTGGCCACTTTCTTACAAAAATACAAAAAACATTCACAAAGCCACAGAGTACAACATAGATGGTAAGATAACAAATACAACAATTTCATAGAAGCGTTGGTGGTGGTGGCGTAGTGGGTAGGATACTTGCCTCTGGACCAAGAGGTCATGGGTTTGAATCCTACCTTCAGCACCACCAATGGGTCCCTGAGCAAGACCCTTAACCCCAAGTTGCTCCAGGGAGACTCCGCCCCCTGTAGGTAGGGAATGGAAGTCGCTTTGGATAAATGCGTCTGATAAATGCCGTAAATGTAAATGTTAATAAGAAGAATACTGTGGATATTAGTAACACTGATTAAGCAGAAAACCCAGACTCCATCGATGTGGCCATGGAACAGAGACAGGGGCACAGGGGCAGTGAATACCAGAGCCCAGGCGGTGCTCCCGTCCTGCCAACGGAGCCAACACAGGGGCCGATCCTCAACGTCAACAAATGACGAACAGCAGCGCCCCGTTTCAACCGAGTCCAGGCGCCAGTCAACATGCACCGACCAGCCGAAGACCCCGACCGCCTAGAACCAAAGGTCCTCCCCGCTGAACGATGCATACAGCGCGGGCGCCGGAGAACCCCAAGCGAGCGACAGCGACCACAAACCCTAGACTCGAGACGGAGGCGCCCACCAAGCACCCCGAGCACACCCACAGCACGTCCAGTGACCACAGAGTCAGGGGCACGAGGGCCCACCACCAGCAGCAGGCTATCAACCAGGGTACCCCTGCGTCCGCAACACACACAGCAGGTTAGTCCATGTTGCCTTGAGTGGTGTCCAAGTTGCCACGAGACCATCAGCCACGCAGCAAATTCTCCACATGGGTGAACCAAAGCAGCTGGTGTGATATGTGAATAATATTAAGCACAGGCGATTAAGGACGATTAAAGACACGATTAAAGACGCACAAACACACAACCCAGCAAGGAACAAAACCTTATTACCTGTACAGAGAGGTAGAGGTATTCCTGATGCAGTGGACAGTGTACATACAGTTGACCCCCAAAAAATGATGGAGGTTACGTTTCAAGAGCACCTGTGAATTTTTGATAAACCACGAACTTGTTATGTGCTAAGAAAAAGCGTGTTTTTATAATGTAAACCTTAAATATGCCACAGATATACTCCCGAAACACTTTCATTTTATTTTACACTCAGCTTAATACATTACCCTTAAAAAGAAGTAAAGGTAAACTCGAGACGCTCCACGGGGAAAACTGTTCTGATGCAGGAATTCTGGACTGCAGCCACCAGGGATGCTTCACAGGACAGCAGCCAATCAGCCGCAAGTAGAAATTAATAACAATCTCGGATTGACTACTTTCAAACCTCCTGCCTCTGAGTACACACTTTTGTATACGGTTGCTTTGTGTCTCTCGACAAAACAAAAATGCAGTTATATTTTATATACATTTTACATTTTTGTTCGCTGAATTTCTGTGAATATGCAGAAGTTTCTGCAGCCATTTATTAGTTCAGTTCGAAGAAAAAATCCACGAACGACTGAGGCTGCAAACTCTGTACTGCGACTTCGCTGGGGTACACTGTATATATGCTTTGTACATTTAGCTGTACAGTAACCCCTCAGTTTTACGCGGATCAGCATTCGCGGTGGCAGTAATACACTGAAAAATTGTCAATCGCCATTAAAAGAAGAAGAAGAAGCTGCTGCAGCATGTAGCATGACCGCTCCGTGTGTTGTCCTCGTATTTTAATGTTTTAAACCGCCCCAATTTTCAACAGTTATCTCAGTTTATTTAGTATTAGTCAGCTGTGTTCTGTCTAAACATGTGGGTAGAGGGAGTTATTTCAACCTTTCTTTTGTGTACGAGTGTTTGCTAATGCTGTTTTCTGATTCTGATTATTTATTTACCTTTACATTTTCGTTAAGGGTAATGCATTAAACTGAGTTTAAAATGAAATTGCAGTGTTCTGGAGCAGGTATGGGGGCATATTTAGGGTTTACACTATAAAAATAGGCATTTTCGGCATTTTTGTTTACCAAAACACAACAATGTGGTTTTTCACTATACATGGATGCTCTTGGCACGTAACCCTTGCGAAAAGCAGGGGATTACTGTATTACAGAAGCTGTTTATTATATCTCATGAATGGCTTTGTAATTAGCCATGAGGTAATGTGGTATAACTGCAGTGACTTTGGCTGCAGATCCATCTCTCTTAGTGCCACTTGTTTCAATGAAATAAATTCTTCTCCCCATAAGTACCAACTTTAGGTCAGAATAAACACAGCCCAGTTGACACAGCTGGGATTTGAATCTAAATCCAGGCCATTAACTTACAAGATAAATACCACTTGTAGAAATGATGGATGCTGGGACATGGATGCAAGTGATCCTAGACAGAACTTTCCCAAACCTTTTTCTCTTAAATGGTTATCAAGACCATTTCATTAGAAACACTGTCTCCACTCACTGGACACTTTATTAGAAACACCACCTTGTGTTTCACTCACTGGACACTTTATTAGAAACACCACCTTGTGTTTCACTCACTGGACACTTTATTAGAAACACTGCCTTTTGCTTCCACTCACTGGACACTTTATTAGAAACACCACCTTGAAACAAAACAGGCACTGATAGTTTCACCTCCAGAAGCTCAGAACACTTTGTGTGTTTAATCTGGCCCTGACGGACGCAGAGTGAACCCATCCGGCATGAGGGCTGGGGGGCCAAGGGTGGGGGGAGCCATGTTGATGAAGATGTGTGTGACTCTGGGGGCGAGTGTAGCTAAATTTAGTGCTCTTTGGAAGCTCTTTATCCGCCTCTTGTGTTTTGGTGGGACTCAAACACAGCGAGGGCCACTTGGCTGCGGAGACGGCCGTCTGCTGCGTCCAGCCAAACTGACAAGAGGAGATTGTTCACAGCAGTCGTCCTTTCTAGTCTGAATGCAACTGTGAAAGTGTGTGTGTGTGTGTGTTTGTATGTGTGTGTGCACCCTGTAGGCGCACTTTGTCCATGGTTACATACTAGTCCATCTGTATCTCTGTATTACTGGTTAGCACCTCCTTTACCTTCTTTATCAGGGGTTAGGATCCCCACAGGACCCCCAGTTAGAAGATCATTATTTAGATGGTGGTCTGTTCTCAGCCCACAGTGTCTCTAGTGTGTCTGTGTGTGTGTGTGTGTGTGTGTGTGTGTGTGTGTGTGTGTGTGTGTGTGTGTAAGTACTGCACAGAGTATAAAAAGAGTAAAGCAGGTATTAGATGGAGCTACAAGTGATCCTGGGCCTCCAGGAGGAAAGAGGAAACGGTTAAGAGACACTTTACTGAACATAAAACCACTGTTTACTGGATTAATGTTATAAGTATTGACTGGAATATTAGTGTTTTAACAGTAACTGAACACTACTGCACAGGAGAAAACAGCTTTTGAGAAGATTCTTTTCAGGGGTCTAAGATTTTTGTACAGGACCGTATCTGTGTGTGTGTGTGTGTGTGAGTGAGTGAGTGAGTGAGTGAGTGAGTGAGTGAGTGTGTGTGTGTGTGTGTGTGTGTGAGTGAGTGAGTGAGTGAGTGAGTGAGTGTGTGTGTGTGTGTGTGTGAGTGAGTGAGTGAGTGAGTGTGTGTGAGGTGCACGTTCAGTTTCTAATTCATAGGTACTATGAGATCCCAGCAGGCTCTGAGAAAAGAGGCAGGAATGGCTGCAGGCGTTTATGAGTGCGATCTGGGGAGCGGTGTGTGTTTAATTGTGTCGGGTGCGGCCTTTCTGTGGAACATCACACACATCGCATTGCATAAGTATTTTACCAGGAAGCCAAAACACTCATTTTCCCTGACGCTGTTCAGTTCGGGATCAGGACTCCTTTGTTTCAGTATCACTCCATCAGTGAGGCCCTGACGAGTCTAATTACACACACACACATACATATATATATATATATATATATATATAAATATATATATGTGTGTGTGTGTGTGTGTGTGTGTGT
>JBBPDC010000039.1:1479615-1491178 GCA_037974485.1 Hemigrammopetersius urotaenia
TGTGAGAGGAGAGAGTCGATTACAGCAGTGTTTTATACTTTTCCTCATTAAATAAGATGTGATTCAGCTGATCACTCGAGTCCCTCATAAAGCAGAATCAGGTGTTTGTGGAGGAGTTTGAGACTGGACTGGAATGGGTTCACACTCAGAGAGACGCTGATTTCAAAATAAACTGCAGTGCAGTGGTGACAAATACTCATTACAACTTTATTAGACAGACTTTAGAGCAAATTAAACTTTTTGTAAAGCATTTAATCAGTATTTTATCTGTATTTGTAATCATGCCCTTAATCAGCCTTATAAAGCTAATGCTCCACCCATCCCACACCCCACCCATGACATGCTCCACCCATCCCATGCTTACGAAACTAAATGAACAAGCGAGTTCATACTGAACTGCAATAGAAACACAAAAGTAATTTTTTTAAAGTTCTTCCATCTCCCTCATCTGCTGACTCGTCCCGGACAGCAGGTCCAGTTCCTCCATGGTGCTGAAGATCGCTCCTTATTCACAGATCCTCATTCCAATTCTCCCTTACAACTTAAACAGCAGTGTTTAGGGTGGAATGAAATCGATATGTTTCTTTTTGTCTGGGAGAAAGTGCAGGATTTGTGCTGATCTTTGCAGCAACACAACACTTCATGAGTGACTCGCCTCTGCCTATAGACACAGCGCTCGGCTTCTCTGTGCTCCAACACCAGCAGACAACATGGAGGACCTTCAACTAATCTAGTGGGTGGCCTTGACAGATAAGGGGCGGTTCTATGCAAATTGGCCCAGTATTACATCACACTGGGTCCTCCGTCCAAACGGCTGGTTCTGAAAGGGCCTGAAACTGTGGAGAATAAAGATGGAGAATCTCTTTATGTGTGAGTGATTCTGTGTAAAGAACTTCATGAGCATGTTTTGTAGCTAATAGACCTATAGATTGCTCAATACTACTTTTTAAACAATCACATTGATAATACTTAATAAGCCTTATAAAGCCAAGACTATTAACCTTTTTTAACAAAATTGTTCAGCAAAAATGCCCATCCCCAAGGATAAAACTTTTGGTTGCAGGTTCGGATCCAATGTGGGAGTTGCTCATGTGATCAGAAGGTTGTGGGTTTGAATCCCAGGGTTAGCAAATGCTCTAAAAGTCATTTTGTAGCTGGTTGTGAACAGCAGCCCCTTTATATAACCACTTTCACTCCATGCCCCTCCATTTATTTGTGTTGCTTCATCATCTCTCACCACCATCTGGAGGATAAGCATAATCTGATATGAGATCCTTGCTGAAACCTGATCGACCGAGTGGCGAATGACAAAGGGGATAAAAATCGTCTGCCGTTCAGCTTGAACTGTAACAGGACACTGTGGCATCAGCGTGAGGTGGAGCGGGCGGTGTGTGTGCCTGGGTCCCTGCCAGCAGGGGGTTAAAGCTGGCCAGTTCTTCTGTCTTGTCTACTCTCGTATTCAAAGAGCACCTGATAGCTCGTATCGGCTAGCCAGGGCCCGGCCACCTAATCAGCTAACACGCAGCTTTCACCTTCCCGTGGAGAGGGCAGCAGAGCGTGGCCAGCGCCGCTCCCTTTGGTGTTACGACCGTCGTGAGACTGTGATCCCTGTTACCGAGAACACAAGTGAACTGATAGGAGAACAGCGAACAGTCTAAAAGCGAACGCAGCCGCCATGAACTCGTGGTGAAAGCTGCGTTAGTATGAGCCAGCTTTCGGGAGGGCTCTGGAGTAAATGTGGAGACTTAGACTGTTTAGATCTCTAATTAGGACGAGCAAATTATAAAGAGGGATTAGGGGTAAGACTAACCCCTCAGGGTGCTTGACAGCTCAATTTGTACCCGATATGTACACGTTATCACTTGTTCTTCTTTTGGAGTCAGTCCAGTGGTTCTAAGGTGGGCAGATTTTGTTGAGCAGTTTTAAGTCCCTGTACAGACACTTTTGGGGGCATGGATTCTGCAGCAGACAAAATGGAGGATCTTCAACTAATCAAGTGGGTGGGGTCTTGACAGATGAGGGGCGGGTCTATGCAAATTGGCCTAGTATTACATCACACTGGGCCCTCCGTCTAAACGGCTCATTTCGAAAGAGTCTGAAACTGTGGAGAATAAAGCTGGTGAATGTCACGGTTCGGTCAGTGGTCTGTAGGGGCCACGGCTTTTCTGTTTTTGGGGCTTTTATTTTGACTTTCTGTTCAGTTCATGTATCACATGTTTTTGGTTGTCACCTGCTTTGTGTTGGTTGTCACCTGCTTTGTGTTCGTGCACTGATTTCGCCCTGTATTTAAGTTCTGTTTTGTGTATCACTCCTCATCTGTCCATCGCCTCACTTACGCCTTATTCGCGCCTCATTTACGCCTCTTTTATGCCCTGTCTGTATCCTGATTCCTAGTTATCCTGTTCGTGTATCTTGCGGCCCTTGTGCCAGGTTTTGTTTCCTTATTTTGTTATTCTGTAAATAAAGTTAAGCCACAGCATGGATCCCTGGTTTCCTGACTGGTCCGTGCCCCGAGGTAGCTCACGACAGTGGACTAACCCCCCCTGTCGTGACAGTGAATCTTTTTATATGAGAGTGATTTTGTGCAAATAACTTCATGAACATGATTTGTAGCCCATTGACCTTTTATAACTAAAGAGAGTTTTGCATTTATTTCACCTTTGGTTTCATAGTGTATAGAGCTGATAACTGCTTGTAATGGATTGCTCAGTACTACTTTTTAGCAATCACATGGATAATACACAATACGCCTTATAAAGCCAAAACTATTAACCTCTTTAAAAAAAATTGTTCAGCAAGAATGTACAGACATTTTTTGAGGGCATGGATTCTGTCTGGAAGCTCAGCACCAGAGAAGGCACCCAAGAATGAACTTATCTGAAGCCCATACCAACTATCTAGCTTTATTTCTAGATAGACCGGCAGTGGCGGCTCTAGACCAAAATGACCAGGGGGGCCGAGGTGGGGCCAGTGTGTTTTAGGGGGGGCGCATATAACAACAAAACAGGTCAATGTTTTATTTTATATATTTTATTTGATATTTAGCTTTTCATTTATTTTCATTACAGTTCTGTTTCACAGCATGAAATCACACCGTCATCATCTCTCTGTAGCAAGATAGAAAGTTAGTCCATCTAGGATCCAGCTGTTCACTTTTACAACTGGAGTTTACACTTTGCGCTGCTGGTTTTCAAGCTCTAGATAACAGCGTGTGTGTAGCTTTAAGCAGTTTGTCTAGAACACACACAACGTTAGTTCTGTTCTTCGAGCAGCGCATGTCGTGATGAGAATATAATATTTAAATCATTGGCTGTTCAGTGCAGGGGCCAGGAGCAATTCTGCAGAACCCCCATCTAAAAGTGAAAGTGAAAGTGACCATTTTGTCATACGTGAACACACCACAGCACACAGTGTGAACAGCACGAAATACTTCCTCTGCATTTAACCCATTCACCAAGTGAAGTAGGGGGCAGCCAGGAACACGGCGCACGGGGAGCAGTGTGTGGGGACGGTACCTTGCTCAGGGTACCTCAGCGGTGCCTACCCTAACCACTAGGCTACCAGGTGCTGTCTAGAACCGCGTATGCAGACTGAGGCAAGACTGGGCCTTTCCTTGTGCGATGAGTCTTAAAACAATAGCACAGAATGTTGAAATATTATGTAAATGGGGCAGCTGGTGGCCTGGTGGTTAAGGAGTAACCCTTCTGGTTCCAGGTCCAGTTCTGGTTGTCGGTTCCAGGCCCAGTTCTGGTTGTCGGTTCCAGGCCCAGATCTGCCAGGGGCACCACTGAGGTTCCCTTGAGCAAGATGCTGTGTCGCTGATTTCCTGCTGCTTCAATTTGTAAATGAGTTAAATGGGTTAAATTGGTTAAACGGCAGGAAATTTCCTCACCGTTCACATCGTGTGCTGTGTTCACGCGTGACTATAAGGTCCATTATATTGTACTTTAGACTGACCCGTCTGAGCAAAAGAGCATTGGTGAAAGTGCATTCTAGTGTCTATCTGTACATGTGTCTGTATTGTATGCAAACTCTAAAATCCATGCGGCTTGGTTTGGGGCGTGTTCTTGCCAGTGTGACAAACCTCAAACTAACTATAACATTTTGAACAGATGTAAGGGGAAGCTGGATTCATTTAAGTCAAAGTCAAATGGGGGTTTTCCACTGACTGTTACCGGCTCGGTTCGCTTCAGCTCTACTCGCTTTTTTTGCTTTTCCATCACTAAAATCTGGTCCCTGGTACCATTCTTGGTACCAACTTGGCCGAGGTTCGAAGCGCGCTGAACCGATACTAAATGATGACGTGTACATTTTCGAGGTTACTGATTGGTGGTCGCTATGGTTACGCCAGTGTTGTTGACTGAACATTAGCATCAGCATTAGCTAACGCTAGTGTTGCTTCTTTAAGCCAGTCACAGTCACAAACCAAGGATAAGAAATAACCCCCCTCTGATTTGATCCATGCTGGCGATTGTAATGATGCCGGGTTGTTTACCTCAGCTTAGAGCGCTCTGCTCGGGCTGCTGCTCAGAATGTTTGGTCGCTATAGCAACCAGTTGTAGTGGAAAACTGTAGGTCCGAAACCAGACTGAACAGAGTAGAACCGAACTGAACCGAACTGAGCTGGTACCAGTCAGTGGAGAACCCCCTAAAGTCAAAGTGAGTCATCTCAACTATATCCAGTATACAAAGAGATGAAATGACGAACCTCAGGTCCCACAGTGTACACAAGGTGCAACAGATATTGTGAAACAGAACAGAGTGAATAAGAAGTCTGAAATAATATGAGATTTAACCTGTTTGGACCAGTATGGCCAGTATTAACAGTGTAACAGTATAAAATGGTATGAGACGAGTGAAAAGTTATTAATGAATATTAAGATTAATGAAGAGGAAAGCCAGACAGTTAAAGACTGTGTGTGTGGGAGAGTTGGGGTTTAAGTCCTTTGGTGTTTTTGAGTCACTGGTAAGTCACTGGTGTCTCTGGTTGCTCGTCACTCTGGATAAGGGCATCTGCTAACACTAGGAAACACAGTGTGCTTAACCCTGCCTTAATTTACCCCTGAAAATACACCAACCCCCTTAATCTGAATTAAGCGGCCATTAATTTGTGAATCGATCCCTTTATTATACTTTAAAAGTGGATTTAAGGCCTGATTGTGAAACCCCTTAATCTTAAACATACTGAATTTATTCTGGAGGTTCTATTTAAGGGGCAGCTTTTAAAAAGTAAGAGGAACATTCAGTAGTTTTACCCCTTAATCACCTTAATCAGTGCACTTTGCCCTTAATTTTCCTTAATATCCTGGAAATTAAGGTCACATTTAAGGTCAATTAAGGGGTAATATTCAGGGGTTCGGTTTCGTAGTGTAAATGGCGTGAACATGGTATGTTCCCTTCCCCATATGTTCTGTTAACAACTTCACACTATCCATTTGAGGTTTGTACACCAGCTCTACAGTGCGTTTGCTGCAGCTGTCAGCTTCTTAAACGGATGAACATCTTAGAGGTGATCTTACTGAAAGAATGCCTTCCAAACCTGCGGGAATTGTCTTCTGCACCAAGTCCGGAAGCCAGCAAAGGCCACTGTACTGATAGCATATCTACAGCCACCCCCACCCATTGTGACGGCAACTTTATAGAAACTCTCGCACCTTGCATCAAATCTGTTTGACGGCCTGTCAGATCCTGACAGATAAGGGATTTTCAGCCTGTCCTGCAGGAGCCCATGGCGGATGTGCGGGAAAGATAATAATCTCCTCTCTTGTAACGGTTCAGTAGAATTATTGAGAGAGAGAATCTCCTTCGAGGGCCCTGGTGTGAGATGGGCCATAAAAAGAGCTAAATTGAGACACATATCCTTTCAGATCGATTCTCCCTGAACTCCACGGATGGCGTGAAGTCCGGCGCATGCCACAGGCTGTGAAAGAGGACGACGAACCCACTTCCAGGCCTTTCTGGACTTTAATTGCATGCCTCTACACCGGCATACATCACTTTTCTGTGCTTCCTAGCTCGGATTTGTAAGTGAGCTCTTAATGGCCCGTGCCCCTCTCGCCTTCTATTGCTAACGGCAGATAACGGCCCCATTTAGTCATCAGCCAGTGGGATTTGGCAGATTCCCATCCCCCTGTTGGCAGCCATGAACGAGTCAAAGTAATCACCTTTAAACACTAATCAGGAACTTGGGCTAGCCCGGATACATTATAATGCAATTATAGCAGCTCCCCAGTTGCATAAGTGCCTATTTTTTGCATTTCTGTATATTTCTGGTAAACGTTTTGTGACTAGATCTTCTGCTTGCTCTGTGATGCCCAGTGCATGTCCTGATATGAGGATTTTCACAGGTTTTCTGTGGATCTGGGCTCTGACTGGGCTGTTTTAAAACACCTACACCTTTTTGAAACCCTTTCGTGCTGCTGCTCAGAATGTTTGGCCTCTATAGCAACCAGTTGTAGTGGAAAACTGTAGGTCCGAAACCAAACTGAACAGAGTAGAACTGTACTGAACCGAACCGAGCCGGTACAAGTCAGTGGAGAAACTGGTCAAACTTTTCATCTCAGCTATATCCAGTAGGCAAAGAGACGAAAACCATTTCTTGGCTAACTTGTATGTGGGGTTTGGATCTTTATCCGAACTTAAAATCTGAAATTTGTCTTCATCGTTTTTCTTTCTGACAAAGCCCTTTGTCAGTATCCCACACATCATTAACCAGAACCTGATGACAACGGGCAGCCACAAAACATGACACTTCCACCGCCATGCTTCACAGCAAGTATGCCGCAGTTCTGTAGTTGAACCTTGTTGTCGTTGTGCCAAGAACATCTTTCATAGCTCTTTATAAAACTTCCAAACCTGTCTAATTAGATGGTTTAGGGTGGTCCAATTATCCCAGCTTTAGACAGGCTTGCCTCTGTGAGTTCTTGTTCCTGCGGTGCCACATTTTGTTCCAGCTATTGATGAGAGTCCTCAGATGCCTTTGATGTGCTTTTATACCATTCTCCTCACAGGTACCTTTTCACAGTGGGACTCTGTTTTCGCTTTGTCAGCACCTCAAGGACCGTCCCAGACAGACCGGAAAATGTCAGGAATGGCCACAGGAGTAGCTTCGTTTTGTTTGGAGTTCATTAGAATAGCTTTCACTGATGGTAGGTGCATGCTTCTCATCTTAAGACAGATTTCTTGAACATTACGGCTCCCATTATCATTATAATCAGCTTATGCTTCATTTTCAATTGCTTTTCAGAACAATGATCTATTTGCTTCTTTTTTTGCTTGAATGGAGTTGGTGGTCATATTAAAGAGGGAAATTAAGATGATTTGTCTTCGTTCCTGGCTTTGCACCATTTCAATTACTGTGTGTAGACTTTTTATATTCGCTAGATATATTCGGAAGGTTTTTTTTTTTTCCATTCTCGATGTATGCAAGCTCAAAGTGCTCTTGGCCAGAGCTAGCAGGGTGCACTGTAATATCCGGCGTCCATTAGGGGGCATCGCGGCAGGAATGCACATTATAAAATCGCATGACATGCATATTAATTTAGATCCATATGCTAAGTGGCCGGGGTTTGCTGCCTTTGCATTATACATAATAAAGTGCTGTTCCTGTCAATTTGGAATGTATGATCACACCCTCCCCACCTCTGAACACATGATAAATTATTGCTGTTGCCAACATGTATATTTACAGCTTTTGCCATGATCAAAGTGTCAGTGCGAAGCCGAGCATGAATAATGAATAGCTGGAAGAATGAGAATTTCCCCCCAGTACAAGAGAGCGGAGGCAGCCTGGACTGTAAATTCAGAAGTGAGATTTCATACTGATGGAAGGCACTTTTCCCTTTCCCAAGCAGACGTGAAATGACATGCCAAAATGTGACGGCTGCTCCCAGGTTGATTCACGAAAAGCAAGGTCCGCGATGTAGGAAGGAGTCAGCAAAAATCGATTTTTCTCAGAGAGGCTGCAGGCGCTCAGGACGTCCCAGTGGGGCTAATGTATATCTTCCCTACAGAGATTTAAAGGGGCACTCGAGCCAAGATGAAAAATGTTACCATATCAACAACTGGTGTAAACATGCCTGCTATATCATACAGTGGTGCCACAATAGACCTGAGAGTTGAGATTTTCCAGCGCAAAGACTAGGAATCCCTTTCGAAAGGCGACTCTTGAAGGTGGGAGGAACCTATGAGGGACTCAAATCACTTTAAGGGGTGAAATGAATGTGTATTTTCTACTAGCTGGCTGATGCAGAATGAAGACAGCTATTACCCAATGTAAGCTAGCTGCACTACAGAACATCACTTACAACAAATACCCTATTAGCCCTTTTAACAGTTTCTAGAGTGACCTACATGCTGTCCTATTATCTTAGAACATGTTTTTTGACATTCAGTTTAGCGTGATGGATGTCCAGAACGAAGTCAGTGCACCCTAGAGCTGAAGAAGTCTTCTAAAACTGAACAGGACACGTTTTTACACACTTTAAGGTTAAAAATGCTTTGAGATTTAAATGGCATTGTACTGCATAAGCAAGGGCTGCAATATTCCAGCCAATATTCCATGAAGCTTTGCTTAGTGAGAAAGCCATTCAATCCATTGTTAACCTTTAGATTTGAGGTCTTTGTCCGTCCCCATATGGTCCATTCCGTGGAATCGGTACATTTTGCGTCCCGGAGAGATAATGTGTCATGAGTAAGGGCTGCAATATTCCACCCAAGAGTGCATTTGTATTCTTAAATGACCCCCAAATCCCCATAGGGTTTTCTTAAACCAACTTTTTCAAAAGACCAGGCTTTAAACGAGCCGTACGGCCACTAAATTACCCTCCCATTTATGGAGCGACGTGCCTGTTACGGTCCACTGGCACATTTCCTCAAAGCCTGTGGAATCCTACATCAGCATGAAGGTGAACTCTGCTGTATATCCGCAAGAAAACGGCGGAGGAATGTATGGAAAGGGAGATGCTCTGTCACGGCTAAATTGCCGGAGACTACAGGTCATAATGCATAATGGGTCATGCTGAGGTTAATGTGTTGGAGCCAGCTTACAGTACATGATAGTCATAACAGTTCAATCTTTTATGATATTTCATAAATCTGTGGTAAGTGCTAAAAGGACACTGTGAACAAAAATGCATCCTCTCAGCCTGGGATTCTTAACCTGTTTTTGAGGTTAACGATACCTTAGCGATGATATTTCTGCTTGTCTATGTCTCTTGCCATGTGGTTCGCGATGCATCTTTTGAAAGTGCCTTTAATGCTGTATCTCTAGTCTCTGATGTTTGGCTCCCCCATGATAAAAGCACTTTTCCTTAGTGCATAGTATGAAAACCATCTCACAAATCCAATTTGATCCTTCAAAAGAAGCCTGAAATTCCTTGAGGTTAATAGTGGTGGAAGTCTGTTGGGCTCTTAGCTTTTGTATATGTTTTGTACAGGCTGAAGTAACTGGTCTTCTGCTGGTGTAGAATTTTAGAGGGCTTGAAGCTTTGCTTAGTGACAAAAAACATACAATCCGTTAATCTTTAGATTTGCACCGAAACAAACGTGTTTTTTTTGACAATCAAGTAACTAGCTAACTAGCTCACCCAACAAAAATGTACTATTCACATTAGCCTATCTTTCATCACCTGTAGGGGGAGCTATTCAGGCATACACTCATCAAAATAATGTACAGTATTTGAGGTCTTTGTCCACCACCATATGTGTCCCAGAGAAATAATCTGTCATAAAATCACCATAATACCAGATACATGCATCATTTGACAACTTTAGTATGTCTTCTATCATTAATATTCAGCAGGACATCTTAATAGTACATTTTTGGAAAAATTAAAAAATGTTGACTTTTGTATATTGTTCTAAAAGTAATCTCATCTCATGAACCTGTTACTGACACAATAAACCCTGTAAAATAACGGCACATTCCAGCAGTTACATCATTTACAGGAAGTTACATCATTTATAGGAAGTTACATCATTTACAGGAAGAGGATTTCCATCATTTAAAACAAGTAAGTTTCCCTCTTCTATTATGTAGAATGTTCTTGTTTTATGAGATTGTTGGGGATGGGGATATCATTCCTGTTACCAATTTTTAACATTAATTGAAATAATATTTTTTCTATCTTAATATTTAGCCTATTTATAAGTAATATTATTTCAAATTGCATGACATCTGCTCTTGTGACCGTGAACTAGCGGCAAATTAGCTTGAAATCGTCAACCCTGTTACTGTCAGTCCTGTTACGTTTCTATGATGACAAATCATAAAATATCATATAATAAATGAAATAAATAGCCTGAGATGGCACCATAACATTTATTGTCATTTTAGGACATCTTCTTCCAGGGATATTTAAAAAATTGAGAAAATTATTTTAAATTGAATATTTTCAAAATTGAAAATAATACTAATTTGGTGGAATGACCCATTTGGGGTCACAGTCCTCAGATGAAGGACTCCTGCTCTTCGCTATGGAATTTTGCACCAAACTTAACCAATTCCTAACTACTAGCAACAGCTCTGTCTATCAAGCTGTGTGAGTGAATGCAAAAACATGCTTCCTTCAAAACAGCTACTACATCTTCTGAAGCATTGGACGGTTCGAAACACTTAGAGGAGAGCAATAAATGCTATTATTTTATATCAGTTAACAGGCTAAAAAAAGGGAATGGATCATCCGAACCACCCTAAAATTGCATGGCCAATAATGCTCTGTTACAAAATTTCACAACCCTGGTCTTAAAGCCACCCTGCAATACATATTTGAATTATTTTACTACTTCCAACCCACCTGACCCAACTAATCAGCTCATTACCAACCCTTCACTGAGCTGAAGGTGGTATTTTAAGGCAAGGAAAAGACTGAAATATGCAGATCAGGGGGACTTCCAGGACCATGACTGAGGAACTATGGATGGCCATGGATGAGCAATCCAATACCAAATGGACTTTTCAGCAGACTTAGCGGGCTGAGATTCCTCAAAGTGTTCCTCATTTTTCCAGCATTGTTATAAAGTCTATGACCCCTGCAGTGTACACTGACAAAAAGTTCGCAGTCTAGAAAGTTTGCCTTCGACTTCTGCAACAAGCTCTGCAAGCAAGAAGCCTCATTACTTGTTTATTCTTTTATCTAACTGCTCCGACGCAGCACTGGCACTTCTTTGTAGGACGGCGCATTGTCCCAGCGTCTGATTGCCGAGAGCTCGCTCTTATTGCGGCTTGCAGAGAATATTGTCCCCGTTGTTGCTGCATCGACCCCATGATTGTGGCATTTAAGTTGCTGTTGCCGGCTCATTATCAGGGCACACACTGTGCTTAAATGATCTCAGAGTTAATGAGGTTGGCTCGGGGGCCAGGCTTCACACTGTTTTACATTATGGAGGAGTCCCTAAAGTATTCATGTGGTGTTTAACGGGCTCGGGCTACTGCTAGATGACCTGCGAGACGCCCACTGTGAAGCTGCACATCGTCCATGTGTGCTGTCTCATACACACACACACACACACACACACACACACACACACACACACACACACACACACACACACACACACACAC
>JBBPDC010000039.1:1501807-1517088 GCA_037974485.1 Hemigrammopetersius urotaenia
GACTGTACCTGTAACTAATGACTGTAAGACTGTCTCTGTAACTAATGACTGTAAGACTGTCTCTGTAACTAATGACTAAGAATCTCTGTAACTAATGACTGTAAGACTGTCTCTGTAACTAATGACTAAGACTCTCTGTAACTAATGACTGTAAGACTGTCTCTGTAACTAATGACTTATATTCTTTGGAGTTATGGAGCACAAGAAGCGTTAGGCTGGAGGGAGAACAGTCCCACAGTCAAGAAACTAAATAAAAAAAGATGGTGGACATTCCAAAAAGACCATCGATCCAAAGCCCTGGACTAGTTCAAGAAGTGAAAGATTAGGGTTTTGAAATTGTACTGAAAATCTTATATCTGAACATGCAGTGCATTCCAAAAATCAGGAAAAGACAGACTGTATGCCGGATATGAGAAACATCTGGAAGACGTGATTCCAGGCAAAGGGGGTCTTACTGAGAACTCACTCTTCTTTTTTTTCATCCATAGAAAACATAATAATTGTGCATTAAAACGTACAGAAGGGTGTCATTCAGGTGGCTTTCCACATCAAATACACTTTAGTTTGTTGTCACTAAAGTTTGTTGTCACTTTAGTTTGTTGCCACCCATCCTCCATTCGTTCAGCCTGTCTTTCTCATTTAGAAATGTGCTTACTTTTTCATATTTGCCCCTTAAAAGAACCTCCTGAATTAACGCCTTAAATTTTAGATTAATAGGCTTCTACGTTGGAAACATGGGCCATTTTTGGATCACAGATGATTAAGTAATAAAACAAAGCTGGATCGTGCCTTTCTTCTTCTCAGGAAGGATTTTTTTGAGACAGCTTCGGTTGCTATCACATGGACGAACCCACATCTGAAGTAGATTTGGCCGTACTCGGGCTGTTACTAGAACCATATGTCTCGTGATACGGACTTTGCCTTTTCAACATTTCAATATTTTTGATCCTCATGCGCCATCCCTCTAAGAACCAAAGCATCCTGATTTGTTATTCATTGTCTCCGCTGTGTTAACAAGGACTTATTGGGTTGGGGCGATTTAATAAGTGCTGCTTCACACTCTGACATCACCCCCAGGGTTATGCAGTCGCCCACTTGAAAGCCTGGCTATAATTGAGACTTGTTAGCTGGTTTGCTGATTTCCATTTGGCGTCTGAAAGCAGACGTCACTGCAAATGATGTCTTAATAAAGAGACATTTGGCTTCCATCAGCTAGCCAAAAATGTTAATGGACATCAAAAGATGCAGATCTTTTAGGGTTTTTGAATTTAATATAATTCAAGCTAGCACAGTAGCATTAGCATGGATGGTATATGGTACTGGGCTGAAGGCAGGTATTGTATCAAATCTGGAAGACACATAATTTCAGCAAATAGCATATGAATCCACAAAGTGTCTACTATATACTACGAAATAAAAACCAGCCTTAATTTTACAAACGCTTTAATTTTACCCCTTAAAATTACCTTAATTTTACAAATGCTTTAAATGACCTTATTTGCCATTCCTATACAGGAATGAAGGAAAATTAAGGGAAAGTGCACATTTTCAAACTCTTACTTTTTCATATTTGCCCCTTAAAAGAACCTCCTGAATTAACGCCTTAAATTTTAGATTAATAGGTTTCACACTCGCCTTAAATCTGATTTTAGGGTAAATTTAAAGGGTCAGTTTCACAAATTAATATGCGTTATATCCTAGCCATATAGATCGCTAACTGTACCTTGTACAGCCATCTGGAGATGAATTTAGGACAAATGAAGACGATTCAGTTCAGTCCAGCTCAACTCATGCTCAGACATATGGTTTAGCTTAATAGTAAATAGTCATTGTCCTTAAGTGGGGCTTCTTCACCCACCCACTACTTTATGTGGCCTATGGCATGGACCACCAGCAACTCCAGATACTGGGCAGATCGTCTAGCCTGGCTTTTGTTTTTCACATTTGAGCACAGATTAAATGTTCCTTACTGTAAATAACTCCATTTATCATGAAGAAAAGTCAAGGGTCAGTTAATGGATTACATATGCACACTAGCTATTGTGAGTTAGCTCAAAGTTGTATGGCTAACTGTTTTAAGGCACACTTTATTGCTGACAGGAATTTGTACCTATAATGTAACTTCCTATTGAGTCTATAGCCATCAAGATTAATGTCGTTGCTAGCTAATGTAATGTCACTTTGTTTGCAAACTGGTAATGCATGTGAAGTGTTTGATGCGGCTTTAGGGTAAATTTAACTGACTTAACAGCATTCAGTTATGCACAATAACACGTTACTGTTATTGTATTGTTTCTGTCATCTTTTGTGCTTTGCTTAATGTTGCTAACTACCCATGCAGTTATCATACATATGTTCACACTGTGCTGCTGACAATGAAGTAGTCTTGAACTTGGTGTTCAATGTATCCATGAAAATGGCTGTGGCATAACCAACAAATGGCTGTAACAGAATCATGACAATGGGTGTCGCCCATTGCTTTAGTTGTAAGTGGTGGTATCGAGAGGGTGTTGTCGCCCACACCTATGTTGAGTACCTAAGAACAGTTAAGTCCAGTCAAACACACATAGCGTCCACACCTGATCACATGTGCATATTTCAGAACGCGAGCGGAGGTAACCCTAGGCCATAAAAAAAGAATAAAAAACAAAAACAGTCAGCTGTGTTCGAAGACGACTGCAGTCAAATAAACTGTAATTAACTCTGACGTTGCTTTGTGTTCATTCATGCAATCATTTCCAGAGCTCTACTTGCTTTCAAGAGTTGGAACAAGTCATAAATCATGTGCAACATGGCAGGCAAATGGCAGTTTAGCTGCGAAGTGGTTCTTGTTGTTGATCTAAGATGGTTGCCACATTCTAGACAGGGATTAAGAGGATAGGGGTGTAACCAAGGGGAAAAAAAGACAATAAAGAGCTTTCGCGCCGCAGAGTTTTATGGCCGTAATGAACACTCTGTTTCTAAGACACTGATCAGTGTTGTTGTAAATCATCGGTGTTGACATAACCTTTCGTTTTTTTCCCCCCAACAAATTCCTACAATGGCTGAAGCCTCAGGAAGTGATCCAACCTATTGACCCGAGACCCTGGACTGCAGCTCCTTTTTGTCCAAGACGTTGTCGCTGTTTTAGCTGGTCAGGAGGACGAACAATGACGTCAGGCTTCGTGTTTGTGTCATGGTTTTATTCTATATTTGTGATAAAATTTTATGTACAAACATGATTAGCGACATTTTACAAGGGGCACACAAATGAAATCAGGCTAATAGTGCTAACACTGAAGAAGAAAGGAGAAAAAGACAATTGATACCGTAGCTGCATTGTGCATTTTTTTAAATTGCGGAGTATTCGGACATTAGCTACGGTGGATTGTTGGTCAGAAACGTGCAGGGGTTGCATAATGTTCACGAAGCCCAGGACGAGAGCCAAAAGCCTGTGGACCTAAATCTTGAGGCTACTATTTGCTTTATTTTTATTGTCAATTTGTTTGAACTTGTATAATGGTATTGTGATGAGCTAGATGAAGTACCAGTTGGCAACTGCATAAGGATATTTCACTCCATATGGCTGCAAACCGAATTCACAGATCACTTTTAAGAACATGACTGTAACTCGCTATGAAAGGCTTATTGGTGTGTTGAGATGCAGTTGCTTGCTATTAGCATTTATCTTGATAGACAGACTGGATGGAAGCACGAATTGCCAAAGCCAAGGTTTCGGAGACTTCGTGCTAAGATTCTGAAAGCTGTGGTGATGCAGTTTATGTCTGTGTTCTTCAGAAACTTACTGAGATACAACAAAAGCTCTTGCACATCTCGCATCACTGACCTGCTGTTAAATACATCCCACTATTAGCAAGCTATAACACGTCTAGAGGACTCACTTTTTCTTTTTTGGTGTGATTATGACTAGTTCATGAGTAAGAGCCCTCTAGCCACTCCTAGCACTAGTAGTGCAACCAATCCTGATGAGTGTGTTAGCTTGGAGACGTTAACATATTAACGTAAGGCACATTTTCAGCCACTCCTTATTTGTAATGTAGCAAAAAATTGTACTGAAGCACTACAGTATCGTATAGCATTAGCGAAAAAGGCAAAACGTTGAAACAGCTTCTATTGGAATCAACAGCATATCAAAGGTAAAAGCCATTTAACTGATTATGGAAGAGATACAAGTTCTGGCAACGGAAGAGAACATTTAAGGCTCAAGAAAAATCTCATGTGCAGGTTTCACAGTGTAAAATACAGAAATAATTCAAATAATCCAAAGAAAAGCTTCAGCCAACGGCAGAAATGTGTTCCTAAATATTGTAATGATGTTCATAGATAGAAGGGAAACAACAGAAACATTCAAGAAGAATTCTGGTCATTTTACAACTCATTCTGAAGAGATATGGATATATACAGTAGCGATCGTTTTGGTTTTTTTTTGTTCTTTTTGCATGATAGTGTATCAGCTGTACCATTTGTGAATCACTCCAATTAAGAGTCCTCTATCTTAAACAGCACAGGGTTTGCCAAGAGTTGCTCTGAAACATAATCATAGAAATATAATATATACTGAATATAAAACAAAGTGGGTGAGGGGTTAATTCAGGTTCGCCAGGATGTGCAAGTTCGTTGAAGCGGGGGCGGGAACGCCGAGGGAGATTATTTGAAGACATTCTCGAAGACAGGGCACTTGTGGCTTCGCAGCTTCTTCATGGTCTTTTTGAACTCCTTGCTGGATTTGTCCCACTTGAGGATGCCGGTGATGAGGTGCTGCTTGTCCACTTTGCGGCCCATGATGAGGTAGGTGCTGCTCAGGTTGTCCAGCTGAGAGCACGGGCAGTCGGCGCCGTTCTTCAGGTACAGGACCAGCTTCTTCAGGTCCTTCTTCTTCAGCGTGCCCAGCTTCAGGGCCTTCCTCTTCTTCTGGAGGATCACCTTGCGGTCTGTGTTTTCCCGTTTCACCTCCTTGATTTTGGTCTTGATGGCTGAGGAGAGAGGGGAACAAAAGCAAAGGTCGGGTCAGGCTTTATGAAACCATACACGAGTGAGAGCCTCCAGCAAAACTGGGCTTAACTGACAGGCTAGGAAAGAATGAGCTCTTTGCTTTCAGAGGCTGAGCCATGGCCTGAAAACCTGGGCTCTTTCCAGACTCGCTCACCTCGGTGGCTTTTATTTTCAGGGAATTCTTTGTGCCTAAAAGATGAGAAAAGCCTTCATAGTATGTCTCAATCCACACGGTTGCCCCCCAGGAGTGGGACCTTTTTTGATAAATGTTCCCTTTTGTGTCAACACCAAACCTTCTGAATGTAGAATTTTTAAAGCTGAATTGAATCTGCTACCAATTCGTCTGTGTAACGAAGCAGTTGAGGTTCATAATGAGTTTTGTGTGAAATGCTCTACTCAAGAGTAACTTGCCAAGTAAGAGTTGTTCACAGTGATGATGAACTAACTAGATGTCTGCCTCTTAAAGCTCCTTCACAGAAGGCTGTCCATAAAATGGTTATGAATGGTTTAGAGAAGCTTTGACACATTTCTTAACATCTATTCTTGGAGGAAATCACTATGATGCAAAACAGTTCCCAAATTAAACGGATTTAGTTCAGCTCAGCCACAATTTCAGCATCATCAGCTTTCCATATAAACAGTCAGAAGACGTGAGTAGGTTCACTGGGGGGTCGATAGTAAATAAAATGGCGGCATTTGTGTTGGAAACATCTGGTTCAATTCACCACCACTGTAAAATGGAAAAGCATTAAGGAAGGTGTTTCATTTTACTGGTGAATGCTCAACCTGTTAGACAGAGCAAAAAGTCCTACTAATTAAGACGTAAGCTGGACCCGACGAGGCCAAACAGAACGCAGAGGTTGGGTTGCAAGGGAAATCAAAACCACAAAAAAGAGATTAGACCGAAAAGAGAGGGAGAGAGAGGGTCAGAAGGGGAGTTGTAATCAATATCAAGCTTCTGTCCTCTCCTCAGGGTCCCGGGGCACTTCATAATGACCCCGGTATCTTTGTCACAGACTCAAGTTTAAGGGCCTTCATCAAGATAATGCCATGGCCATGTAAACCAATCTGTCCCCGCTGCCCCCTCTGCTCCCGAGGGGAAAGAATGTCACAAATTGCAGCCTGTCTGCCCTGTGCCCCTCCAGATGTAACCGAACCTTCTCGTCTTGTTTCGACGGAAGACCAGCATTATAGGCTTATTTTAATTAGGCGAGGACCACTGCTCCTTGGGTATCTAATGTTGTTCTTTTCCGATGTATATTTCTGGCTTGGATCGACTCTATCCAAGTACCAGGTATTACATTTGTGTCACAGAAAATCAAAAAAGGTAAGCAGGGGAATGCTAAGGCTTACCTCAACTGCTTGCCTTTTTTGGGTTTGGGCGAATGTAGCACATAGTACCTCACTTTTGTTCTATTCCTTGCACCTAGACTGTTGCAGTTCCAAGTAACTAAAATATTGGTAAATGGTTTCTTGCAGCATCACCAGCTACGTCGACCCCCTTGACTGTGGTGTGGACAATTAGGTACCAGGTACCAGTATTGTATCAGTTAGTAAAGTTGAGTCAAACAGCTACTATACAGCTGAAAAGTGACATAACTGGATGTGCCAAAGGTGATAGCTGACTAAACTATAATATTAAAAGTAAAGGATCTATGATTTTACGTAAAAAAACTTTCTATTAAGTGGAGGTTCTTTAAAATTCTAGGTTGTTTAAAACCAAAAGTGGTTCCTCTGTTGCATTGCTCCAACCCTGCTTGGCACCTTTATTTCTCAAATACAATTCTTGGCAACCTTACATGAAGCATTTGGCATAAAAGCTCAAATTTTTTGCTCAATCATTGTAGCCCAAATTTTGTTTCTTTAGAACTAGCCAGTCATCTGAACCTTTCTAAAAATTCATCCCCAAATCTTCTCTCAAACATTTAAGGGGTGACCCCCAAAGATTTACAGAAAAACGTATTTAATGTAATTAAGCCAATTTTGGACTCCGAAGATGTCTTGGCTGATTGGCCATGTCTGACAAGAAAATTGATTTTGCCCCAAACCTTTTTTTTTTTTGCCCATAGAACACGAACACCATGTATCCGTACCGGCAGCGTAACAAATGGTAAATTGTCATCATACTGCCAAACAACTTATATTTTTGTCTAGTTTGTGTTAGCGCTTGAGGCATCAGTTGTTTTGTTTGCTTTGTTTGGTGTACCTATGTCACATAGAACTAAAGGCATTGTAATTTTAAAAACATGTTATAAACAAAAATTTCCCGAGATCTATGTACCCGGGAAAACTTTCAGGAAGGAGAACAAACGCCAGTTCTAGACAGTTTACTGATACACTCTGAGTTCTGAGGGTTAAGTTAAATCCACAGTTAGAGGCTAAAACCCAGACAGTCCACATGGACTGAATCAGTTAAGAAGCCCTGCCTGGTGTGAAGCTTTTGCTTTTCTGGGTGAAGCAGTGCTTTGTGGAAAGTCAAGCCTGACCTTTTCCTGTCCTTTGGTTTCCTTCCCTCCATAATCTCAGCCCACCTCTTTGGATTTGATGTAATCTGCCTGATCTTTCACTAAACTCTCTTTAACCTCTTTAATCTTTTGGCTTCCTTCACCTCCTGATGCCTGGGTTGCGTGCAGGTCAACTACCCGGTGGTCCTGCTCAGAACCGTGACCACCTCTCAGGTGAGTCGATTTCAGTCTGAAGGGCCGAGGAGGGTGGGGAAACGTGCAAAATTTTACGTCCAGTGTCAACCTCGGCTCCTTTAGCACCCTTTAAGGAATTCTCCCCAAATAGTCACCTTGCTCCCAAAGACCTGTGGAAACGGACTCTATGGGGAAAAGCTTTTGAACAGAGATTTACTGCTAATTGCCCTTTAATGGCCTGATCGCTCTCCACCGGCTGTCAGTGCATAGACCACAGTGAAACCCAATCCTTCCTGTGCGGCGTTGGGGTCTGGCTCATGTGTCCACAGTGGTGGACGACCGCAGCCAGAGAAAGTTATGCTTTTGGATTTAGCTCTCATTTAGAGACCTTTATAAGTTGGGATGAGGCAGCGACACCCAGCCGATGCATCGTAGCATTTCAACATTACCTTTAAGATTTGAGGGGGTTGTGGGGATGACTAGAAAGTATATTAGCATTTCGTGAACCTCTTACACCTACTCACAACTAATTAGCACTGCAGAGGACTACGGTTCACTTTTCCAGGAATTAACAGCGCACATGGAAGGGATTAAGCCCTTGATCCGGAGTCTCGGCTCTATGAACTGCTTCTTTAAGAGGGCTTAACATTTAATGGAATTTAACAAAACGATCAGACTTCGTAGTTTTTTCACCGTGGGAGGGGTGGGGGGCGCAGAGACAAATCCAGGCCCACCCACAAGAAAGCACTTTGTCAAGGTTTAAATTCCACCTGAACTCTCGGTGCACCTTTCAGCCATAATCCGTACAGTTGCGGAGCGCTTAGTAAAGTCAGTGCCGTATTTCAGCGGAGGCTCTGCGGCTAATACCCTTAATACCCAACTGTTGCTGACCAAAGGCCCCCGCATAACGACAACACGGTCAGTTTGATTTGGCTCTCCTGTATCCCTCCGGAGTCCCTGGCTACAGTCAAACCCCGCAAGTGCTAAGAAAAATGGCGAGCTTGTTGGCCTTCATGGCCATGTTACTGGAAATGCTTACCATATAAATGCACTTTGTGGGTACAATTACAGACCATAGCCCAACTGAACAGTTAAAGCAACAGACCCCCCCCCTACCCTGTCCATCAAGTGAAAGGGACCCCTCTAGGGGATTTCACTGTTTTTGTGATGTCACAAAAACCCAACACATTTACAAATGCCTGCTTCATTCAGCCTACAGCAGTTAAGCCCAGCCTATTCACAGTGAGGGGCATTTAAGCCCAGACTGTTTTAATGTTTGTTTGTTTGTTGTTTTCTTTTTAATGAGGCACAATCCAGAGCAGCCTTTTAGAATAGAGGATATTTACGTCTATCATTCATGGCCTGATTCATGCTAAAGAAAAAGAAGGGTCGGACAATGATGAAATATGAAATAACTAGTTAAAAAAATAAAATATAATAGTATATAATAGTACAAACATGGGGACAATACGGGATATGGACCCTTTTAACGCTTCCTTCCAGAACCACGTTCCACCATATTTCTGACACTTTTGGTCTATAAGAGAGCATTTCACACCGAACCAGTCTGAATTACTTCGTCTTGGCTAATTAATTATGCTGTATTTCTTTTATAAATTGAAGCTCCCATTTAATGTTGCGCACTGGCTCCAGCACAGCAGTAGCTGATGAGCGACGCCGGTGTCGGTTGGTCAAACTGTGCAATGTTATACAAGTCATGTTCATTAATCTTCATGAAAAACTTCATGAAAAACATTTTCGCTTGGGTTAGATGATACTTTGTGGCTTTTTGGGGGGAAAAAACAAGCTCTGCGCTTCCTCACCCCGAGTGAGTACATCATCCTGGACAGCTCCGGTAAATATTTGCACGGTCAGCTTTCTGTTTGGCAGCCGATGACCTCTGTTCTCCTGGCACTTCATTAAAGGAGTAACCAAGGAGGAGAGGAACCCGACAGCTCTGCTTAACATTGTCCACAAAAATGGGATGTTCCAAGGTCAACATCCCTTGTTTGACATGTTTTTTTTAACCGTTTGAACATTAGCCGCATGGATCAGCACCAAAAGCACAACAATATGGCAAAACTGCTCCTTATATGGAAATTCCCTGTTTTGTGCTGGTATTGGAGGTGTCAGGCATCATGCTGAGCTTTGTTTGGTGTTCCTGTGTCACATAGAACCAAAGTTACTGTAATTTAAAAACATAATAATAATAATAATAATAAAAATATTATTATTATTATTATTAACACTACTGGGGTTTTAAAAACGACGTCACATGCAAATGAACGACTGTTTTGGAAAAATGTTTCAACTGATTTAAACACATTTCCAAAGGATTAAAGGAAGCGTTCAGCAAAAAATCAAATGTACGAAATTTTCCCTGTGACTCCACATGTGGTCAATGAGCTGAGATGTCAAAATGTTGCTAAATAAACCTCAGAAGAAACTACATCCAACTCTTCTTTAAGGTGGAATGGACTCGGGAAGGTGGTTTAGGACACTGTAAACTTCAGACACCCATTTCAGACAACCCTAAGACTGAAGCAGACTGACCTTGGATCAGATTCCTCTGTAATTAGTGTGACTGCGTAAGCAACCACACTAATGTTCTTCTTAAGCAAGAGTGTCTGTTGCCCTCACACTGCCGTGAGGGCATATAAGTTAACAGACTACAATAACAATAACAGACTCCTAAACACCATTAGTGTTACTAGTAATTCACTTAACTATAATTTACTTAATAGAATGTATACCCCAGCTTCTGATCCTGGTAACTGCTTATAAATTATATCTGAAATGTTTATAACCTAGTTAACAGCAAGAAAAGCTTATTAATCATCCAATAGGGATGTTTTTTCAAATTAGTAACTTGAAAAAGCGTTATAAACATTCCATGTAAGGGTTGTCTTATTGTGGTACCAGCAAAGAAGACCAAAGTGTGATAATATTGATGTGTACTTTGCCTTGAGGCCTTGAGGCGGTAAGTGGCTGGTCAACCATGCGCTGAGCCTGTAAAGGCCTGCAGATGGTTAGCTTTTAACCCCCCTGTCCGGCTCGACTTGCCCACTTGTACCATCACAGGGCAAGAGGCAGACTTGCAGATGTTGCTAATGGTGCCATAAACCCGGTTGGGGGGAGAGAGGGGGGGGGGGGGGGGGCTCGAAGGATGACAACATTTCCAAGCACAGTTTCCTCCGCAGCCTGCGATGACTAAACACATGCAGAAACCACAGTTCCGCAGGGAGAGCTCTACACTTTTACTGCCCTGGGACCATCATTTACGCATCATTGACTACAGGAGGACCTGCCAAGTAAAGTGTGAGGAGAAGTGTTCTACTGGTCGGCCGATAAGGTCAGGGAGAAGGGCAGTAAAAGGGAGGCGTGGACATGAATGGCATTTCCCATAAAAGTCCAGGTTTCCCATAAAATGGTAAGTGAGTGAGTCTGGTCAACGCGTTGAGATCAAAAGCCGGGCGAACTCTCACCGTCTGCTGCGGTATGTGAAATATCCACTAGTCATCTCTTGCTCGCGTCACTGGCAGCGAGGAGTTATGACTGGGCTTAACCGCGAGTCACCCGAGGCCCTCATTAAGATGTTTGTGAAATCGGAACTGCGCAACGGACGACATCAGTGGCGTTTCCGAGGAATCTGCAACCTTCCCAGACGAAACGGATTAGCATCGCTGCGCGCAAATGCCTGAAGTGCGCTCGCAAGATTGCTCATATAGCCAAACACAAACGGAACAAATTTGCCATTGTCAAAGACCGTTACATCTACAGCCCACGTTCAACAAGCCAAAGCTCCTGTTACTGCACTCGAGTGTATTTACCCGTCTAACTGTCCTTTTTCTATTTGCAACACTAACCGTTCCATGGACATGTCATGGTAGACGTCCTAATCTGTCATTTTGTTGCTGTAGATAAAGATATACAGTCACATGCAAAGGTTTGGCACCATGTTTCACATTTTTATATTTTTAAAGAAAATACACTTAAATTTGACGCATTATGGCAGACAAATTCCATTTTTTAGTCTGCATATAACTGTAATTAAAAAAAAAAGTGATAAGATCATTCACTACAACTCGCTAATATTTTTAGATCATTTTTGTATATTTCTAACCTACAATGCACTGGAATGGCAAATTCAGAAAATGGGACATATAAATATATAATATATAGGAAAAAAAAAACATCACTGGCTGCTAAAGTTATGAGATTTTGTTATAATTATTTGTTACAGTGAATTTGTTGCCGTTATTGGTTATTGCATGACTGGTGATACATTGGACATTATGACACATGATGGGAATTAATGGTAAAATGATGCGTGGTGGTGGTGGCGCAGTGGGTAGGATACTTGCCTCTAGACCAAGAGGTCATGGGTTCGAATCCTACCCCCAGCACACCACCATTGGGTTCCTGAGCAAGACCCTTAACCCCAAGCTGCTCCAGGGAGAGACTGCCCCCTGTAGCTAGGGAATGGAAGTCGCTTTGGATAAAAGCGTCTGATAAATGCTGTAAATGTAAAAACATTGGAATATTACTGACTATAAACTATCATGACCTGCGTCCATGTTACATAGCAAGAATATAATCATGTATACATTTCTCAATTTTTTTTATTGAGGAGCCAATTAGCTTGTCTTGCTAGCTAGTAAAACAGCTACAGTCACGATTTTCTTTTTTTTTCCCCTCATTGCTATTTATTAAAAATAAAAAACTGTGCTGTGAGAGCCAAGGTGGTGGGTTCAAATACAACTAGATTTTTCTTTAACACAAAATTTTCTATGGGGGCATTAGGTGGTCTGGTGGTTAGGGAGTTACCCTTGTGATCAGAAGGTTGTGGGTTTGAATCCCAGGACTGCCAATGGCTGCCCGCTACTTCACTTGGTGAATGGGTTAAATGCAGAGAACAGTTTTACACAGTGTGCTGTGGTGTGTTCACACATGACTATAAGGACTTTACTTTTACTCGAGAATAACCAACATCACGGCTCTCAAACCAGCTAATGGATGTCTAAGCAGACCAGTAAAACCAGCCAAACCTTCTGCAGTGGATCAGTTGTGGGTCTAGTGGTTGGGGAGTTTGCCCTGCGATCAGAAAGTCATGGGTTCATGGGTTAGTGGCACCACTGAGGTACCCTTGAGGACGAATTTGGTGCTGTTCACACTGTGTGCTGTGGTGTGTTCACATATGACAGAACGGTCACTTAATTGAAGAATACTCTTCCTCTACACACTACTGGACAGCGCCAGCACAGGCAGGTGACGAGTCACTTCTGAACATCCATCCCGAGCAGGAATGTTGGTCTACTGGTGTAGGATACTTGCCTCTGGAACAAGAGATCATGGCCTTCAGCAGCACCACTGGGTTCCTGAGTGAGACCCTTTATCCCAAGTTGCTCAAGGTAGACTTTGCCTATACTAGCCTCCTTTAGGGCTGAAGCTGGCTTCACTGAGGTCAGCAGGCCTGGCCTAAACAAAGCTGTCCAGAAAAATCAGCGTAAGATTTCCAGTCCTGACCCGCTGGAGCCCCTGCCTGAATAAGGCTTTACGTGTGTTTTTTGTGCTCCTAACCAAAACCAGCATTTGTTTTCCTCCCGGGAGGACAGGAGGAAGCGACTGGTGCAGCGCGCTCCTTTTGTCGGTGTAGCTCCCGCTGGGACAGGCCCTAATGGCCTCTGTTACGGGCTCGTTTAACAGCCATCGTCAGTAACCCTCACTCCCACCGTCTGGATCAACTCCCACATCGAGCCAAAAACTGCTATTGAGACACGAAAGCAAAACAACCATCCATCTTAATTATGGAGGAAAAACCGGGGCTGTTAATGTGCCATCGTTCGCATGGTACACCAGGACCAGGTAGACCAGAATGGAATGTGCCGCCGGTGATTGATTGACTGGTTTTAGCAGCGAGACACAGCTTGTTTTACTTTTTTTTTTCATTTTTGCTTTTTTTTTCTGCTTTCCCAAGGAACCAGAATAGCTGGAATGAGTGCTAATGCAGAAGTTCTGGATGGCTAAGCACTCACACATGCTAGCTGGAAAAACCTTGGCACCATTAGAGGGATGACTAAAGCCTGGGGAGGGAGGGGAGGGGAGTGGGGCAAAAGAAAAGCAAAAGGAGTGAAAGTTCTGACAATTTCAAACAGTGGGCAAAAAAAAAATCATTATGGCAAATGAAGATGTGTTAAATGTCGGCAACGTATCTACTATGTCTCGTTGTGTGCAAAACATAAGATCAACCTATTTCTAAAATGTTTGAGAAAGAGGTGAATATTGATCCATAAAGATTTGGGCACCGCATGGTCAATTTTTTACATTTTTTTTAAAGAAAATAAACCTGTGAAAAAGTTATGGCACATTTTCAATTCCATGTTTTTCCACCAGTATGTTAAACCCAAGAAATTGAAACACGCCTAAAACTTTGCATACATATTTACAAGAATTTACCTAAAGCAAGTTTTGAAATTGGTTTCATAATTATACAATGACCTTATTATTGACAAAATATGATTTTTTTCTCTCACCGAAAATGCTTGCATTTTAGATCAATTTGAATTGTTGCCGCAACAAACTGCACCTTACATATTCAGAAGATAGAACATTTATATAATACATAAAAAAGGAAAATAAAGGATTCTAAATGTTTTTTGAGTTGGAAATATAGTTCGAGAGAAACACATCTGATTCACTGAACTGATTTTCTTAAGGAACCATTCATTCAAAAGTCCTTTAAAAGAGTCCAAAGTGTCATTTAAGGAACCTTAATGGATGGTTCCTTTAAAAATCGCCAAATAAACCCTTTTGTGGACGTTAATAGTAAACCAGACTCTCCCTGAGTCAGCGGGGACTGAGCTGACCCCTGTGCAGAGGTCAGCACCGCTGCTGTTGTCACGTCCATCGGGCCAGACAGGAAAACAAACATCCCAATTTACGGCTTTGAGCGACGGCCAAATAAAGGCTTTAGGACCTGGGTGAATTACCTCAATTCATTAGTTACAGAGTAGTGGCCTCTAAAAGGGTCATCCAAACCATGACATGGATTTACAAGGACTGAAAAGGACCTGCAGCTGTTATTCTAAGCACTGGGGACAGTCGTCTAGTTCCATCATAAAATAAACCCTTGACAGCAACATGCTGGGAAAGAAAAATCTGTAAAATAAAAATTACCTTTAAAAAGGGCTCCAAATAAAGTGGAGACTTAAAAAGCTGGTCCAAAAAGAAAATATTAGTCTGGTAAGCCTTGATAGATTGGAGCTCATGGACTCCAGAGATATCCTGTATAAAATACATCTTATATATTCCCAGCCAGTCAACAGTCATGCTTCACAATCAACAATTTCTTGGTTTGTTTTCAATAAATGTAGTTTTTAATCTTTTTTAGGTTTTGTTATTGTTTTTTGTAAAAGCTAGATGGAAAAAAGTAATAAAAGCCATAACACTAAAGGCCTCACTTGCAAATATAAAAAGATATTCATATATATAAAGAAAAAAGGTCGCACTTTACTTATGACGCCTACATAAGCCCTTTATAACAACTTTCCACTCCAATTAATTTTTAACTCTCTGAGTGTGAACCCGTTCCAGTCCAGTGTCTGTTAAACTCCTCCACAAACCCCTGATTCTGCTTTATGAGGGACTGAT
>JBBPDC010000039.1:1571134-1586839 GCA_037974485.1 Hemigrammopetersius urotaenia
CGAGGGGTCGTTGGAAAGGGGTCACCGAGCCCCATCTAACTGTGGAGTTTCACATTTAGAGTGAGAGATATATTTTTTATATTTAATATTTAGATTTAATATAATTTAAGGCAATCCTCCATGCTAAGTAACAGCCAATTGTAATCACGGGGTGTGGCCAATTAGCATATCTTCTAAACATTTAGAGCTCAACATTTATAGCTCAAACATCCCACATTTAGAGTCGCCGTTTGTAACTCAAACCTTGAGACTTGACTTGGACTCGGTAAAAATGACTTGTGAACATCTCTGGCTCACAGTCCACGACGTCCTGAACCACACTTACAAGTCCGCTCTACATTGTGTAAACACAAGAGTTGGATGTGTTTACAGAACAAAATAACATATCAACTTTTAACATCAGCAACATTAGCATCGTAGCTCCAGTTCTAAACAAAAGAAGCAACATCTGGACTGTAAACACATCTCGTCTAATTGCCTGCCTCTGGGGTGAATTGCGACATTTACGTTTTCCCCTCAACTTCTTCTTTAAGGCTCCTTCTGGCATGACTGAGATACATCTACAGTTAACCCCTTAAATTCTAATGGGAAATGTGGGCACACCCTTGTTTCCGCATAAAAAGTCAATGCCTGAACAATAACAATGAACCTTAGCTCCATTACTGTTAATGTTAAAGAGTTAATGCAGCCACTTACCTGAATTCGGCATGACCAAGCGCCCGCCCAGGTGCCCGAACACCCCACTGCTCCTCAGCTGAGCTTTGCAGGGGCCTAGAGGCCCGTTGGGAGCCAGCAGGGTCGCCTTGCGTCCCTGAGTGCCTCCATAGCCATCGGGTTGCGCCTTGACGTGGTACTCGGCTCGGTCCGCCACACCTAGTGAAACCATAAAGGAGCTCTGAACTTTGACCATCATGTCGGGCAGGGGGTCAAAGAGCTCTTTGTCTATGGAGTCCTGGAAGCAGATGGGGCCACTGTAGGTCTGGCCTGCCGTTAGCTCGGGCTGCATGGAGGAATTCAGAAGCAGAGGGTTGCCTGGGGAAGATGGAGAGATAGGCTGTGGTATAGTTATGGCTTTCACCTCGAGGGAGTGTGGGGGATGGGTGGGGGGGGGGGGGTGTTCGTGCCGGACTGATAGAGACAGACAGGCTGAAAGGAAGAGAGCGAAGTAAACCTGGAGAAAAGAGCTCGGCAGAGCACTAAAGCACTTAACCTTGGCCTGAAACCAGAGTCTGCCAACGGAAAAGAACCGCATATTTCATTTGTTGACTGCAACATTAAATATGGGAAAGGCACAAAAAGAGGCGCATTTATTTATTTATTTATTTATTTATCCATCCATCCAGTGCTCAACCGGCTTCGACTGCGAGGGAAGCGTTTTAGAGACAGTTGGAGACTCGTTCCCCAAACCGCCATGCAGATGAAATGTGTCTTTAGTGCACATTAAGATTTTTTTTATTTTGAACAAAAAGCACAATCACCTTCCAAGACACTCTGCATCGTTCACCCCCCCCCCCCAACCACCCGGAAAAATTGCTGTAATTTGGCTTTTTCATAACTCTATGCAGTCCCTAAAATACATGCCACGTTGAATAAAACATCTGATAAACATCTGTTGAGTGTTCATTATTTAAATCTACCATGCATAAGTCATTTCTGTGGGCGTACCCACACTAGGCCCAGTTGCCTTATACTGTGCCTGGGTGGCATGGCGCCCCCTCCCCACTCCTCCCCCCTGGCCTGTTCCAGACCTGAGCACACTCACATCCCTCACTGTTTTATCCTTTTCAGAGCTGGCAGGTTTACGGGGCGTGTCCTGTACCTTCAAATACTGACTCCTGAGTCCCACACCACATCTTTCACTGGCTTTTTGGTCCACGACTAAAGATAGTCACCATTTTATCAAATACCAAGTTCTTGTGTGTGTCGTCCAGTTGGTCCTGTATTCGTTCGCGTGCCCAAATTTTCAGTGACCATAGTCGTCCCCATGTCTCCTTGCTTGTTAAATGGGACAGTTGGATTTGAAGTACAGCTGTAGGGGGAAAACAGTAGTGTACAGGCAGGAGGAGAGTTCAGAAATGAAGTTTTCTTCTAAAAACCAAAGATTGGCCAGTAATATTTCGACTTTGAGATGACCTCAGATCTCAGATTGGTCAGTGCAAGGTGCAAGTGCAGTACCAGTTTGATACCCTAAACGAGCCACTCAGGTGTAACGGACATTTACTCGGATTATTATTATTATTATTATTATTATTATTATTATTATTATTATTATTGGTTAATTATTATTGTTTTGTCAGTACCTGTGGCTACCATACTGAGGACTGGTACTATGCCTAGTACTCTGTTACACCCGTACTGTCTCGGTCGCGTAGTCCCTCACCCGAGTACTAGGGTAACTTAACTCGGGACAAGGTAAGTATGTATGTTGCGTGTGAGTGAGTGGTGAGGGGGAACTGGCAACCCGTAGGTCCACCTGTGTTGTGTTAAAGCCCTAATGAAACTTAAGTGTCTGCGTCGTATGATTGGTTGTTTGAGAAGGTCTGTGTGTTTAAATCCCAGCCGATCCCGGTAGTCTTTGTGTGGACACTGTTACCATGGACTGTGTGTGGACCGGGAGGGTTTACAGGCTGAGGGCGTGAGGCCGTAGGAGTCAGAGAAGACTCCTAGTTCCAGAAAACCAAGTTGAAGCAGTATCCTCTAAGCTGCGAACTCTGTGAGTGATTCTTGCTCAGAGGAAATGGGCTAATTGAGATTGTGTTTTGCAGACTGAAGCTGGCAAAGCTCGAGTGGAGAAAAGGAACCGTGTCTTCCTAATAAACGTATCTGTTGCAGTTGGTCTCATGCACTCTGCCCTACGCTGGACAAAGTTGTATCAAATGAAGTTACATGCAGAGATGTTTTCCGTTGCTGAATGAAAGCTTGTTTGTTTTGTTTTTTGGTTTTGCTGAAGCAACATTAAAACTTTTGGTCACGTCCATGCGTCTTTCCCTACCCCGGTCTAACAATCTCGCTCTGAAAGGTTCATTTGGATTACATGGGTGACTGCCTTTTAAGACTGGTTAGCTTGAAAAGCTGCTGTGATTTTAGAGTGCAATTCACATCAAACAATCAGTGTAGTCACGTGGGCAGAGCTCTTAAGTCTGAAACATCCAGAACACTATTAGTTTAACAAGTGCCTCCTTAGACCATTAAGCTGATTAGCATATTGTGGATCGTTAGTAATACATTTGCACTGAAAAGTCGCTTTTTCTTCTTCTCAGATTTTCCTCGCTGCAATTGTTTGCATTCTTTTAGTCATGACTCAAATCTTGCATGGTGCGAGATCATTATCGCCCCCCACCCACCCACCCACCCGCCTCTCCCGCTCTTTCTGGAGGCAGTTTCCATTTCAGCTCAGCTTGGGTGACCTTCTCGTTTTAGAGAGACTAAATCTGGCCACTCACAGTGTGAACTGCAGCAGGGGGTGATCGGGCTCCGCTGTATCTCCGCCACCTCTGCCAGTCTGGAGCAGGGACGTGCCTGGATGCCGGCATTCTGCGCTCCTCTGTCTCGTCAAACTAAGTGCAACCCTCTGCCCAGCCGCTATCTAGTGAGAAGCAGGAGGCAGGAGGCTAATAGGGTTTTATTTTTAGGAGGATCGTTAATTACTGCAGTTGATTTCTGTCGCAGGCTCCTGGATATTTCCGGTCACCAAACGCTTTGAGAAAGAGTATCTGTTTATACAGCCATTCAGCCGTTTGGCATGTTTGAGTTGAGAGGATGTTTTGAGGCTTTGTGATGATGGTTTGTCATCTAATTCGCATCGGCGTGAGTCATTCGCTGAGACATAGAGTTCATGAGCAACAATCAGCTTAATGACACTTCAGATGAACGTCTATAATTATTTATAATCTGCAATGCTCTGGTGGTCCAGTCATCCACACTTTGAAGAGAAGCTAAGACCATAAGATCATAGCAGCATGGGGCACCATCTTTTCTTCCACACTGTGGAAAGAAGCTAAGACCACAGCAGCATGGGGCACCAACCACGGATGCCAGTAAAGGTCTGCTGTGTCATGCAGGCATCTGTGGAGATGTTGACATTTGGATAAAAATGAGTTTAACAAGTAACAAAGTCGGGAAGGCGAAGTCTTGCACGTACTTCCTCCAAGCTCAATATGTGTGGAGAACTCATATTGCTGTATTTATTGAGCCTGGTCTCATGAGCTTTCGTGCAGCCATCACAAATTTAATCACAATACGTGCTGCGATCAGGATTTTGGTTTTCGTTCTAGGACAACAATTCACTACCCTGTGTTTTAATGCGCACTGTGTAACATCGCCAGTATCAACGCTAACTAGTGACTGAGGGACAGTAGGAGAGAAATAATGAGTTGATTCCTAACCTTACCTAACCCTAACCTTAAACCTAACCCTAACCTTAATCTTAACTCTAACCTTAAACCTAACCCTAACCTTAACCCTAACCTTAATCTTAACCCTAACCTTAATCTTAACCTTAACTCTAACCTTAAACCTAACCCTAACCTTAACCCTAACCTTAATCTTAACCTTAACTCTAACCTTAAACCTAACCCTAACCCTAACTATCACCAGTTCCCGCTGATACCAGCGATGTTATGCCTTACATCGTGATCGCAGCACGTATTTTGATTACATTGTATATTTTGGTGGCTGCATGAAAACCCGTGAGATTGGGTTGAGTTATTAAACTTGCCCAGTAACGTGGGCAGGGGCATGTTGTGCTCTCTTGGACTCCCTGGCCATGGAAACCTGTGGCAGTGCCAAAGGATTGCAGTCTTCTGAGGAAAAGACCAACGTTTAGATGGTTGCGCCACTCAGTGTGACGACCAGTAAAGCCACAGAGAGTTAATTTCAAGCTCAGCTTCACCAGACAAGGTCTTAAATAATTCAGATATGCTTCTTTTGAACTCATATAGGTTGTTCCATTCAATTTTATGGTATTTGTATTTTGTGATTCAATGATTTTTGCTATAATGTCCTTGGGTACTTTGAAATAAAATTATTCATTCATATTCATTTCCATTTTTTTTCACCTGAAGATATGCCTCTCTGCCAGCAGATGAAAATCGTTAACATGTACATGGCAGAAAGGAACAGCAGTGTGTGTGTGTGTGTGTGTGAGCGTGTGTGTGTGTGTGTGTGTGTGTGTGTGTGTGTGTGTGTGTGTGTGTGTGTGTGTGTGACAAGGGAAAGTAATGAAAAGAACCTGGAGTTGGAAGCCTTGAGGGAAAGAAGTGGAATTAAAAGTGTGATTAAAAATTAGTATGAGGTGCAGGGTTCAGAAGCAGACAGAGAGATGACAGAAAGGTCTAGATTTCCATCCCTTCACCTGACAGGGGGGCGTTGAAGGAGAAATGGGGTAGGAAGAGGCAGCACTTTCTTTCTAGAGTCATGCAGCATATAAAGGTATTACAGCAAATGTCCTAGAAGGAAGCTGCTGGAATGAATATGGTTAGTAGTTGGACTGATTAATATGGAATAATGACTCATTTTCTTAAATAATGAAAAGAAATTGAAGTGAAATGATATTCAAAGGACCTTAGATGACTCAGTCAGCACTTTGGATGCAGGTCAAGAGTAGTCCTTGTCCATGTGCGGAAATTTCAACAAATAATTATCATTAGTGTCGGTGAGGGCAGCTCCAGTGCACTGCTTGCCTCAGTGTGGGTCTGAAAGTGAAACCTGTATTCTATTCTATACAAAACTGGGCTGATCTTACACTTGGCAGAAGAATAACTACAAACAATTCCCAGTGAGGTACTGTCATAGAAGCTATAGGAACTGCAATGGGTGATAATGACAGTAGTCCAATAGTCAGGAATGACAGTGGTCTAATAGGATGACACAGGTCCTGTACTTTTACACAAATGTGCAGATCTAACACTGCCTCAAAGTCAGACAAATGCATTCCAGGTGAGGTATCATCTTTGAAGCTATAGGAAATCCTATAGGTTGTCATGACAATGGTCCAGGTATTGCAAATGACCGTGGTGAAGATAGCCAGCTATGACACTTGTTGAACAGGTGGTAGCGATCCAATATGCAGGAATGACAGTGGTCTAGTCAAAAATGTTATCCAACAGGCAGTATTGATACCAGTCCAATAGGCAGGACTCAGTGGTTCAACTTACATACTTACACCCGGGTATAGTGAAATAACGCCTTGTTGTGTTTTGGTAAAGAAATGCCTATTTTTTATAATGCAAACCCTAAAAGAAAATAATACAAAACACAAAAGAAATGATGAAATAACTCTCTCTACCCACATTTTTAGACAGGGCACAGCTTACTAATACTAAATAAACTGAGATCACTGTTGAAAATTGTGGGGAGAAAGGTTTAAAACACTAAAATACGACAAGACACGGAGCAGTCATGCTACATGCTGCAGCAGCTTCTTCTTCTTCTTCTTTTTTATGGCAGTTGACAATTGTTCACTGTATTACCGCCACCGCTGGACTAGTGTCTTAGGAAATCCGATAGGTGGACATGACAGTGGCCCAGTTCTTGCAAATGACAGCGGTTAAGATGCATCAGCGGCAGCTATGGCACCTGTCCAACAGGTGCTGGTGATACTGGTCCAGTAGGCAGAAATGAAAGTGGTCCAACAAGTGTTAATGACACGTGTCCAGTAAGCTGTAATGCCGCCGGTCCAATGGGCAGGAACGACTGTGGTCCAACAGGTGGCAATGACAATGTTCTAATATGCAGCACTAACATAAATACAGCAATTAAAATCATCCAACAGGTGGCAATAACAGCAAGTATTAATGAGGCTAATCCTGTACGTGATAATGACAACAGTTTAATAGGCACAGAATTGGTGGAAGGAACTTTCATTCCAAAGGACAGAAATTACACTTGTCCAATAGGTAAGGATACATGGCCCCATGGTGACCACCTCTCCTCTTTCTCCTATGTGGGCATGGATGTGTATGGTCGGTTTGTGTGTTTGAATTCCACGGCTGAGCATTTGGACGTATTCGGACTGAAAAGCACAAGACAATAATTGCCCATGTCGGAAAAGACAACTGATGGTGAACAAGATGGACCTAAATTGATTTTAAAGGGCCTTAACAGGGATTTTTACAGGGCATTTATAAGGCCACAGAAAATATGATAATCCCCCAGTTTTACGCGAATCAGCATTTGCGGATTCAGTCTAACGCAGATTTTTTTCTGAGAACCGAACTCTATTACCACCACCAGTCCAGCGGTGGCAGTAATACACTGAAAAATTTTCAACCGCCATAAAAAGAAGAAGAAGAAGCTGCTGCAGCAGGTAGCATGACTGCTCCGTGTCTCGTCCTCATATTTTAAACCCCCCTCCCCCCAATTTTCAACAGTTATCTCAGTTTATTTAGTATTAGTAAGCTGTGCTCTGTCTATACATGTGGGTAGAGAGAGTTATTTCAAGTTATTTATTTTGTGTACGAGTCTTTTTGGCCTGTCTCACGCTGCTAATGCTAACCGTTAATGCTAATGTTTTTGTTAAGCAATAAAGTTTTCTGATTCAGATTATTTATTTACCTTTACATTGTTTTTTAAGAGTAATGCATTAAACTGAGTTTACAATGAAATTAAAGTGTTCTGGGGGCATATTTTTCGGCCAGAAAACTGTGATACCTATTTTCCGTCCCGTCTCCAGACAACGTGACTCTCAAGACAAATGCGCCGCTGAGCTGAAGTGAGCAGGTGGGACGGATCCGTCCGGACAATAGATTCACTGTCCCCTGACCCTGTGCTGTCAGCATTCGCTAAACAAACACACTCCAGCGTGGCAGGCCTCAGGTCACAAGACCACAAGCAAGAAATATGTCCCGGTGCATAAAAAGAATGAAATTTATGTTCAGCTTAGGATGTGTCTCACATTTATCTGCCAGAGTGTTTGAGGCTGAGTGTGTGGTTTTTTGTAACCCCAGATGAGACTGAGTGAAAAACGAGGGGCCAGACCAGGCTGCCAAAAGCCCCCGTGAAGGATTGATTGCAGCAGCGATGTCAGAGAGGCCATAGCAGTCAAAACCGTGAGACAGGTCTTTCAGTGAACTGTGAGCATACATTTTGTGGGAGAAGTGAGTGTCCACAGGTCATTGTGCTGGTCAAAGTAAACACAAGGCGGCAAGGCAGTAACAGTTAGCCGTTGAATGGCCTTACACTACAAAAAATCCTGTCAGGCCACATTCAACACATTATGACCTTACAAATATATTACATACATATATCACTACGAATCCAAACCCCTTCATTTTTACCCCTTAAAATTACATTTCATTTTGACCTCAATTTCCAGGATATTAAGGACAATTAAAGGGAAAAGTGCACAGATTAAGGCTGATTAAGAGGAAAAACTACTGAATTTTCTGACTTTTTAAAAGTTGTCCCTTAAATAATAGAACCTCCTGCATAAATTCAGTACGTATAAGATTAAGGGGTTTCATACTCGTGCCTTAAATCCACTTTTAAGGTAAAATTAAGGGGTGAGTTCACAAATGAATGGCCACTTAATTCAAATGAAGGGGTTTGGTGTATTTTCAGGGGTAAATTAAGGTAGAGCTAAGCACATTTTAAGTACCTAGTGTTTTGTAATGAAATGTATTACATGCATATATCACTACAAAACTAAACCCCTTCATTTTACCCCTTAGAATTACCTTAATTATGATCTTAATTTCCAGGAAATTGAGGACAATTAAGGGGAAAAGTTCACAGATTACGGCTGATGAATTTTCCTCTTACTTTTTCAAATTTGGCCCTTAAATTATAGAACCTCCTGAATAAATTCAGTATGTTTAAGATTAAGGGGTTTCACACTCAGGCCTTAAATCCCCTTTTAAGGTCAAATTAAGGGATCGGTTCACAAATGAATGGGCACTTAATTCAGATTAAGGTGTTTGGTGTATTTTCAGGGGTAAATTAAGGCAGAGTTAAGCGCATTTTAAGTACATTGTGTTCTGTGGTGCATTTTGCTTTATTTTAATAAAAATGGAAGAGGCAACTCTTAGAAATCAAAGTAGTTATTAACAAAATGAAAAAGCTTCCCGAGACCACAGTGTCAGGTTTTAGAGATCAAAGAGCTCCACTTCAGGAATTTTTTGGATGAAACAGTCTGAAAGGAACTGGCCCTGGACAAAGGGCATCAGATTAGCAGGCCTGTAACGAAATGAGGAATTTGGGAGGACATTTTGAAAGTTAACCTGCATAGCAACTCAGACTTACTAGGGTGGGCACAAGACCAGTGTGAGATTTCAAACCCAATTTGAGGTGGAGCTTAAATTGTGGAGCAATGTTTTGCTTGTAGTATGAGTTAGTATGATAAAAAGACTGCCCACCCTAATGGAAGTCCATGGCCACAGTGAACACACTACATGTAGTAAAAGTAGACATTACTTCTCAAGACATGCTAGCAAACAAGCTTGTTGTCACTAAGCATGTGTCAGCACCTTGTTCACAAGATAAACACAAATAAAATGAGTAAATGCCCCCTCACCTTGCCTGGCAGTTTTGAAGTTAAAGGTCTGGAAGCCACCAGCGAGGGCCGACGAGTCGATGACGTCCACTCCGTACTCACTCTGGCTCCTGCGGTACAGTGTCACGGAGATGATGAGGACCGCCACAGCGATGACCCCCGCAGCCAGCCCCGAGTAGAGCGCCACGTCTTTGGTTCCTTCCATACCTGTGAAAGCAGGTGCACAGAGACATGAATAATCTGTGGCAGGTCGTTATTTACACTGGCAGTCAGACATGACAGGCAATCAGCCGTGAATGCAAATGGCCCTGATGTCCCCGGCTGCAGAGATCAGCGTTTTTGGACACTCGCGTCAGGGACAGATCTCAAGGGATTATACCCACTGAGCAGATTATTAAACCAGATGAAGTCGCTGAAAGCAGGTAGACCTTAATGATCTGGTGCTGACACCAAACAGGGGGTCATGCCTGAATAACTGGAGCTGAAAAATGGCTGTCGGTTTTGGTGCTGGCACGTCTTCCAGACACCTGTGCAAAGCGAAAACAGGTGCAACACGCACATGTTTAGTGGCGTATGAAGACGCGCTTGGCACGCGCCGGCGTTTTGGGAAGTGCGAATTCCAGGATTCTCATAACTTTAATCAGAGACGCAGCGGCGTGCCAGAGCCCCACGCCAAGCTACATCTGCTCAGCTGGCCAAGTTGCCCGTGGCCTGGTCGACCTCTGTAGCACCGGAGCCTTGCCAGAGGACGAAAGGGGCGTCGCTCAAGCTGGGAGGGCGAGACTGGCTAAATTCGCCTCGCTGTATTTAAAGGCTCCTAATGCGCTAATGCTGCTCTGGGGTTTGGCCACCGGTTCAAGCCGACAGAAGCGGAATTCGAAAACGTGTGTGGGCCACAAGGCTGTGGGCCGCATGTCCCTCACTTGACAGCTGCTTGGGGTTTATTAAGCCCTCTTTACTCTGCATCCCGAACCAGGGGCTGGTCGCCGCCTGCCCCGCTGCAGTAATGACATTTTAAAACGATATTAAAGCGGGCGATCGCGGGGGACGCCTGCTGCCACCACCGCACATTAGAACGTGCCGAGAGGTGATTTCGCCGGGTTAACGCAAAACACCGGGGAGGATATGAAGACATGCTATGGTTGCTTAAGTGAGCTAATGTGCAGTAATTGCACCCCATTAGCATGCCTAAATATAGCACGTGCTCATGCGCCATATCCCATCACTCATGCTGCCTAATCTGAAATCCACTGCGAGCAGAGCCAAAGCCGACACTTCCGGACAGTGAGGCGACAGGGAGAAATGGTGGTGGTGGGGGGATTGGCTGTTTCGGATGACGGACAGGTGTCTGATAAACAAATCGTGATGGATGGATGGATGCATAAAATGAACTGAAAGCTACAGCGCTCCAAAAAACACGTCTTTTCAGGTATTCAGCCGCTCTCTCGCCTGATTAATCAAACATCACGTTTGACAGATGTGGCTGCAGATGCTTAGCGGAGATACTCAATTATCCTAATCTTCTGCACAGCATGCTTTCTTCTGGGAGAGTGACACCTGAGGAAAAACAGACCTCCAAGTGCGTATCTGAGCAAGATTTGAGGATTCGGTGATTATTTGGAGAGCAGGGTTGGCTTTAGACATCTTAACGATGTCTTTTGCTGGGACAGAAACATATAATCTCTGAACATTTGGTTCGCTCAGTTGGAGTAATAGTATGTACGGAAACTACTGAGGCCTTATCAGGAAACCTTCACAGCTGAGAACAACACACACACACACACACACACACACACACACACACACCAGGACTTTGCTTTTTTGTCACTGGGGTTTTCCTTCAAAACGATATCAAGCAAATTTGCTGATTCTGGAAATGGACTCTATATATGAAATATGATCAAAGAGACTCACTCTGAGGCTTAACATCATGCAGCATCTTCCCATCTGCAGAGAGAGAAAGAGAGAGAGAGAGAGAGAGAGAGAGAGAGAGAGGGGGGAGTGAGGGAGAGGGGAGAGAGAGAATTAGAGAGCACCCCTGTATCAGTTAACTAAAGTACTCTGTGATTCAGATCATGTGGTGGAGTCCAACAGCAGCCTATGCCAACATCAGCTGGAGATAATGATGCATAGCATCATTACCACGGGGACCTACTGACAGATGGTGCCGAGATGCTCGGGCTACGCTACGCTTTGGTTCTCCCCTTCACCCACAGAAAGAGGGGACCGGAGAAGAACTTCTCAGAACAGCCCCTGTGGAGTGGCGGTGGAGTAGAGAGGCGAGAGCTGTGAAGCGTAGCCTCCATTCGCAGGCTCTGCATGGAAGCAGAACACTGCGCCGGTATCAGCCCAGAGTGGGGAAGCATGTGTTTACTTCTCCTGAGTGAAGATCATTGAGGAGCTCAGAATGGACTGTACTATTCTGAAACAGTACAGGCCTGGTCATCTCTTGAGAAGAGTGGCATGGTGGAGGCATCAATGGCATGATATGTATCACCTTTAATGATGATGATAATGGTGAGGAACAGTGTCATGGTAAAAGTAAGACATCCGCGGTGGCAAACATGACAAGCGATGGTGATAATGAGCGAAAAGATGCTGTAAAGGCCTTACTCTGTGTGCACAGGCCGCCGGTGCAGTTCTCCATGGCATGGTTATCGCCCTCACACATCCTGCCCCGGTGGCGGGGGGCTGGGGCGTTACATTCCCTCCATCGCTGCCTCTCACACTGAGCGCTACACAGCGTCCACTCGCTCCACACCTCCCAGCCGCCGTCCACTGATCAGCACAGGGCATCAAAAAGCACAAACAACGTTTAGGATGGCTTCTACTGTTTATGGTTAAGCTTTTTGTTCATTTTCATAGATAACAAATAAGCATGTTTATAAGAGATTCAATAACTGATCAACATGATTTCAACTGAGGGTACAATGATCTAGGCATGTAGTTGGTGGGTGGGGTATATTTAATAATTTTGTTAACGGGGGTGGGGTATATGTAATAATATGGTTAATGGGGGTGGGTTTATGTAATAATTTTGCTAACGGGGGTGGGGGTTATGTAATCATTTTGTTAGCGGGGTGGGTTTACATTATAATTTTGTTAATGGGGTGGGTTTACATTATAATTTTGTTAGCGGGGTATATGTAATAATTTTGTTGATGCGGGTGTGGCAGAATTGTAATAATTGTTTTCACAGGGGAAGGTGTTTTTTTGATGGTACAGGGTGGTAGAGAATCATTTTGTTGATGGGATGGTGTAGCATTGTAACAATTTTCCAGGTCTATATGAGATCCAGGGCTATTCACAGAACCACCGTGCCTTGGACACCTAGGTCTAACCCCATCCTGCTCACAGTCTCTGTACGAAAACCCCTTCACTCAGGCAATAGGCTAATGCTAGCACCTTGCTGCCCAAACCTGAAGAAAAACTGAATGACACTGGCAGGTTTTTATTTTCAGAGGAAGGTAATTCGTGCTACAGACTACTAAGATATTTAATTAATATTTTTTTGCTGTTTAGCTTCCTTCACCCACATTTACTCACCAGGGACATCTGTCCTGTCATAATGAGATGAATCGGAAGTCGCTAGCCTTAAACTAGCGCTGGCGATCATTACAGCTGTTGAACATTCAATCTGGAAAGCAGAACTAAGCTAGTCCATGTCTTTCCCACCGGAACAAAACATCTCAAGCCTCCTCCAAATGAGGAATTGGGCCCTAAATGAGTTAATCTTTATCCATCATCCATATCATTTCACCAGGGAGCATCATGCTTAGATTAGCCAGCATGGCTATGCCGCAGGACAGCTCCGTGGCCTGCCAAGAAACATCTCTCATATGAGGACCCTGGAGGACACAATTTGATGGTTATTGTATTGTGAATTCTTAAAGCTCTTCACGGCCATTCGAGGCTCCTTCCCTGCTCGTCTAAATGCAAATTATGTTTATGTGTTACAGGTTTCAGGTGTTAGGAGCATGTCCCATATGTCGCCCAGCCAAAATGTCCCACTAATATGGCTGATGACTCAAATTTTTCTGTGGGACTAGACAATCACTGTCTTGGGACAGACGTGATTCATTGTCCCAGAGGAGAAATCAAGGGGACAATATCGGAGCGTTCTATGTGGGCTATTGTAAAGCACGTCCAATAAAATTGTGCGTTTCAGTTGAACGGTTTCCTGAAGGTGGAATTGAAAGTTGAAGGAATCTCACCAACCCTGACCTCAACACCCAAGTTGGCAACTCCAGTAATGAAAGCAGCAGTAAAACGCTTTATTAGCACGTCTCAATACATTAGTCGTCCACACAGTGCTCTCCAACATCCATCTGTGTGCTGCTGTTGTGTTTGTGTGTATAAAATGCGGCACAAAACCATCATTACCGGCAAACTAAACTTTCGTGGCAGCTGGTGACCTAGCTGCCTCTGAGGCACCACTGGGGTACCCTTGAGCAAGGTAGCATCACTGCTTCACTTAGTGAATGGGTTAAATGCAGAAAAAAAAATATCACACTGTGTGCTGTGGTGTGTTTTTGCGTGACTATAACGGGACACTTTACTTTATAATGTATAACTTGTATTGTTAACCTACAAGAACCGGGCTTTCTGCCTTCATTTTTAAACAAAATATTAGTATAAATATGTAATTATGTAGAAAGTCAAGTATTTATAACAGTAAAAAGTAACACTGTCACCACTGCCATGGTAATAATAGCTAATTATGATTCCTTTCCCTTCCCTGGCTATTCACTCCTGGGAGTCCAGGGGGCGCTCTTGACTGCCATGGTAGGATTTACATAATAATTTCAAATGCTTATACATTTCTTCATCATCTGAGCTTCTTGTCCTAATCAGGATGTAACACTCCCCTCCTTGATTTTCCCTGTTTTTCGGCTTTTTGTAATGTTCTGACTTCTGTTTCTTTATCTGTTGTTGTTTACTTTCTCCATGTGTTTTTGTTTACCTGCTTCCTGTGCATCTGCTATTGTTTTGGTCTTAGTCCCCCTAGTCCAGCCTATAGTGTGGAGGGCAGAGACGCGCCCCGGACACACCTAGGGGCAATTTACCCTCTCCAGTCCACCTGCTGTGCATGTCTTTAGACTGTGGGAGGAAACCGGAGATCCCAACAGAAACCCAGAGGAAGAACATGCAAAAAATCCTGCCTGGGAAACAAACCATGGATCTTCTTGCTGTGACCACTGTACTGATGTGCCCTTCCACATCGCTTCTACACCTTTTTCTTGTTTCCTCTGCCGAAAAGTAATTTACTCTGTAGCCTGTGAATAGCCAGTGGCTCTCTTACAGATGGACCAGAGGCTTGTCCTGAGTAAACCTGAGTAAAGCAGGTCAGGGACGAAGCCAAAGCTCCAGTATTGCACCATCCTGGGACAAAATACCCAGACTGGGATATGTTCAGCTGGTTAAGCTGGAGATACTACTCAACAAAAGGCAAAAAACCAAAACCCCTAAAATAAACATGTTTATAGTGAGCCACATGTTGCAGGCAATTAATATTTCACCCGTGTCGCTGCAGCGTTTGATGAAACCACTGCTAAATGTTTTCTAGACGCAACAGAGGGAAGCTAATGAATGCCAGCAGCGTCAACAATCAAATCGTCTGCCATTGTTGTCTGAGGCCATTTTGAAAAGTGAACAAACCGGCGAAAAAAAGTCTCTGCGATAACGGCTCTTATCTAAAGTCTGGAAAACAACAGCAAAGTGCCTCTTTCATTAGCGAAAAAAAAAGAGCTGTAATCACCATAATCTTTTAACTTCAGAATGCTCAGCCTCAGGTTAAACTGCTTCATTCCCAAAAGCGTCAATAAAATAACACACTGGGAAAAGTGCTCCGCCTCGTTTACGGATTGGGTTTGCTTTCGAATGGTTAATAATTCAAACGGCCGAAAGAATGGTCTCGCATTTAGATACGAGTTTTACAATGGGGGGGGGGGGGGGAGGGGGGAGAAAAGAGAGAGAGAAAAAAAATTGGAGGAAAGGTGGGAAGAGAGAGAAACAAAAAGGGGAGAGAAAGACTGTGAGAGAGAGAGAGAGAGACAGAAGAGAGAGGTGGTGGAGAGGGAGAGAGAGAGACAGAGAGAGAGAGAGAGAGAGGGAGAGAGAGAGAGAGACAGAGAGGGGGAGAGACAGAGAGAGAGAGAGACAGAGAGAGGGAGAGAGAGAGGGAGAGAGAAAGACAGAGAAAGACAGAGAGAGAG
>JBBPDC010000039.1:1591153-1601554 GCA_037974485.1 Hemigrammopetersius urotaenia
AACTTCAGTACCAGCACAATACAGTTTAGAACCTGATACAACTTCAGTACCGTCACAGTACAGTTTAGAACCTGATAGAACTTCAGTACCAGAACAGTACAGTTTAGAACCCGATACAACTTCAGTACCAGCACAGTACAGTTTAGAACCCGATACAACTTCAGTACCAACACAGTACAGTTTAGAACCTGATACAACTTCAGTACCATCACAGTACTCATCACTGTTACCCCTTTTCCACTACACTGGTTCTGGTGCCAGGTGCCGGCCTGCATTTACACTCGACAGGAGCTCAGAGGGAGCCGCATGATAATACGTGACAGGCCACGCCCACTAAACAGAAACGAACAAGTTATTCTCCAAACTGGTTATTCTCCAAACTTTGAGGATTTATTTCAGTGTCCAAATGCAGATTATTCTTATGCGGGTTATTACCGTTAAAGAGATCGACAACGATTATGTGCAAGACTCCGCCCACTGCTCGTGACGTCACAGGTCCTTCTGCGAGACCAGCAGAGTTTAGGCGCCGGTTCTTGTGCTTGTTTTAGGGACCGGCACCAATTTTTTTCTGTGGAAAAACGCGGCACTGGTTCCAAAATCGGGAACCGAAACGGAACCGGCACGGAAACCAGTGCAGTAGAAAAGGGGTAAAAGGGTCAGTTTGGACTCAGTCCAGAACTGTTTAAACACTAGAGTAACTCACACACAGTATCTGTACACTGCAGTGCTGAGAACGTACTACCATCTGAATAATACCTGCTCTCTGGTGGTCCTGTGGAGGTCCTGGAGGGGGTCAAAGACAGCAGAGAAACACATGGACAGCAGCCTGTGTCTGTAATCTATGAGAAGGGCACTTGTGTGGTCAGAGCAGGTAATAAAACAGACAGTGAGTGCAGATGGCCAGTGAGTTGTGTGTGTGTATGTGCCTCAACTGATTGATAGTATAAATCATAAATCATAAAACTGATACTATTCCTCAGAAGCATGTGCTGTATTTCTGGTTCAACATTGCTGTGTGCAACATGTGCAGTTTTACTGTGTTTTAGTTCATGTCTAGGCACCTGAAGCACATAAAATGTTGCAATACATGCTTTCTTTTTACATTATAGGAAATTTCCCACTTGTGGGACTAATACAGGTTTATCTTGATTGTTCTACAGTTATATTGAATTTTTATTTCTATAGGTCCACTTTCTTTTCTTGTTCTGTCCACTTTTGTCAGACTTTTGGGTTTTTTTTTTAAACTTTGGTTTTCAAATCAAAAAGGCATGAGGGCCTAAACACAAACAAAAACCGAAACACTGGAGACTCGAACACAAGCAGAAAGTCAGTGGACCGACAACTAAGGTCCCATTCAAACTGAACTAAATACTCTAAACCCAAAACACAAGACAAGAGGTTAGTAAACACGCAATCACACTATTGTTCTTAGGTTTTATGATTATGGTTTTTCTAGCTGCTCTTTTGGTGCTGCTTCTCACTGGAGCCCATATTGAATTTTGGCCAATTTGGCTGAACTTATCCAGAGCACTGTATGTATATTCAGATCTGTTGATCGGGGCAGTTGGTGTCTGGTAGTTATGGAGTTGCCTCTGTGATCAGAAGGTTTTGGGTTCGACTCCCATGACTGCTAGAGACACCACTGAGGTCCCCTTGTGGTTTAATTCAAAATATTCTGCGAGGTAATCCCCCCTCGGGTGCCAGATAATCAATAGAGTGCTGGTTTGAATCCACGTTGTAATTTTCTTTCTAACACAAATGTTTTAGGTGTCTCCAAATACTGATTTTATAGCAACTACGTAATCACACTTTGCATTTTCTCACAGAAATGCGTCTAGTTATGCTCTGGATGTGACTTGGACCAAGAACAAATGAGTCAAATAAGTAGCCCTAATCCATTTCGTTTAATTCGCTTATTTTTTCTATATATTACTTTTTAACCTATTTTGGTAATATGGTCGGAAAAAAGGGGTAGATAATGGACGGATGGTAATATGGTAATATGTTACAATAGATTGTAAATTATGGATATAGTATTTAAAGTGTAAAAATGTGTACGAAATTAAATATTGAATATTTGTGAAACTGGATCTTTAACTTCAATATATGTGAAGTATTTTTTTTTTTAACTACCCTGACGTCCACTTGTGACATTTGTGCATTTTCTTAGTCAAACCCAGTCATTTTTGGACCTCTTTTTGCCGTTTGCTGTTCGTGGTACTGTATCTTTAGGACTGATATTTGTAAATGAGCTCGGCTTTGACTGACTGCACTATACGGTGAAACGCTTCAGTAGCTAAACGGTAGCTTTATGCTTAAAATGCAAATGCACTGGATGTTTTGTTTTGTTATTGCTGATAAATTTGCTTAAATGGACCTTATGGACGTGGGACTACATTTTGAAATAATAACAGTTTACGTATTATACCAATCTCTTCCATTATAAGTTGAAATTGCGTTAAATGGTATTGGCTCTTTAAAGGCTCCTGATAGGCGCTGGGGGCAGAGCAATTGATTAGGACGGGCCAGAAAGGAACAATATCAAATGAAGGACAGGAGATGGAATTAATACACAGGGAAACTCTGAATTCAGGGCTACAGCGGCGGTGTAATTTAATGAAAGATGAGGCTTAATATGTGCCAGAAAACTGGCTCCCGTGGCTTATTTCCTGAATGAGAGGGACTCCGAAGGTTTTCCAATATAGACGGATAACTGCCAGTGGAGAAGAGTATAAAACGAACAGGCAGCCAGGAAATGAGACTCCTACTTACAGTCCGTGGGTTCAGCACTTCATTCGGGTTATAAAAGCAAATACATAAAGCTTCTCTCTCTCCCTCCCTCTCTCTCTCTCTCTCTCTCTTATATATATAATTCACAGTACTGTCTTAGGCACCTATGCAAACTGTTTCATGCCATTAAATGCAAACTGTAAAAAGTATCAGGAGTTCTTTTCTCTAAACAGTAGTTGATGTTCTGTGAGCTGGTTAGAAGATCACAGGTTAGGTTCCAGATTTCTCCAAATACATGAATACTTTCATATATGTCACGTTTGTGGTCGATAGAGGCCGGTTTGTGGGTTTACTTTTATTTTGACACGGCTGAGCACACCGGTTTTGAGTTTGTGTATTGTGTGTTTCAGCTGACCGGTGTGCTCAGTCAAAGTAATGTTTAGTTCCTAAATGTTCCTAATGTTTAGTTCCTTGTGGGTTTCTGGGTGGAGTATTTCTGTTTGTAGTGGACTTTGGTTGTCGGTCCGCCATCATCCTACCTAGGTTATGGAAGCTCCTGTCTCACTTTGTTGGACTGTGTATTTATGTTTAGGCCATGTTTAGGTTGGCTGTTTTCGTTTACAAATAAAGGAACTTGGAAGTCTGCCCTTGCGCCTCCCTTAACGGACATCAGGCAGGAGTTGTGGCAATATACATGTCTGTGTACATACATATATATGTATATATGGATATGATGAACTCACAGGCGATGCGCACTGTGGCTTTGCGACTCTTGGAGGTGCCCAAGTGACTCCAGGCCACGCACAGGCACCAGTAATCCTCCGGACCATGGAAGTCCTCCACCTGCTGCCGAGACACGTTTATCATCACCTCACGCACCTTCAGCCCTGCAGAGAGAAGGAGAGACATAAGGTCTTTACTTTCACATTCCAAAGGAAAAGTTTCAGAATCAGAAAACATTAGTTATCCTGGAGGAACTTGCTTAGATAAACAAAGAATGTTTAAAAACACAAAAATCTGAAGACGAGACGAGGAGCAGTCACAACAAGCTGCAGCAGACTCACGCCTGAGCACTTATGGTGAAATATTAAATGTCCAAATGTGTTCAACCAGATGTTTGGAGTCCAGATGTTGAGTTAATGGCCCCTTGCGCAAGAATAACGTGCAAAACCGTGAAGCGTTCTGTAATTATATTGGGGCGGCTCGTGGCCTAGTGATAAGGGAGTTGCCTCTGTGATCAGAAGATCATAGGTTCAAATTCCAATACTGTAAGTGTCGTCACTGATGTTCCCCCGGTACTGTACTGTCGCCACACACTGCTCCCCAGGCGCTGCATTCCTGGCTGGCCACTGCTTCACTTGGTGAATGGGTTAAATAAGTTAAATGCAGAAAAATAATTTCACGCTGTTCACACTGGTGTGTGTTCACAGTGACTATAAGGGGCCAAATCACTTCACTTCACCTAGAAGTCAGTATTCACCCAAATATTTTCTGTAAAACGGAATCATCTTTCCAGCTCTTCGTTAAGGTGGAGCAGACTTGTCAGCTGTAAAAATGAACAAAACTGTGGGAAGCCATGGGGACCCATCCAGATCTGGGCGACTACTGACTCCTAGTGTTGGATCGTTAGCCTTGTAGCTTCGGTTCTAAACTACAGAAAGAAACTGTTCCAGCCGATCGGCCAAATCTGGGTTGGAAGGTCTTGGATACTCCATTTCAGAAGGCGTCACATGTTAGCTACAGAGTCTCCAGCACAAAACTCAAGAAGTAAACTCAACATGTCTTGGTCTGATTGGGCAGGTCCTGAGTCGAACGGTCAGATGGCAGACAAAAGGAGGAGTCTCACTAGGGAGGGAGGGGGAGCGTAAAAAAAGGAAGCTCTAAAAAAAAAAAAAAAGTCTGAACATCTGATCAACATTCGAAAAAGAATCTGAACAACTGGTAAAAAATTTAATGGCCTTGGGTTATCCCCCCCACCCCCCGGTTCCTTTTTGCTCACTGCCCTATATAAATCCGGTTTCATCTTCCCCCTGCTCCAACTTTCTGAGTGCATTACAGATAAAATACATCGGCTCTCCCGGGGGATTCTGCCGCCTTGTCTGGGCCACAGATCACTAACGAGATGAAAATAGCTCGTTGCAGCTGCGTTAGCCTAATAGCACGAGAACTCCTGGACTTCCATCACAGGCGACACCTGCGAAAGGAACCTGAGCGCCGATCCGCAAACCCTGCAATTGTTCCTCCTTTCCCGTATCAATGGACACTCGGAATGTTATATGTATGGAAAAGTACGTGCATATATATAATAGATACGTTCGGATTCCTACGTTGGCGAGGCCTTCCATTTTTAATCTGACTCAGGGGGCTTAGGGGTCTTTCATCTGCACGTTCCTCCAGTTTCTCTGAGCTCTCTCCAGCCTGCCAGGCTCACAAACAGTGGATTAAAGGGAAATGTGCAGCGCTGAAGGCAATAACAAAACACCAATCTAGTCCCCTTTATCACCCCTGACTCGGGCAGCTTCAGACGAGGCCCTCGCTAATCTGACATGCTCCCAGGACGGCCTGCGCTCGCCCGACCGCATCGCCGCCAGAAACCTCCTCTTTCCTTCCCCACATCCAGATTAAACGCGTCTTAAAGCCGCAGATGGATTAAATGTTGCTTTGCAAATACAAATAAAAAAAAGAAGAAATGCCAGATGTGTCACGGATGTAAACAAATACAGCTTACAAAACATACATTTCCTCGCTGTGGCCCTGAAGCGGTACAAGCAGACGAAGAAAGAGGCAGCTGAATCTCGTAAGAGCATCTGGGTCATCTCTGAACTCTGCCCGCTGTGTTGTTGTGGCTGGAGACAAGAATGGGAAACCTTGAAAGAAGGACACCTTAAGGCAATAAACGAAGTTAAGGCCAGTTTTTGCAGAGGGAAGAAACAAGGCCGGGTTTAAAAGTTTCGTCTTTGCGTGTTTTACAGCAAGTCTGAAAATGACGGAGCACTGAATTTTGTATTTTGAATTTTGAATTTTGTTCCAGACGTTAATTTATGTGCGTTCACTGGTTAGAGTTTCACCCAGTAAGATCTTAAAATGTCCAAAATGAAAATGGCCACAAAACAAGACCCACAGCCCCACCATTCACAAAATGAAACGGCACACAGAAGCTCACAAAATGTGACTTTTTTGTCACGTCTCTAGCTTCCATCTCTCCGTGTACCCTTTTATAGCTTAAGCACGATATTCACAAGATTCGAACAATCACTGGTTGATTATTACTAATTATTACAAAGCAGTTTCAAAGATACTGCAAAGATGCCACAGAAACTGCCATTTTATGGCATGATTTCACAACAAAACATGTTCATATATCTGCAACTTTAACTCAACACAAACAGGTACTTTCATCAAGCATTAGCAGGGTCTACTATACAATAAACATGTTCTTTTTGTTGTACTCTATTTCAATGGCTCGCCAGCCATTGCCCTCATAGCAGTCAACACCAGCCCGGATGTTGATCCAAGGAACTGCTAGTGACTAACGGTTCAGATGCTTTGTTGTTGTCTGCTCTGGTGACATCAGGGCTGGTATTAGTTTTGGTTCGGGATGTAAACTGTTGACAACACTGTGCCCTGGAACCTCTTTCACAAACCGTAACCCTGCTAGCTCAAAGTTGAGAAACGTGGCTAATAACGGCCTTTTGGAGCAGATGGCTCAGTGGAACACGTACGTTATGACAGCGCGAGTCGTGGGAAAGAGAGGAGGTGTGAAACAATCTTCTCACTTCATCAAGAACCATCTTGGACCGTTTTCCTCGAGGGGACGAGAGAAATCATTATAAAAGAGGAGAAGGAGGAGAGGGAGGAGGAGGAGGAGGGGGGAGGGGTACGAAGGTAGAAGGTAGGAGACATGCCAGCCTTTGCCGCAGCACTTGCTTATTGATCACGAAAGCGGACGGCCTTCAGTTGCGTGCTGCCAGTAGCGCGGCAGCATTAGTCGGGGGGTAAACAAAGCGGGACGGTGCTTCACGGACACGAAGCGAGACACGCGCATTATTCATCGAGCCCTGGAGACGCGCCAGTGACAGGAAAGCGCAGGCCGGCGGGGTAAAGAGGCAGGTGGCAAAATCATGACTAAAGACTGCATATCATCCCATCTGAAAGGAAAAATATGAGCTGTATGTTAATAGGAGACGGCTGTCCCCCACCCCCTGCTTTCACTGAAGGGAACATTTCCTGGAGAGGTACAGGACAGGTACCGAGGGGCGTCACCTGCCAGCTTTGATTCAAGTGACAATCGTTAATTTCCGGGATGACTTGGCTTAGTCTTTTCAAATAAATGGGAGGAGGGTAAGCCCTAGTGATACCGACAGTGACACCCAGTGATTTGACACTTTTCTCTACTTTCCTTCATGTTTCATGGGTCTCTGGACATGGGCAGGCAATCATGGGCAGGAACGGCCTTGTCTAAATGATGACAAGGTTGGTTGGGCTAGCACTGTTGTTAGCATGGTGGTAACAAGCTAACTGCGATCATAATGCTAGAAGTCACCAAATGAAAATGTGCTTTGAAACTGATGCCATTAGAGAAAAGATGGTGACGGGACATTAGTCTTGTCTACATTTATAATATGACAAAGGTGGACACAAACACAAGGCACCTGACAATGGAAACACCTGGACAAGGGCCGGGTCAAGAAGGGGACACAGGTGGATGTGATAATGAACCAAAACTATTTTGGGTAGAAGCGTAGCAGAGGCTCCAATGTGGAGCTGGGACAGGCTGGACAGCAGTGTTTCCCCTACTATTAAACAGACCTGGGGTATCATTTATAAAACTTTGCATAGAGCTCATACTAAAAGTGTGCGTGCGGCGAAAAGACGAAAAATGATGTAAGCAAAAGCAAAATGCGCTTTATAAAACACACTCTACTGGGGATTGATCGGATGTGGATTTGCCGCACATTCTGCCCTCAACATGCCCCTGTTTAACCATACATGGTAAATGTTTAGCCTGAAAAAATGGCACCATGGCAGGGGAAAGGTAAGAACATTTCTAAAACCTTGAAATTGCGGGTGAAGTGGAAAGTCGAAAAAAAATGTTTGGTGGCACAGTAGTGGAGTGACAAAGAAAAAAAGAAAGGCAAATTAAAGTGTTCTGGGAGCAGATTGGGGGGCATATTTAGGGTTTACACAATAAAAATAGGCATTTTAGGCATTTTTTTTACCAAAACACAACAGTGGTTTAGTCACTATACGCGGGTGCTCTTGGAACGTAACCCCCGCGAAAAGCGAGGGATTACTGTATTCCAAACTATTCCCATTTCCATATAACCTTTTGAAACATGTTTTTTTTTTTGTAAATGCAAGGTGTGGGCAGATGGTAAATGGGATTGGACAGTAGAGAGCAGCACACAGCCAGGCGGACGCCCCCCGATGAACCCGCTGTGTGCCGCGGATTATCCGACATGAGCGCAGGAATATGAGTGTAATCCCTGGATGAGGGAGGCTAATCAGAGCGGGGCTCGCTCCCCAAACAACACTTAGCGCTCGTCGCTTTGAACTTCCCGGGAACTGACATGAGATGCGATGAGACATCTGAGAGGGACAAGAGTCCAAGCTTCACGCGCAACATTAAGCCGAACGAATCCGGGGCTTATATGTTTTTAATAAGCCCTTTAGATCAGTGTCTTCAGACTTCTTAATGTTACAGCGTGGCGCTTTGCTCTCTCTTGCCACATGTGAGCTTCCCCTTTTCTGCTCTAATGCGGAAGCAGCTGGGCGCCCGTGCAACTTTAATAGGCTGCGGCCTGCATGCAGCTCACACACTGTGACATGTACATACATTACGCACCCTCTAATGTTACACCGCGCTGAACGCAAGCAGCGCAGCACATTACTCACGCCTGCAACTCACTGCGGTGCGATCTTCCGCCGGCCAGCAGGTGGAAGCGAGGCTCCGGGCCCACAGGGTCCAGAAAGGGCGCTCAGCAGTGGTTACACTCAATGAACACCACACAACTTTTGGCTCAGCTTCCTGCCCCCTCCAGCCTGCCTCTTCACTCGCCTTCTCTCAGTTCTTTCACAGAAAGTCCTGTTTGCCCTTCACTTGCCTGCACTGCCAGCCGGTCTCTGGAGTAGCGCAGCCAGGGGTCACATTAGGCGGACATCCAGGATCTCTCGCGCCTGTTCCGCTGCCAGAAATGTGCAAAAGAGAGGAAGCCGTGTGGGGCATCGTTTGGTAAGTCATGACTGGGACAGACTACAGCTCAGCGTGGCGAAGGGGGAATGCAGCAAGCTCTGTCTAGAGTGGTACTTACATATATCCTACATTTTTCATACATTTATTAGTGTCTTCTTCTTCTTCTTCTGTTTCTTCTTCTTCTTATTATTATTATTATTATTATTATAGGCAAAATTGGCACTGCATCTCGTCTGAGCTTGTGCCGATGCTCCAATGTGAAAACGTCCGCTAATATCCGGTACAGTGTGCTTGAATATAACTTTGTGGGAAAGAGACTTTTAAAACGTCTTTAAAAGAACAAACACGGAGAAAAACACACACAGCGTTCTCATTAATGGACTTTAACACACGAAAGCTCAGGTCGGTTATATAAAAAGTCACTGTTTGTTGTGGTTTAATTAAAAGTAAATCATCAACCTGTGAATAAACAGTCAGCCTGTGAATAAACAATCAGCCCGTACCCATAAATGGCTCGTTCAGAGCCAGCACCCGCAATCACACTTCACGTTTTCTCACGGAAATGCATTTTCTAGTTTTTTTAAACATCCGCTTCTGATATTTATGTGCCTCACTAGATCCTGCATTGCGCCCTATTCAAAAATGAAACACTCCTTGGGTGGAGCTAAATCACTGTAGGCAGAGAAGATTTACTAGATTTACTGGCTTCACAAGAACCATGAATTTAAAACAGGCTGTACTTGCAAATATAAACTACACCTGTGATCAGACTGGGGTTAACAGTGTCATCTTAAAAAATATGGGGTTTTCCATGATATGGTCCTTTTAAATATGTAATAAAATGACTTGGCTATGGTTTATTATAATCATATCATGGTTAATTGATATTCAGTAATCCACCGCTTTTCACAGAGGTTACATTCCATATAGGGAAAAACCGCCATGTTGTGTTTTGGTAAAAAAAAAAAAAAAAGTTTAATGCATTACCCTTAAAGAAAATGTAAAGGTAAATAAATAATCAGGATCAGAAAACTGGCTGGTGGAGGTAATACAGTTCGGTTCTCAGAAAAAATCTGCGTTAGACTGAATCTAATGCTGATCCGCGTAAAACTAAGGGGTTACTGTAGTTCATTTGGAATCACTGGAAGTGCTCTGGACGCCAAGGCCAAGACGATGAAAGGGGCTCTGACAAACTTCCCCATTGCTGTGGATCTGTCCTCCATCCAAGCAGCTTAAACACTGCTGATGCTGTGGACAGTTTCAGCACCATGGACAGCGATAGTGGATAGTGGTCAGATTATAGAACTCACAACACACTTTTCTAAACCAGTTTTTCGTACTGATCTCAGATCTGCTCTCTGTTTTTTTCAGTCACATCCACTTTCTGAATGCGGAGTAATATTAGATCTGCAATAGACCTGCATGCGGTTTCTATTAAAGCGCAGCACCAATCAAGAACCGCTTCAGTATTTTCAGTG
>JBBPDC010000039.1:1606074-1616123 GCA_037974485.1 Hemigrammopetersius urotaenia
CAGATGCAGAGCGCCGGTTCTGTTACTGTACTTTAACGCCGACTTGCAGGTTCTGCAGGTCTCCGTGCTGTTTGTGTTCTAGGGTGAAGGATCTCCACACATGTGATGTGTGTCTGTCTTCTCTGCTGCCGTGTCTCTCGTCTTGTTGTGTCTCGGGTTTTGATTCCCCCGCGCCAACGGCACCGCCCCTTTTATGAAGGGACTATAATAATTGGTTAAACCAAGGCACGTGTGTCAGCGTCAGCCAATCAGAGGCAGAGATTGCATTGTGTACACAAGCCAGTGCAGAGAGGAAAAAAACAGATGACTTGTCGACTTCTCTCAGGGGGCGTCAAGTAGTCGACTATTTTGTTAATGCCCTAGTGTGAACAGCACAAATTCTTCCACTGCATATAATCCATTCACCAAGTGAAGCAGCGGGCAGCCAGGAACACAGCGCCCGGGGAGCAGAGTGTGGGGATGGTACCTTGATCAAGGGTACCACAGAGATACCACTAGCAGTCTTGCCAAGACTTCCTGATAGCAGGGTGAACACCATGACCATTAGGCTCCCAGCTGCCCCAATTCGGCTGCCTCATCCGTACATCCCTTGCCCCCACATGCCAGCACTCGAGCACTGGGGGCTTCACTACAGGCATCATTTGCCTTCATCAGCAACAAGAGCTCTGCGATTTATATACAGAGACAGCCGAAAAGGTGGCCGGTCCTCTCGCTTTCAACTTAGATGGCGCGTATGCTCCCTTGACCAGCCTATGCTCCCTTGACAGGCTGGTACTGGGGGATGTGTGGGAGAGGGGAGTGCTGTGTCGGCACAAACTAAACAAGGGACTATTGTCTCCACCGTGGCTGTGCAAGAGCATGAAAGTATTGCCCCACTTTAACTGGGTCCATACATGCTTGCACTAATGATGTCCACCACAGTTCCTGCCATGCTGGAAGAAGTCCAACTCCAGCCAGAGTTGAAAAGAGTTCGGAAGACTGGAGTCAACAAGCCCCTGATGAAAACAGAAGACAGAAGGAATAGGCAGAGATACACGGGGGAGACAGATGGATAGATGGACTGTAAGTAAGTGAGGCAAGTCTGTCACAGAGCTGCAGAGTAAGATTGATGGGTGGACGGGGGAGAGACAGGGCGGGAGAGAAAAGACATATCCGCTGACAGAGAGTCCACTGGCCTCCTTTAGTCCTCTGTTTGAGTGCGAGAAATGCACCTCTCCAGGCTCTGTTTTGAAGCAAAAAGTGCTATTAGCTGGAGAGCTCTGCTTCCTGGGGAGACTATCTCTGACATTCAAACCCATGTGATTAAAAAACAAGCATAAGTGTCTCATCCAAAGCCCACAAAGAGGAGCTGCTTTTAACTACCTCTGATAACGAGAAAGATCTGAACACTGAATTCAGGTTCGACTTCAAGAGGGGGGTCATGCCGGAGCAGCTGATCATAAAAGGCGCACCCTTTAAAAAGCACCAGATCCATACGGTTCCGGACCCTTAGAGCGATGGTCAGCGGAGCAGACACCGCCTTGAATCAAAGAAGTTTAAAAATCCATCTGCAGCGTTCAGTGGATTTTATTTTTCACAGTAATTAATACGATAAGGTAAGGGAAACTATAGAGGCGTCTGCACAAAAGCTACACATCTTTATTGCTGGAGTTTGGCCAAAAAATCAGATTTACAAAATCATCCACTGACCCACAGATATGGTGACCAGCCAAATCGGAACTGGAGCTACGAAGCTAATGTTGCTAACACTGGAAGTCAATGGCCACAGAAACCTTTTCTAGGAATATATCCAATTTAACGTAAATAACATCCTAAAAGACATACGCAAGAACGAGTTAGACGAGGGTTTATAAAAAATGTTTTATTCATAGAAAAAAAATTGGCCTTGAAACTCAAGTTCTTCAGTAAAGAAGCAAATATGGACTCCAGATATGCCTTGGCTAATTGACCACATGGAGAAATAATTCCTTTAAGTGGAAAACAGCCCACCCTAATAGAAACAGGATACATTTAAAAACATACAAACTCTATAAAATAAGCATAATAATCCAGTTTGCATCCCAGGAGTCTGCTGTGTTTAATCGCTTTTTAACCATATTAATGTTTTCCAGCGTTGTATCTAATGCGGGAAGGACTTTTTCAGCCATTCAGCTTTCAGTGCCACGCTTCAGTGAGGGGGAAAAAAATCCGTCTTGACTGACGAACAAAAGGAAAGCTGATTTGCTCTTTGAGACGAACTCATTCTTTGAGGAAATAAGTGCTTTAATCAAACCCAATTTTCTGCCTCATGCATAAACAATGGAAATGTTTTACATTAAATCACAGAACACTACTGAATCAATCGCACCCTCCCTCCTTTTTAAAGGAAGAACGCTCTGATTAAATTGCTTCGCGTTTTCCTATGAGATGAGTGAGCATGTGTGTGTGCTCCTCAGTAAGCACTTAAACATATCTCTTCTCTTTATTATTATTTTTGTCAGGACCAATTAATGCAGAATAATGAAAAGCCTCTGCTAAATGAATGGTTTCTGAAGGACCTCGCGAGACGGGTGGTGATCTTCGTCCGTAAAACCACAGCAAAGAGGAAATGTCTTGGAATTAACAGCAAACAGAAGTCGAGAAACAGGCAGTTTTGGTACTTTGGCAGCGATATATAATCACTTTAACTGTGGTGACAAGCCTGATGGAGTAGAGGGTACGTGCTCATCCTCCTCGGCTGAGCGGCTGCGATTGGTTCATTAATAATAACTAATGGCTCAGGCGATATGAAGCGAATACTGATCCGTTTGATGTAGCCGGAGCTTCATTCGTATTCCACGAGCTCGTCCGAGCGGGGGAGACGTTCTGACAGCGGACATTAGGACAGGCTGAAACATGGCCACTGCAATCGACGCCTGCGGGATTTCTGCAGGTGTCATTTTCCTGCCTCTTTACTTAATAACACCTCGCATAAGGAGTCTGCGTTTGATTTCCGAACTCGACTGCCTTTTTTCCCTTTGTTTTCTCCATTGAGGGAACTTGACCTCACAAGGATTCAGTAACATATTCCTTTTCCCATCTCCCTCCCCCAATCCCAGGCTATTCCTCCTCCTCCACAGCCTCTTCTGGTGAGAAAGTGGCCCTCGCTGGTCAGGAGGTAAATTAAATCTCTGCAGAGGGATGCCACGTCTCACCCCCTTGATTCATTTACCGGCCTGGTGATGGGGTCACACCAGCGGCCGGCCAGAGATCTAGAGGCAACGACGTATAAGCCTGACTCAGGGGCAGCAGCGGATAAATCTTCTTTAATACCCCGCCGCAAAGGAAGCAAGAGCATCCGCATGAATAAAGAACGAAATGCATAGGCAAAGGTGGTTCGTCCGTTGCCACGTTCACTCGTTTGTAAAATTCTGAGATAAAATTCTCAACGTGCTTTCAAATGTAAATCCAGATCCCAAGACTAGACAGTTTTGAGAGCAAGAAGATCAGCCAGTTAGATTTTAATCAATATGTAACTGGACTCCAGAACAGAGTACATTTACATTTATGTTTACAACAGATGTTCTTATCCAGAGCGACGTACATCTGTTCGGTAAAGCTAGACTCAAACCAACATCTGCTTTTTACCAGCTGAGTTACACACCTTAACAAACCCTGTTGAAAGAGAAAAGTCAGAGTTTAATACACAAGTAAGGAAAAACCGAGGGGAAGTGCCGAGGGTTTGTTTTAATATAGGAGATAAATGAGAGGACTGATTAGTCACCGAGGTGCTCCCTGAAGACGCTTGAAGACAGTGAGGGACTTCGCAGATCTGACTACAAGAGGGACCACCAGGGGGCCAAGACTGAAAAGAGTCTTTCTCTTCTTTTGTGCAACAGAGGTTCCAGTCGAGTGGAGCTTGAAGCTTGGAGAGGATGAGGAGAGCTTGATCAATGCTTAAAAGTGGTGCATGCAGGTAAGGCTTTCTAGCACAACAGGAATAATCTTCTTTAATAACCCAGCGCAAAGGAAGCAAGAGCCAGAATCGGCCGAACAATAACAAGCCTCTCAGAACGAAATGCACTAATTTGAATGCACTAATGTCCCACCGCCGAGAGTCCCCCCCAGGGGCTTTTGCAAAACGTCAGCCTTAAATGCTACTATCTCATAAGTAATCGGTACAAGTTTTATACACACAACGTAAATTACCTGCAGTTTTAGACACTCGTTCCAAATCCTCATCATTATCAACTGGTCAGGAATGGCGTAGAGTATAATAACCCTGGGTGGAAGCCCATTGGGCCGACAATAACTCCAGCTGCTGGACGAGTAAACAAAAAAAACGGCTTCATTAATCTGTCCTGTAATGTGGTCTTGCAAACGGCCCCGCCCTCCCGTGAGCCTTTTGATTCCCTGGCCATTTCCAGCCCGTGAAAAAACGGCTGTGGTACGCCATTCACACAGCCAGCCCCGTTACAAAGAGAAAGGGAGCAAAGCTCATGCGGGTTGACTTGGCTGAGCAGTATAGCAAGTGGCATGGGCTGGAAAGCACACACACACACCAGGGAGCTTGAAGAGTTCGAACACACACATCACTCCTTCGGTCTAAAATAGTTCAGGCGTTACCAAACAAAGTGCAAAAAGTCATTACAAGTCTCCACGTCCACATCTCCAGTCTGAGGAAGCTAAGCTAACTCGTAATGGCTTCTACCAATGAGGAGTTTCGTCTCAAGCTGCACAACTTCAATTGAAATGTATTCATTTAATTTTTATGTAAAAGAAAACTGCTTTCTGGAAACCCAGGAGGAGGAGAAGAGGCGAGGAACAGCGCAAGTAGAAGAAACCTTAAGAGGAACTGAGACTCTACACCAGATTCTCCCCTGAGGAGGACAGGTTCACCCTGAGTCATGGTTCTTCTTCCTCCAGCTTTAAGAAGCTTTTGCTTACTCTGTCAACTTCTGCCTCACTCACTAGGGGCTAAGACCCAGATTCTATGACATTTGCTGTAAAATGAGCTGCAATGAAACAACACAAGAGCAGCAAGTAACGGAGAACTGACTAATGAGTATCAGTATTTACTCGACCATGCAAAGGCAAAGGTGGTTCGTCATTGTCCTCATTTATAAGATTATGAAATCAAATTCTTAACATGTTTTCAAATGTGAATCCAGATCCCAAGACTGGAGATGCACAACAGTTCTTAAAGCAAGAAAATCATTATTAATCTAAGCATGACTGCGTAACAGGACTCCATAAGAGAGTAATTCATGCATGTGAGGTTTTCTAGCACCTTTAATGTTTGTTTAATGTCTGATGGAGAAAGATGTTTTTCGTGTAATCCAGATGTTTTGGTCCAATTCTTCGAGACACATTAGTTTAAGGTTTTGACAAGCGAAGCTCATGAGTGAATTTTTAATATCGTAATTCATAATGTATACTGACATGTAGCACGTTGAGCCAACTGCTAAGCAGCAAGGGCTCATCTTTTTTTAAACATGATGTTATAGAAAAAAGGAGGAGCAGAGAGAGTGAGAGGGAGAGAGAGAGAGAGAGAGAAGAGTGAGAGAAAGAGAGAGGAGATCTCCCTAGTGTTCTCATTAGAGATCCTACGACAACATTTACTCCTACGTGTCCAGGAGCAGCTCGGCTGGGGAAGGCTCAGCACTTCATAATGAAAGACTGAACGCGTACCTGTGAGAACATTAGGCCACAGCTCTCTGGTAAGATCTTCCTGATTCTTGGCTAAATGGGAATTGTTTTTCTAATCATGCCATTTGTTTTCTTGTGTCTGTATGGGTTTCCACCGGGATCTCCGGTTTCCTCCCACATCTCTCCACCTGGTGCCACTGTGTGTGACTGTGTGTGTTTATTTGTTTGTCCACCCTGCAAAAGACTTGCAACCAGTCCAGGATGTTTGTCCACCCTTCGTCCTCCGCCTGGGATTGGCTCCAGCACCCCCCACCCCACCCTGATTCAGATGAGTGGCTCACAAAATGAACGAATGAATAAAATGTAACTGCGGCATTGATTATCTGTATAAACAAGCCATTGCGCACATAAATAAACGCATAACAAATACATCAATGAATAAATCAATACAATAAAATTTGTGTTTGTAAAACAGACCCAAGAAATATTAAGTTGATCTGTACTCTGAGCTAAAAATCAATACCTGTAGAGACCCTTAAATTCTAAAAGGATACACACAATGTGTGTGTGTTTTCAAAGTGGTCTCATTAGGGCTGTATCAGTGACAAATGTTCAACATTCAGTTAGCTAAGGTTTGCTAAGGGCTAGACTAAACTCGCCTGCAAAAGCATTTCCTCAACATTGGATCTCTGAATAATTTACTGTTTATCTGCCAGCATCCTGCAAAATCCTGCTTCTCGGCATCTTGAGAATACAATCCTGCCTGACTCCAAAGACGTTTGACCTCTTGTTCAAGCTCAAGTAATCAAGAACTGACTCCTGGAACTCTCTCCTGGCTGACCTTCCCTCCTTTCTTATGCCATTTCGAATCTACAGGACATTCTGAATGCTGAAGCTCACCACAACCTTGCTACAACCTTCTGAAGTCCTCCTATGTGACTCCCCTGCTGAGATCACTCCACCGGCTTCTTGTGGAGGCCTGAAGCTCTAGTTCTAACAGTCTTGCTGCAGCTCCATGCTGCTCCTGACTTTAGACCTGCATCTTATGTCCTCCACTCATGGGTTCCTGACATGTCCTTGTCATGGATATGCTGCTACAAAGCCTTGAAACAATGATCACTCCAGCATTCTTTTATTCTCCACAGTCTTTTCTGACTTTTGGACGAAGACCTGAAAAAGCACCTCTGCAGGGCCGAACCAAGAGCATCATTCAATACGGCAGATTCCCTCACCTGAGGACGGAAAGGTTGGCAGATTCACAGGGATGGATTTATCGAGCAAATTCAATCGTTGGACACTCCTCTGCTATTGATCCCGACTTGGCATCAGACAGCAGAATGGAAATCAGTCATGGATTTAATTAAAGCTAAAAAAGAAAGATTGACCGGCGGCGCGGACATGTTGGCGCAGGAAATCAATTACGGAATACAAACGGGTCGGACTCTCCTGGATGCAGTTTCTAGGAGGTGAAAACAAAATCACAAAGGGAAAGATTTAACTATTCCACACATTTAAATCTGGGCAAACGCACAGTTTCCCAGCTTCAGAACATCAGATTCCACCTGCATTTACTTAAGACAATGTTATGGTACATTAAGGAGGATTTCCTACCTTTCGTTCTCAAATACTTTTCTGGAGTTAGAAACGAGATTCACACCCCATAAACAGCCAGAAGTTTCTGATTAGCCTGCCAGCTAGCTTTGTTAGTCTCCGTCTCTCTGCTATAAATGAGTGGCTGAGGATGCTCAGCTCCTTCATCTGAATGTCCTTCACCAGAGCCAAACAAACAAATGTGTGTATTTCTCTTTGTGTGCCATTTTCAACGAAAGAAGGTTGGAGCTGGTTTACAGGCTTTAACTAATGTTTCTTGGATTTTTTGAGCTTAATATCATCTTCGTTGTATTGTATCATCTTCAAGTTGGTGACAGTTGGGTTAAAACTGTAATAAAATCGCTTCTAACTCTGTAAAACTCTCAGAAATCCACAAGTTTGGGGCACCTAAAGGGTTCTGGATGCTAAATAAGAACCTAAACAAATACAATACAAATAAGACAGTAAAGTAAGCAAATTACGTTAATAATAAAGTTGACATGCCAAATGAACCTGTAGAGTACTTGAGCACATCCAAAAATGTTGCACGTACGAATAGAGATCGCAAAAAGCACACCACAGAAATGGATGAACGAGAAAATTTGCCAGCGCCAGGCAGAATCCGAGGCTGTAGCTTGGAGAGCTCTGGACAGCTTTGAACACCATGACCTCCCCTCCGGCTAATAAAGGATGATCAGTGATAATTGGCAGCCAGCAGCACTTACAAGACGAGAAGCGATTCGTGCTAATTAAGGACCGTCCGCGAATGAGGGATAGTTGCAGAGGACACCTCTCGACCCTCGTCCCTGCTCGAGCAGCCAGGTTTGATCTGGGCCATCAAATATGCTCTTTCAAGCGAAGGCGGGGGGAGGCTGACCACTAGCTAGGCAGCCATCCAACATCCCGCTGACTGGGATGGAGAGAGACAGCACAAAAGATGGAGAGAAAAGCTGACGAGAGAGGTGTGGGCGAGAAAAAAATGGGTTGGTTCTCTTGCAGTTTCTCGAGGCGTGTACTGGTCGGTATGTGTGTCGGGTTCAGGAAGCCTTAAGTCAGCACGGCTTCGGGCTGACAGAGCGAGGGAGGTTGGGGAGCATGAGTGAGAGAGCGAGCGAAAGGGAGAGACAGATAGAAGTAGACCACTCTGAATGCAAACACTGCCTTTACTTACCGCCTCCAGAACAGCAGAAGTGCTGCATCAGCAGTGTTGCGCTCCCAGGTCAAGATTTTACCAGTTATGACAGCACACCTGCTTGTTATTGCACGGCCAGCTTAAACAGCGCCCTGCGAAAAGACCCGTCTTCCCCCGCCCGGAGGGGTCAGCTGGCTAAGCGAGTCTGATCCAGCGAGACGCTATCGATCGGCAAAATCAATTAACGGCAAGAGAGCTGATTTTGGGACCCCGAGCGACTTAATTATACACGCAAACTAAACAATCAGCAGGAAGCACTCCAAGATCCACAAGACCTCCAGCCTGATAGAAATGCGGGAGACGCTGCCAGTCAATCACGTTCCAGCCGGGACCTCTGATGTGCCCCAGTCTAATTGCAACCTGACTGTTCTGACGTTAGATACCACTGGATGAGGGTCTGGCTCCTGGTGCACTCATGGTGTGGTTAGAAGAACTACAGGTCTGAGAAATAATAGGAGAAATGAGCCTCCCAAGTCCAACAAGCCATTAGAGTACTTCTGAGGATGCACCATGATATATAGCGATTAAAAGAAAGCTTAATGACCAAATGAATTACCTACATCAGAAGGTCCCCAGCCCTGGAGATCCTATGTGCACTGTGCTGTCCATACTGTACATACCTGACCCAGCCCAGGAGAGCTAGCTAACTGCATGTGCGATGATGAATCGATGTTAGCTCCCTAAGTTCAGACCTGTGGTGTGTGGTTTTGAACATGAATGTTTTGTACAGGGCTTCCTCAAACTACAACAATCTCGATATACAATGTTTTGGGTTTACGGCGCTCACAACCACACAACCTGCATCGCTAGCCTCCAACTTATGGACTACGTGGGCGAACCTGTTTGGTTGCGCGTGGTGGAAGAACACGCAGCGCATTACTGTGGCTTAGTTGTGTTCATGATTTTATAACTGTGTTAGGATGACTCAACTAACCAAGGCAGCTGGTAGCCTAGTGGTTAGGGCATTCGTCCTGCGACCAGAAAGTCCGGGTTCAACTCCCAAGACCGCTAGGCACCGCTGAGGTACCTTGAGCAAGGTACCGTCCCCAAGCACTGCTCCCTGGGCGCTGTGTTCGTAGCTGCCCCCTGCTTCACTTGGTGAATGGGTTAAATGCAGAGGGTGAATTTCGTGCTGTTCACACTGTGTGCTGTGGTGTGTTCACGTACGACAAATGGTCACTTTCAAACTTCGGGTTTCATCTCTATCAAAGGAATGGGTCTGCTTTCCACAAGTACTCAAACCAGTGGACATGTATTGAACCTTCAAACATTAGAGTAGAAAGAGTGTTGGAACAGCACCAGAGTGTTGCTTTGGAGCTCTTAGACCAATACTGGTCTTCGGAAGAGTATGTCGGAGAAACGGGACAGTTACCAGAAACCCCAGGTGTGAACTTTGGGACAGGCCTCTCTAAGCTTGCACCTTATCCAAGAGCTGTCTAAACAATTTAGGCAATTCCTATAAAAAACAACTGAAAATAGTTTTAAAAGCATGACATTGCAGTTCTATATTTGTTAGATCACAGAGGTCATCAGAACCCACAACACACTTTTCTAAACCAGTTTTTCATGCTGATCTCAGATTTGCTCTCAGTTTTTTCAGTCACATCCACTTTCTGAATGCTGAGTAATATTAGATCTGCAATAGACCTGCATGCGGTTT
>JBBPDC010000039.1:1686214-1696851 GCA_037974485.1 Hemigrammopetersius urotaenia
GTGACATGGGTACTGTCCAATCACAAACAAGAAGTGTGGTCCTACCCTTTCCGTTTTCTGAAATGTCGTTGTGTTTCCGAAATGTCGTTGTGTTTCTGAAATGTCGTTGTGTTTTCTGAAATGTCGTTGTGTTTTGACCTTCAGGGCCACCGTAGAAATGCCATATGTAAGTGTGTTCTCTGAAGAGGGTGCATATGTTATTTTCACTGATCAGTAAAATATATACTTTGGTCAGGGGTGGATTGAAGGTATCAGAGGGTATAAAAATATATTAAGGCTGCCAAGGTTGATGCATCAAGCAGTACATTATCAACAAACATGTTGTTGACACAGTTTTCAAGGCTGATACAGTCATGGTACACACACACAAACACACAAACACACTATACACATAGGTATGTATAGGTTCTGGGTTACTTTACAGTCATCAGCAGCTGTGCATTTGTACATTGTGTGATGAGTAAATGTTTCTCCATGTGTATGTGCAAATTACGAGAGAGACAATAGAACAAAGAACCAAAATCATAGTTTTACGCGGAAATCCCCACAATAATGTGGAAACTGCAAATATCCTCCGCCTTTTTTGCCTTTTTGTGGCAATAAATATATTTTTTCTGGTTGTTTTCACATAAGGGGACCCCGTTCACCTTGCCGTGGTGTCCCAATACTTTTGTCCTGCGAGCTTCCGAGTCGCATATTTGTATTTTTAGCTGCAGTAGATCAGGGGTTACACTCTGAAAACCGCGAGCGCATTCAGACGCATCCGTTTGTAAACAGTTGTCCCGGACCCATTGTCAGACCCTACACTGGTACAGTGGGGCCTATATTCCTCCTGGCACACAACAATGATCGGCCACGGTCGATAGTATGCAAAACCCTCCTGTGGGATAAAGGAATTGATACCATTGATTGCCGCCATGCTCGCCTGACCTAAATCCAATAGAACACCTCTGGGACATCATGTTTTGGCCCATTGAACATCTCCTCAGACGAACTCAGTGATGTCCTGGTCCAGATCTGGAAGAAGATCCCCCAGGACACCGCCTGTTATCTCATTAGGAGCACGTTGTTAGGCATGCATACAAGCATGTGGGGTCCATATAAACTACTGAGTACCGTTTTGAGCTGCTGCAATTAAAAATGTTTTTTCTCATTTTCAAAGTGCCTTAGAATTCAGTCCTCTGTAGGGTTCCATCAAATAGTGTAGCATCCTTTTCATTCCTGGTTAACCAATGGCTTTGGGAACATTGTATTTGATATTATTACCACTAAGATACATGTAGCTGAAATAATATACTTGATTATGGTTCTCCAGAATGCCCTGAAATCATCCAGAATTGAATCAAAATGTCTCTTTTCTGCCTCAGCGCGTAGTTCCTATTATCATCTCGTTAGCATCCTTAGCATGGATAACAAGACTGGGCATCCCTAAAGACCAAGCTGAATACACACTGCCTCCACACAGCTCAGACCAAGTATTGAACACACACCATCAATACACCAATGCAAGCTTCCAGACAAGTAGTCGAATGATTAACACAAAGGGCTGGTTTCCTGATTATAGATTAAACTTGGTCCAGTGCTACGCTGCACTGTCCGTGGAGGATTCTTCATTAAAAATCCATCCTGGTCTAGCACCAGGCTTGAGTCGAGTCCAAATCATCTGTTCTCCCTTTTTTGAGCTGTCAGTGTTCAGCTCTTGCCAGGACTTTCTGCCTGTAGTCTCTTTGCCACATCTGTGAAAGTGGGCCCAAGACAAACTTCAACCCACATAAATACAAGCAGATCGAAATGGCTGATTGTAAAAGTTCATCTCTTGATGATTTGCATTTCCATCCTAATTAGGCCGAAGCTCTGGACTGCCTGGATTGTGTTGCACAAAGGTTGCCGCTCATAAAAAAAAAAAGACTCGCATTACATTTGAGGGTTATTGCTTTTTCCGTTAAAAAAAATAAACAGTTTTGCGTAAAATCAGATGTTCACTGACCCCAGATGTGGTTGACCAGCCGAGACATCTTTGGAGTGTAGATGTTGCTTCTTTAGTTTAGAACTGACTGGAGTTACAAGGCCAACATTGCTAAACATCAGAAGCCACAGTCAATAGTTCTCCTCATTAAGCCCCTCCAGCTCTTAAGCAAGGTACTTCAAACCTGTGGACATGGTTCGGATCACAGTAAAATTATTAAGTTCACCGAAGTTATTTAAAGTGGAAGATAAATGCTGGAGTTTCACTAAGCTGCTTAACCTAAACAGGGTGGCAGGGGGTGCTGGAGTCCATCCCAACTCTTCAGGTGGCCTGTCCAGGTGGAGAAACCTGCTGTGTGGGTCAACAGTCAGTTCTAGAGGTAATTTAGCATCTCTAGTTCACCTCAAGTGGATGTCTTTGGACTATGGGAGGAGACTGGAGATCCTGGTGGAAATCCAAGCAGGTACAAAAACTCCACACAGAAAGAGCCCTCAGCCAATTTCGCTGGTAATCGAAACCAGGAACCCACTTGGCCAGGATAAAATTCTCAAATAATAGATGGTTCCAAATTAAGCAAATTGCGTTCAATCTTTGTAAACGCCCTTACCATCACTTATATCATAAATTGCCTCCAGTACATGCCACTACTGCCCCTTTGTAGCCCCCCACACTGCGCCAGAACTGCTCCACTCCCCCATATTTACTTTATCTCTAGCCTAGCTTCCACTGCCCATCTTTAACAGCATGCGTAGGACGAGAGTCGGGGAGAAATATGGCTCGGGTTCACCCCATCCATCACCCATAAAGTCAGGCCTGTGAAATACAGGCCGGGCTCCTCCAACAATGAGGTCTATCTTGTATGTTAGACCCCTCGCTTGGGTATTTATCACCTAAGAGGCCGCACAATACCTGATTCATGGAGCAGTCGTGCTGATAAAACGCACTGACTGCATCTCTGGGCCCCGTGCCGAGCCTCTCCTCTGTCCCCCCACCCTATCTTTCTCTCTCTCTCTGACTGTGGTTGTCTCTCTGGCTTTCTCCCCCCTGACTGTGTCCCTGCTTAGTCTCCAATAACCTCGCCAAAGATAGATTTTGTCTTTGGGGCTTTTTCACCCTCTATTTCGTCCTGGCCACCCCTAAAGCGCTCTCAGTTTTCTCCGCAAAACTCTGGGAAATTGCAGAGCTGGCTCCGCAATCTATTCGTGAGCTCAGCTCAGATGTTCTCATTGTTCTACAGTGGGGTTCAGTCTCGCCTGGTATCATCTTCCAAGAGTCGATGAAAAATTTGCAGGCCTGTTTAGTTCACGTTATCTAGATTTCCCCCCCTTTCTTTGGGCATGGTTGCTAAGAGAGAGCCTGTGAATGCTTTTTCTTCTAAGTTTTCGTCTTTTTTCCTACCCTAGAACTTGGCTCCGCTCCTCCTGGGTTCATTATCCAGACAATCTGCGGCAGCCTCCATTAGCTGTGAGCACAGCTGCCGGACGTTGTTCGCTAGCGCTAATTCGCATAACGTGAAAATGTCTCCAGCAAAATAAATAAATAACTAAATAAATAAAACAGCCGACTGCATTGGCAGCCACTTTCTAATGAGAAAGAGGGACCGCAAACTGTTTTTTTAAAGCTGCGGAGCTCGGAACCCGAAGGCCGTGCAGATGCTAAATGGGCGAAGAGTGGTATTAGCGTAGCTTTCTGCAGAGAATGACCACTTTATATTCTTTGCATAAGTGCCAGCCTAGCCCAGCGGTTTTCATGAGCAGGACCAATCTTGCTCTTGTACAGATTGCTTGTCCTTGCCATGTAGGGACTTTTTCAAATCTCCTTGCTTTGGCAGTTGCTGAGGAATGTTGTCTAAAGTTTGGTGTTTGTCAGAATGTGCCAAGCATACCTAAGATATTAGCACATTTTCAGGACAGTGCTATTGCAAAAAATCAGGGATTTGAATAATTTAGACTGTTTGCTTGCCCTACTTGCTGTCAGGGCTGGTGATACCTTTGCAGTCCTCTAGTGTGCCTCATCAATATCTTTCCCCCAGATTAAGGGCAACATATGGTGTGTTGGCTGACAGTGAATGTGGGTATTTTCTGCTCTAGCGCTTGTGACTCTATTGCGGCCCCATTGATTTAATGATTGATTTACTACAGAGAAAAGGGAGGCCTGATTGACGGTGGGGATGAGTGAAGGTCTGTGGCTCCTCTGGATAGCCTTGTCCTTGATTTAGACAAATTAATATCTAGAGGGCAATAACTCTCAGCGGCTGGTCTGACCCTGGCTCTCCTCTGCAGGCCGAGCTGTGGAACACCCTGCCCTGCCCGGACTAATATTGGGCCCATGATTGATGACACTTAAAAGCGAACCTGAGAAGGATCCTAACTGGGCTGCCAGACGGCCCAGAGACGAGGCACGGCCCTTGGCTCGACTCGTTCCTCGTGCTTGAACTTTGCCACCAGCAGGATGATCAGAGATTCCAGATGCAACAGCTTCAAAAGTGATGGTATAGGGATGCCACAATAGGGGTTTTTGAAACATCCTTAGAAAGACTGATTTTAGTTTCCCAAAAACTCCAGAGAAGAATCTTCAGAGAAGGTCTAATCTCCATCAGCAAAAATCAAAGCTCATTTGTAGTTCACGTTTTTAAACAGAATCATGTTTGTACTAAAGTATTTTAGCCTGTTTTCTTATTTCATTATTGCATTCTGGTTGGAAACAAGTTAAATTCTTCAAATGTTTTCTTTAAGACCTAATGGTTGAATCAGAATGTTTTTCTCTGTAGTGTTCAGGTAGATGTAGCTAAGTGAGCTCTTCCATGGAATAAACCTTCAGGAGGTGGGTTGTCCTACCATGTCAGATTAAGAAGGACATTTGATTCCTGGTGGGTGGGACTGTGAACATGATCTGTAGTCTTTCCAGGTCCAATACCATCAAAAACATTTTTCAACAAACCAGTCTGAAGAGGGATGTAGACAAGGTCAGATGTTTAGATACAATCTGTTTAGTTCTAAGGGATGAAGAGAGGTTGAAGAATGGCTGTGTAAAAAATAATAATAATTGTTTATGATACATGAAACTCAGACCAAAACCAGCCACAGTTTTCACATGGTAACCTTTTTTTGTATTCTAGGACTTTCGCTAACCCGAATAATGTCAGGTAACACTGTTAATGTCAGACAGATGATATCATGCTTTGATTAGTAAGATCAGAAGGTCCCCTTCCTCTTACCCCTCTCTAGCCCACCTGTTTACGGAGGAGCATATTAGTCGAATTCGGTCGAAACTTCAGTTCCATCCCAACTCCTGTAGTTTTCTTTTCTGATTAAATGTTTTTGTCAATGCGCTTCGGTGCTTCACTTGTGTTGAGGCAACAGTCTCCGGCGCCATGCAACACTCTTTGTGAGCATGCTGTGTGCTGAATAATTGACTGGGGGTCTGATGGAATCCCTGTGGCAGCTGGTCCAACAGACGCCACGCCACCACCACGCTTCCATCATTTCTCTTCACGCCACTGATACCTATGAGCTGTCAATAACCATCATTTCTGATAGCTGTGAAACTGATTAAAGCAGAAACCACCACTGATGAGTGGGATCTAAATCTGTGGCCGGCATTAGCGCAATGTTTCTTTGGAGTCGCGAGCCCATGCCGAGAGGGAATTTCGTTAGAGATAACAAGAAACGTGGCCTGGCCATTAAGCTGGCCTGCTATGAAGTTCACAGCTAGGGGTCTGGCAACTCTCTAAAGGGCTACGCTTTGAACAAAACGAAATCACTGCCAGGACCTTTGCTTCGTTCATAGACTGCTGCCCCCCGGCAACACAGAAACAACTGTATTCTTGGGTGTAGTACACTAAACAAGTCCTTTACTTGAACATTTACTTGAAGTCAGATCAAAAAAACAACTGATTCTGATTATGTTCAAAAAGAAATAGTTTTCCTCCCACATGCACTCAGATGCACCCCTTCACACACACTCTTAAACACCCAAGCAGGCATGCCGAGAAAACCATAATGGACATGTAGCAACATGACTCCAACCAACTAACTGGCATAGCAAGTGCCTAGAAATACCCTAGCAACCACCTGGAATAGCACAGCACCACACAACCTACACACCCCTACAGGAAATGTCATAGCAATCACCTGGAATACCAAAGAAACGCCTGTTTAAATACTGGGGAAAAAACTTTAACACTGGAACCGCCAGCATTCCAGTCCCCCTAGAACAGCCAAGGGGGTCATTTTGATCACCCTGCTGCAATAGCATCAATGATGCTAAGATCTTGTTTCTAGAAGCTGTGAAGTGTCTCATTCCCATCGTCTGTTTTAAATATTAATGAAGACTCAACAAAATAAGGGTTTAAAATATATATTTTTGTCTTAAATTTCACAATATTTTAATCGATGTTGCGCTGGCAAAGTCGGATGGCATCCCAAGTGTCTAGCATTGCTAAGCAACCAGGACCAGTGGGAGGGGATGTATACAGTGATCTAAGACAGAGGTAAAAATTACTCCTTGGCAGTTCTGGGAATTAATGGTCGTATATTTTTCTTTTTATCACACACTCACCACTAGATGATTAATAAAGCAGTTTTAGGAAAAAGTCATGAACTTAAATATGTCGAGGTTTTATTTTAACAGAACTATAAGCATTTTAAAATGCCAAGGGGTTAAAAAGACCCCTTTGGCATCTCTAGTGTTAAACAACCCACCTCTTTCAATCTTTTAATGCTAACTATTTTATGCATGTCCCCTTTTAGGGATTTTCTTCACGGCCAAATCCAAGCATAGCCAGTTTCTCTCCATCATACAGCAGTATCCTTTGTTTAGGGTGGTGACAAATACTACAGATTTAATGCCACAAGTTTTCCAAGTGTTGCCGATGGTCTGTTGTGAAGTGTCTCAAAGGACTCATAGGGGAATGTGAGGCCGACACAATCAGTGAAACAATCAGTCTCCCAATTATGGTTTGGTGTGTTGCTCAGCTCTGGAGAGCTCCGATTTCTGCCATATTTCATTCCCAATTAGAATGCGGCCCATTACATTCTCAGGAACAGCACTTGGCCCAGCAGGACACTCCAAGAGTCCCATCACTTGTGTCACAGAGCAGCAGCAATTGGCTGAGTATTTTTTGGGGGCTTTGTGAGTGGTACACCCAGCTAGCCCAGGAAATTGGAGTGTCTTATTTGATGCATAATGCAATTTGACCCACCTCCCACTTCATATATGCTTCTATTAAGGCCTTGTGTCACTGACCTGAAGCGTCGTTGACAGAAGCCCATCTTGTATCAAGTGACCTTTTCAGCAAAGTGCAAAGTTATGATGTCGTTAGAGCCTGGAGAAGACGGGGATTCTGGAGGCTATGAATAAAATTACACTTTTCATGGGAAAATTGCACGTCCTCCTCGACAGGTTCATTCTAATTGACCTGTTTAAGGCTTAAACATGAGAGATTTCTTCTGAGATCTTTCACACACACACACATTTCAATTGCAGATGAAACTTTTGGAAGCGATTTGATTACAAGGACTCTCTCCCAGTCCTGGAGAATCTCGCTAAAATCGGATGATTATCTGAGACGGCTCTCTGGAGAACGGGAAACAGGATCCCCTCGGCCAAATCCCTCCACCGGATCAGGGACAATTGACTGCCGGGACAAAGTGGCTGAGGTTTTGTGGCTTGCCTGAACAGCAGAGCTGACATGAGCAGTCATAGCGGAGAAGAATGAGGGAAGGTCACACTCGAGCGTGGATGGAAGGTCATATCTGTGGTTTCTCACCAGAGGTGGGCGGTGACATGCTAAGTTCAACCCTGTTACATCCATCTACGCTTCGGCTGTTACAGTGTTAGGTCATTTACCTTCGATGCTCATTGTCTACATGCACCTTTCATCCTGATTGGTGCTCTTGTCACCACCAGATCATAATGAGGTCAAACTTTACCTCGGGTTCCCCGGTCAAACACAGCCGGTTAGGAACTTATAATGAACTAGCAGCCAGACCGACCTCACACTGCGTAACGACACCACAGTGGCTAAAATAATGGCCAATTCTATGGAGAGAGAAAACCCCAGCCTCGTATTCAAGACATGAGTTCTGTAGACATATAAACAAACATACAAACAAATCAAGTAAACCCATAAAAATATTTGAAAAATATTTTGATGAGTACTTTTATACATGTACTTTTATATACATGTAAAAACTGGTCCAGGAAACATAGACGTCAATAGATTTGTTAAGGGTTAATATATATATTTAGTAGGGTTTCATATATGTCGATATTTCAATATCAATAATATTCAATACTACAAGAACTACAAAAAACAAACAATTAAAACCATAAAGGGGTTCCAGGACAATAGCACATGGAAGACAGGTAAAAAAAAATCAAAGGCACATGAAACAGAGAGGACATAAATGACAACACAAGCAAGAAAATGTACAAAAAGTGAAGAAAGCAAGAAAGTTTATTGTTGTTGTTTAATGTATATCAGGCTTTGTATATGTCCGTACATTTACCGCAGCTTAATGTATGTAAATATGTTTACTGTAGGTTAATGTATGTCAGCGTATTTACTTTGGGTTACCGAACTGAACTGTACCTTCACCAGTCCAGCGGTGGCAGTAATACACTAAAAAGTTGCCAACCGCCATAAAAAGAAGAAGAAAAAGCTGCAGCATGTAGCATGTCTGCTCCATGTCTTGTCCTCGTATTTTAGCATTTTAAACTTCTTTTCCCCAATTTTTAACAGTTATCTCAGTTTATTTAGTATTAGTAAGCTGTGCTCTATCTAAACATGTGGGTAGAGAGAGTTATTTCAACCTTTCTTTTGTGTACGAGTCTTTGCACGCTGTTAATGCTAACCGCTAATGCTAACGTTTTTTTTTAAGCAATAAAGTTTTCTGATTCTGGTTATTTATTTACCTTTACATTTTATTTAAGGTTAATGCATTACAATGAAATTAAAGTGCCCTGGGAGCATATTTGGGGACAAAATATTAGACATTTCTTTACCACTATACGCGGGTGCTCTTGGAACGTAACTGTGTTTACAATGGGTTAAAGTATGTCAACATATTTACTCTGGACTCATCAATTATGTATGATAGTAATATGGTGGCGGGGTCTCAGGGGCTTTATAGAAGAGGTTCAAGGTAGAGTGTTAATGATGATTGCTGCCAATGATGAATGGCTGGAGTGTAACTCAGACTCTGGGACAGGCAGCTGGTGGATGTGGAGCAGGCTGGAGAAGTAAGAAACATCTGCTAATCCGCGGCGTGGCCCCGGCGCGTCGTCATATGCAGCTAATTCTCTTTGATCCTGCCTGGTCCGCGGTGCACTAAGCCAGGCATGCCGATATCCGCACTGTATCATTCACAGCCATGTTCCTCACACAAATTAGATCCTCAGTTAATATGTCCACAGAATAACCTCCGCAGGCATTAGCAGACCACGCAGAACGACGTGTCCGAGAAGGATTACTGACAGCCTGCTCTGCCATCTTCGCCGCTCTTTCATTTTCATGCAGGACGTCTCCACTGTTTCTCTTCTTTTCTTCTCTTTTCTTTTCTTTCTTCTGATCCCTGACCACACGGAGGACACCATGAAAAATGAAATTGAGAAGCACAAGAGAAAAGGATCAATAATAATCAGGTCTGGTTTCTAAAACAGGGGAGACGGACGGCGCTCCCACCCAGTTGGTATATATAAATATATATATATATATATCACATATCACATCTTTCACAACAGGTACCACCGGGGCATCCTTCAAGGGCTGCTTTAGAGCTGTGAGAATGTGAGAATCTAGCATCAGGCATTCTCTCTTCAGGAAGGAGACCAACCTGCTTTGGTAGGCAATAATCCATAGAGCACAAATAAAAAACAATTATAACACATTGGGTTCCTCTGAAGAACCATCTAAGGCCCCATGAGGACAATTTACTGTATGTAATGGTTCTTAGCATGATGCAGTGGTCACCAACCCTGGTCCTGGAGATCTGCCTTCATGAGGAATTTAGTTCCAGCCTTGATCTTCAGCACCTGCTCTGGCCGAGGAACAGCTTCAGAGGTTCCTGACTGACTGGATTAAGAAAGTGGAGCAGCATGTTAGATACAGATCCCCGGGATGACCGCTGCCATAGAAGAACCATTTTGGTTCCATTTCAATGGACGATTATTTAAAGAACATTCTCCAGATACTTACATTAATGAAGAACCTTTACATTTAGACGTGTATCTTTGAGTGATACCAGAAAAAAAATTTTTATAGAACCTAATGTCTTTTAATTAAGTGAAGACTATTTTAACTCCAAAAGGTTCTTCAAACTCACAAACTGCTGAAAAGTTCTTAAATGACCAAATGGTTCCTCTAAGGCAAGAAAACAAGTCCTGAGAGGTTTAAGAACTTTTAGAGAACCTCCACTTATCAGAGGAGCCATTAAAAGAACTGTATATTATGTGAAGGTTCTTTCTCTCTTTCTCTCTCTGTTAATCTCTCTCTCTCTGTCTCTCTCTGTTTCTCTTTCTCTCTCTCTCTCTCTCTCTGTTTCTCTTTCTCTCTCTCTCACTCTCTGTCTCTCTGTTTCTCTCTCTCTCTCTCTCTCTCTCTCTCTCTCTCTGTTTCTCTTTCTCTCTCTCTCACTCTCTGTCTCTCTGTTTCTCTCTCTCTCTCTCT
>JBBPDC010000039.1:1696951-1708244 GCA_037974485.1 Hemigrammopetersius urotaenia
GTTAGACCACCTGACACACACACACTGGTCAGACCACCTGACACACACACACTGGTTAGACCACCTGACACACACACTGGTCAGACCACCTGACACACACACACACTGGTTAGACCACCTGACACACACACTGGACAGACTGCTGATCGCATTAACATTCAGTGACCTATCTAGTTCACAAAACTGGTCCCAGTCACTGTACTGACACAACTGTCTGGTTCCTCTTCCTAATGATCATTTGGGGGCTCCAACTAAAAAGCTAATAATGAATAAGAGACCTGTCCTGCAGAACTTGCTGAGTTTAAGGACAAACATGATTCCATTGAATAAAAATGAATGTAAATTACAGACCTGCATTTCTGAGTTTCCCAGACATTCTTAGGTCTTCTCTGAAGGCATGGGGTCCCCTGTGGGTTCCCCTGAGTCCTGAAAGCTTGATTATGACTTCCCCAGGTGCAGCCTAGCACTTCATGCCTCACCCGAGCCGAAGCTAACAGGATGACAACTCAGAATAAATGCTGGAGCATAAAAAATGTGAACTGACTGCAATTTTCCGAGAAGACTGTTCTAAATTAGACTCAGTTGCACCCTGTTAAGGAACTTCATCAAACAGATGTACGGGATGAAAAATAACATCCTGAGCTGCAGTAAATAACCTCATAACGGTCCCTAGCGGTGCGCGGCGACCGCTGTACGGCTGTCATATATGAGCCGTCTGGCGAGATGCAATAAATCCAATTCAGGGCAGATATGGCATGAGGCAGAGGAGCAGGGCTTGGTGGATGATTATCACAAATACAGCTGTGATCGCACTGTGGTCCATGCAGTAGTGAGAGCTGGGTGGAACAATGCTGAAGTGAAGGAAATAATGAAGAACTCAAAACGAACTAACCCTCAAAAACCAACCATTTCTCAGAGTTCCTCTGATCTTCTCAGTACATCCAGCATCTTTCAGCACAGCAACTTCGCCTCTATTCTCCACTCTCTGCTGTGCAATTTCGTATTGGGTTTAAATCATTATCATTATATTCAATATCTTCTTACCATGTGACACATCATTACTCATATCACTATTACTGATCTACTACTGATCTCTATTACAGCAGTAACAGACTCCTGATCACTATTAGTGTTACTCGTAATTCGCTGAACTGTAGGTTATTTATCTAAAGTATTTTAGATTTAATATTGAGTAATCCTGCAGAGTTATTTTTTAGACTTCATATTTTCTACTGTCTGTAAAAATCTGCCCCCAGAACACTTTGTCATTTTAAACTCAGTTTAATTCATTACCCTTAAAGAAAATGGAATGGTAAACCTGTATTTGAATTTAAATTCTCTTCCGAGATCTGCAATTTGGAATGTTGCGGGACAAAAGTATTGGGACATGCAGCGAGGTGAGCGGTTTTCGGGGAAAACCCCTGATCTGCTGGGGCTAAAAGTACAAATGAGGGCTCGTTGGAAATACGAGTGAATCCGCGACTCCTGATCCACATAAAACTGGGGGATTACTGTAATCCCTGCCTTCATTCTCTGTTTTGGATGCCCCACAGTTAAATGCTATTTGTTTAAATATATTTTTGACTGTGGCCGTTGTTCATCATTTTGTCTGCCAGAAATCTGCAGCGTTCTTATTGTTATATGAAAATATAGTTCTAGAAAAATCTCAAATTAATAGATTAATTAAAAACATTTGAGTCAATTTAACTGGTGAAATGGCCACTAGGGGGCCTGCAGAAATATCCAGTAGGACAGATCGACAGGTCACCATATGTAGAGGAAAGGGAAGAGATATCTGAGGTATCTTTTTTTGGCTATTTGCTCATTTTAAACGTTAGACTGGTCAGTGGCCACCTTGTGTTGTAGCTAATGCTAGCTGCTTAGCCGTGCATGATTCAATGCTCTACGGAACCATAATTTCTGGCTTTAAACTGAGATATTCTAGCATTTTTCAGTTTCTGACAGTGATCTTTACCCCCCCGCCCTTGCCCCAGACCCCTCTTTTATTTTTATTACACAAAAACGGGCAGTCGATTTACATGCAATCAGGCTCTTCAAAGCACCCATCGTGATTATACCTTTAATGGCAACTTGTGGAGCGGTAGTGATTTATCTGGCTTCAACGGTCCCGCTAATTAAAATCCATACCCTTAATGAGCTTTCGGACCCCTTGTTGGTTAACATGATTACAGAAGATAAGAGCAGTAAATTGAGTTTCTTTTAATTAAGTCCAAGATTTACTCCTTCACCTAACCCGGGCCAGCCCACGCACCTTGGCGGAGGAGAGGCGGGTGGCCGAGTGCCTACTCGGTTTTAAGCCTGTTGAGTTTCTTCTTGGTCAGGTGATCACAGCCTATTAAAACAATGATGCAAAATCGTCCCTCTGCCTTCTGGTCCACCCTGGAGACGATCCCCTCAAGAACCAGATACTTTTATTCTTTCAGTTAGAACGAAGAAGCCAGACTTGAGCTAAAGTATCTACAGTAGCCACAGAAATGTATCAGCCCCTTCAAAATACAGTAATTCCTCGCTTTTTACTGGGTTTACGTTCCAAGAGCACCTGCGTATAGTGAATAGCCGTGTTGTGTTTTGGTACAGTAATGCCAAAAAAATGTCTTTTTTTATATTGTAAACTCTAAATCTGCCCCCAAAACTGCTCCCAGAACACTTTACTTTCATTTTACACTCAGTTTAATGCATTAACCTTAAAGAAAATGTAAAGGTAAATAAAAAATCAGAATCTGAAAACTTTATTGCTTAAAAAAACGTTAGCATTAACGGTTAGCATTAGCAGCGTGCAACGACTCATGCACAAAAGAAAGGTTGAAATAACTCTCTTTACCCACATGTTTAGACAGAGCACAGCTTACTAATTCTAAATAAACTGAGATAACTGTTGAAAATTGGGGGGGGGGGGGGGGGTTTTAAGACACCAAAACCCGAGGACAAGAAAAGGAGTAGTCATGCTACCTGCTGCAGCAGCTTCTTCTTCTTCTTCTTCTTTTTATGCCGGTTGGCAACTTTTCAGTGTATTACTGACACCACTGGACTGGTGGAGGTAATACAGTTGGGTTCTCCGAAAAAAATCTGCGTTAGACAGAGTAAAACTGAGAGGTTACTGTATTTACATTTACAGCATTTATCAGATGCTTTTATCCAAAGCGACTTGCATTCCCTAACTGCAGGGGGCAGTCTCCCTGGAGCAACTTGGGGTTACGGGTCTTGCTCAGGAACCCAGTGGTGGTGTACTGAGGGTAGGATTCGAACCCATGACCTCTTGGTCTAGAGGTCTAGAGGCAAGTATCCTACCCACTACGCCACCACCATATTTTATTGCTTTGCAGCTTAAAAAGGAGACACACAAAATACAATTCTGTTTACTCAATGCAAATATGACAGCAATTGTTTGGAAAAAAAACAAACAGAGATGGATAAATGGATCACCTCCTAAAAAGTACTTTCACCTTCTCCATTGTACCCCATGCTAAGTGCCTTCCACCTGTGATCAACCGTAATTGTTTTGCATTCCACTGCTTGGTAGTGCAGCTGAAAGCCTACAATCAACTCTAGGTGGCAAGGCACTGTCAAAAGATCTCAGGGATAAAGCTGCAGACAGACACAAGTAAGGATATGGATACAAAGCATTTGGATATTTCCCTAGTAGCACAGTAATGTCCATAATTCGGAAGTGAAAAAGTGTTTGGATTTACTAGGACAGTGGTCCCCAACCCCCGGTACCGGGCCGTGGGTCATGTGGTACCGGTCCACGGGCTGCACAGAAAAAAAAATGTGGATGTTACCCGTGTTATGTTGTCGGCTCGTTGTTATCAAGAGGCCTATGGCAAGAAAAAACTCTCTAGAAAGGCCACATTAAAGTTTAATTTGTACAATAATATTCGAAAGTATTTACAGCCATAATTAAGATCTAACAAACACATATCAGAATTTATTCTAATAATATATCTTTAATTGAGCACTAATAGTAGAACTTTTCTTGTCTTGTTTATTATATTCCCATCTCTGTGTGGAATAAAACGATGGTGGTTATTCATATGATATGTGATAGCAGTCTTTCTTCTCTTTCTTCTAGTTTTATCTTCCGTTCTTATATTCTCCGTCAGATGCTCTGCCCACTCTCTGCAGGTAACCGTCCACATTAGTCTGACATTTGCATGCGGTCACCTGAAGAGCCCCCTGCTGCGTTCCAGCCCTCAGAAGGTGAATTATTAGCCCGCCGTGTCCACAGTTCACAGGGCTGGCGCTGATCTTAGCGGCGGATTTGAGCCTTTAGTCAGTCTCGGCTTAAAACTGCACCCGTGTGCTGACAGCACAGAATCCACCCTCAGCAACCCACACAGCTCTCTACACACGAGAGGAGCTCACACACCTGGCAACCTAATACCAGTTAAAATGAGCATTTAATAATACTACTTTTAACATGTAGGGTATGACTATATACCCACATGCTCCATATTACATATCCACATAAATATATATACAGTAACCCCTCAGATTTATGCAGATTTTTTGAAAAGAAGAAGAAGAAGCTGCTGCAGCATGTAGCATGACTGCTCTGTATTTTAGTGTTTTAAAGGCCCCCCGCCCCAGTTCTGTCAGTTTATTTAGTATTAGTAAGCTGTGCCCTGTTTAAACATGTGGGTAGAGAGAGTTATTTCAACCTTTCTTTTGTGTATGAGTCTTTGCACGCTGCTAATGCTAACCGCTAATATTAATGGTTTTTTAAGCAATAAAGTTTTCTGATTCCATTTTTCACTATACGCAGGTGCTTTTGGAACGTAACCCCCTCGAAAGCAAGGGGTTACTGTATAGTATTTTACTTTTTATGTAGTTTTAATGTGTTTAAAATTTATTTTATTATCAGCAAGCAGGTCTGGGTGGTCAGCATTCTTTCTCTGTAGAATGATCATGATCTTCATGTCTGTATGGGTTTCCACCAGGATTTCTGGTTTCCTCCCACAATTCAACAATCCAAAGACATGCATGTCAGGTGGACTGGAGATGCTGGAGATGTTTGTTTGTGAGTGAGTGTGTAGGACAACAGTCCATGAACTGTCTAGGGTTGAAACAAGATCCTAAACGAAATGTGCAATTAAAATGACAGCATCAGTATTTAACTTTTTTATAGCTATGCTTTCTCTGGGAGACTTAGGCTAACAAATGTACGTTTCTAGGCGTCTTCCTCGCTTTCTGGTTTGGGGAATGCAATGCTGCCCACAGTGCAAACGTTAAAATCACGTTCAAACATGCTATGCACATCGTTCGCAAAACATCATAGGCATACAACCGTGACCATGGCTTCATCTTAAAGCTCTGCAACGCTCTATGGTTATGACCAACCAGCTGCAAGTTTTGTCAAGGTTATCTCTGAATGACGAGCAATCTCAGCAAATCCTCCCATTGCTGGCCATCCCCTTTCTCTTGAGGAAGAAGAAAATGGCAAGGTAAACATGAAATATACTTTTCTCTTTGTTGTTGTTAAACATCCCTATGCAAATCTGACATTTCTGCTGGCTGGCTGCAGGTGGAGGAACTGTTTGCTGAAGATACAGTGAGCGCTAACGTTCGTGCTGAGGTAGCAAAGGTGAAATGTGGGCTTTCCAGCTTGGCCAGTCAAGAATTACTGGGATTCAGTTTAGCAGCGTCATACTCTTTCCAATGCACACCTGCTTCAGTTTGTGTAACAGGCCCTGTAGAGGTTGGGAGGCTCCAAAGATTCTCCAGCTCTCCAGTGTGTGATAATTCAGGTGTTGTCTTCTCAAACTGTCTTGAGTGTTCCCTGTATGGGGTGTCCCTGGATCAATAAAGTTTTATGAGGTTGTATAACAAGTGCACATTTCTGTGTTGCATTATTTCTTCTGCTGTTCTATAATGTCATCTCATTAGCAACTAGCTAGCATTTTTCGCAGGGGTGTTAGTAAAAGTGGAGTGAACAAATAAAAATGCATCAAGGTGGGGCCTCTATGGATCAGCCTTGTTTGATTAAAATCTGCGGAATCTGGTAGCACCTTGAGCTTCTTGTGCCATTATTCAAACAATTCCTGAATAGTGTTTGCAGTGTGGAACAGCATCTTCACGAAGATCTAAACTTGGTCTGTAGTGTTCAGGTGTCAAAGTAACATCCACATGAACACCACCCAGAGCATCACACGGGTGTCTCCACGTTCTTCATATAGAACATCCTGGTCCATCTCTTCACCAGGAAGTGACACACAAACAGACACATTTACCTTTAAGGTATTTAGCAGATGCTTTTATCTAAAGTGATGTCCAGGGGACAAACCTAACTACAGGGGGCAGTTTACCTGGAGCAGCTTGGGGTTAAGGGTCTTGCTCAGGAACCCAGTGGTGGTGCTTAAAGTAGGATTCGAATCCATGATCTCTTTGTCCACAGGCAAGTATCCTACCCACTAGGCCACCACCACCCGAAGGCCATCCACCTAATATAGGTGTGATCTATCTGACCTTTCTACTATGCTGTAGAATATTTTGTCAGTTCATACAAATAAGTATTAAATTGTCACTCCGGTGGCATGTCCTTAGGGGAGGGGTCCTGCGGGGCTCTGTCAGAGATTTGTCACCAAATTAAAAAAAGAATTATGTTTGAGAAAGGAAAGGTTTGATTCAATGGCGAGCTACATGCCTAAAATATGCAAAAAAGCAAAATTAACAGAACTCATCCAAATTCCCTCTATCACATGATGTCCAGGCCTTTAGATAGTCCCCCTGCTGCAATCAGACACTGGAACAAAAGGTGCACCACTGTCAGACATTATTCTCTACCTCAGTCTTTTCTATTTGTTGCATACCTAATGGCTCTGCTGCTAGAATACAGTATCTATCTTAGTTCTGTTTTCACTCACACTAGTGTGACACCGCCCTGGAATACTGCATTTTTGCTTTTGTGTTTTTAAGTCTTACAGTTTCTGTCTCTTTGCGCTTGTAGTCTTGGACTTTTTCTGCTTCTATTCTTTGTATTGCTCAATAAAACCAGCTTCTAAAAAGATGCAGAATAGAGTTTTAAATAGTTTATACATAGGTCAGTATTTTGGTATCCAAATAAAATAAAGGTATCTCTGGACAGTCTCTTAAATTAGCAAGCTGGTCAGTTAGTGGAGCTTAGGTCTGAAACTAAACAGGGTGAAATGGTATTTAGTTATTAGGCTGCCCCTTTTTGGAACCAGCTTACAGTATCTATATTAATTATGTTTTCACTCACACTAGTGTTTGCTTTTGTGTTTTAAAATCTTGTAGTTTCTCTTTTTGCACTTGTAGTCTTGGGTTTTTCTCTGCTGCTATTCTTTTTGTTGCTCCATGGAACTTTGTGGTCCTAGAGCAATCTGTGGACTTTGTGATTCTCAAAGAATGCAGTTTGTACAGTAGAGATGGTTGAAATGACAAACTACTTGACCTGAATTCTTATTAATCATAATTCCTATAAATATGAACACGCCAATAAGGTTCTAACAATAAAGTTTGTACAATATTAGCTGGTGGGGCATAAGCTTCCTTTACTTGTTAGCTTTTTTCATTAGTCTTGTAACTCCAGCACAAAACTAAAGAAGCAGAAACTAAACATCACTGACTGAAGACTTTTTAGATCAGGATAGAAACGAACAGTATAAAACTGAAGTATTACATAAAAACGCCTTCGATACTGTTGTGTCAGCTGTTTGGTAAGTAAGTTCTGGACCTTGAGTATTGACTTAAAGGTGTAAGGCCAGTATCACACAGTGGCCCTTCTGTCTCATTATGTTCGCAAACCCTTCAGGACAAATCAGATGATTCCTACCTGCTGTCCACTCGTCCTCTAAAGCACATGGATGAAGACCCCTCATGCTTTGTGTGCTGGATTGTCAACTTCCCTCGGGACTCAGATCACCTCAGGATGACGTGCTCTGCCCTGCACCTCAGACTCTGAGCTTAAGAACATAGAACATTGCATCGTGCTTTTGAAAAATGTTGGATATACAGAACCTTCAACACTAGCAAACATACAGTTGAAGCAAATGATAAACTATCACAGAACCCCAGACATCTTGTAAGCTTACATTCCTGCATCTTTCCATTTCCTTTTTTTCCTAATCATCTGTGTCTGAACTCTAGTCTTGGATGCACAACACACTTCATTCAACAAATTAGCCTTTGTGGGGTTCACTCAAACCAGATTTGTTACTTTTCAAGTAACTGCTGCAAAGTTATCTTTTTGAAGAGGGAAACAACATCTAAGATACTGACGTCCAACAACCATAAGGTCCTCCTGTCTGATCCCAAACTCCCTGAAATAACTGGAAGATTGAGGTAACATGGAGATGGTTTGAGGTAACATGATCTGCTCCTTGCAAGCTCTCCACCAAATCAGCGTTTGCCCCTTTCTATAGTGTAAACCCTAAATATGAAACAAAATATGCTCCCAGAACAGCATTACCCTTAAAGAAAATATAAAGGTAAATAAACACTCGTACACAAAAGAAAGGTTGAAATAACTCTCTCTACTCACATATTTAGACAGAGAACAGCTTACTAATACTAAATAAACTGAGATAACTGTTGAAAATTTGGGGGGAAATGTTTAAAACACTAAAATAGGAGGACAAGACAGAGCAGGCATGCTGCAGCAGGCTTCTTCTTCTTTTTATGGAGGTTGACAACTTTTCAGTGTATTAATGCTACCGCTGGGCTGGTGGCGGTAATACAAAAACAAATTAGCCTTTCTTGGGTTGAAGTGGGGTTCACTCTATTTTAATAACCTAATTTGACGACTCCTGAGACATCCTATTTGAAGATGCATGATGTCTTGGTAGAATTCTGGATTTGTTGCCTGACTCAGGTTTCCCTCTACAGCATCCCAGTTGTTTGATTAGTCATTTGTCAGCATAAGATTTGACTACTGGCTCATCCTCCTATATGATTATTGGCCCTGATTCTGGACTTCTTCATCCTTTGAAATGGACAACCTTCTGTCTGACCTTGCCAAACTTGGAGTAATATGGATATCCACATCTGTACCATGCAAACTCTCCATCAGAGTCACTTATCTGAATTCCTTATTTTTCCATTCCACTTTTGATATTAACGGTTTCAGTTGAACATTTCTGACTGGTTTTTCATCATGAAAAGCACCGTACCACCTGGAGCTGAATCCCAGCAAGACCCTGGAACTAATGATCCTCACTATTCATTTAATAACCAAATTTGAGAGGGTTCGCCCTCTTATACAAGCCAGAACTGAATCTGAGGCAGAATGCGGCAGTGTGGCTTGTCTTCAGTTGTCCTAAGTTCCTGCTCATTCTACTCCCTGTCATGTCACGCACACACTGTCAAAATCAGATCAGACCCTTTCTAGCTGATGACAATGGTCAAGCTTCAAAGATGGCTCATCGTAACCTGCCATCTGTCAAGGCACATGAAGGACAAGCATGAAATCCCTCCTCTATTAAGGATCTCAGGGGAATGGAATGAACTTCTGTTGGTTGTCTGAACAGTACTGGCCTTGCTGCCTTTAAATGCTGACTGAAGATCCATCTCTTTGTGAATCATTTAAATGAACGCTATATTAATTAGCACTTATTAAACCGTTTCATGTTTCAGCTGTAATTGTTCTATTCAGTTCTCAGACTCTTGCTTCAGGTAGAGTTTTAGCTCAAAGGCAGTTTGGACTCTAACCCTTTTGTACTAGAAACATCCTCCTAATGGACAAAAAGCACATTTGTAGGTCATTCATGGTGAGACTGTCTGCTGAATAGAATACTTGTAAACATTAAATGTTAAAAGAAACCTGTGAAATATATGTTTCTTTTTCAAAACCTCAGTAGTGTATCGGCCGCTCCTAGATGATTAGATCAAAAAGAAATAACATCTGTGTGATCACTTACAAAATTAAATGCAGCCTTATTTACATAGTTTGGCACTTTGTTTGCAGAAAAAAATGCAGAATATTAGAAAGATCAATGCAGTGACCTTGCAAGTAGCTGCCCTTTACTTTAATACATCTGCTCACATGGACTGAAGAACATTCCAACAAGCTGAGACCCTGAAAACCAGCTTCACACTTTATATCTGTCTTATAAACACATTTTCCAACATTTAAGTACAAATGTTCGTATTGAAAATTATTTAAGATGAAGAAAATCATTCACTCCAATACAAATACAAAGTTGAGGCTAGAGTTAGATCACAGTTTTTCTGTAAAATGTGTGTTTTTTAATGTGACAGGCAGTGATGTTGACAGAGTTTCTGGCTGCTGTGGGTTTTATACAAGGGTTGAGTGAGGTGAGTGCTGGAGAGCTGTGTTGGGAAAGAGAATTCCCACAGCTCCTCTAACGCTCCCCAGGCTCTCTGTCATTCCAGCCTTATACACATTCTCATCTTTTACCACACAAATAAAAATTTCAGTCAGGAAAATAAATAAATTAAACAGGAAGCCATCAGAATAGAAGACATTAATGTTGCCAGATGGATGGAAATAACATTTCTGAAAAAATACTGGTCCAAGCCTTGTCATAGATGGTTTCTTTTTTGAATGTCCATTCAAGATCTTGCAGGGTTCAGGACTTTAAATCCCAGTTAAGTCTAACTCATGAACTCACTTTTGATTTGAATGGAATGAGAATTCATAAAGAACGTGGGATGGAGTGCAATAGTTTTTTATTTGCCTGGTTAATAAATGCTTTTAACCCTTAAACTATGGTGTTGATTTTCAATTTTGGAACTTCAGCAAAGAGTAACTACTACAAACTAGACTGCATTTGCGCAGAGAAAATGCAAAGTGTGCTTGCTCAAATGCAGGAAACAGCATTAGCATTAATATAGCATTAGCATTAGCATTAATGTTAGCATAACATTAGCCTTATTATAGCATTAATTTAAGTGTTCATGTCCCAATACTTTTGTCCACATAGTTTTGTATGACAGCTCTGTCCCAATACTTTTGTCCATATTGTTCAATTTAAACAGGTGTGTCTGTGGGGGAAGGAAGTGAATGAATGGAATTGAATGGGGGAAAAAAGGGATGAGTGAAAGAAAAAGAAATGACAAGTGTAGGTCATCACCGACTCGTTTGTGTGTCACGAAAGTTGGCCCGAGGTATCACATGAAGTTTGGTGGGTTTCGGACGAAGCGTGTCCGAGCAGAACAATCTGAAAGTTGAATCCCATTAATTCCCTATGGGTAGGGATGGGTACCGAGATCCGGTACTAAATCGGCCCCGGTGCCTAATTATAAAAGACCGGAGGACCGATAAGCTCTGACGTTAACGGTTCTGCTGTCGGTACTG
>JBBPDC010000039.1:1708344-1723522 GCA_037974485.1 Hemigrammopetersius urotaenia
CAATATTTTTATTTGGAAATGAGGAGAAATATTGTCAGCAGTTCTTAAAAACGAAGGCAAAGCTGTTCAGTTCAATAATTGCAGCTAGAAAAGATCAAATTTGAGAAAATGAACATATTTACATACTTCCGGAGCTGTTTTTTAAAGCAAATGTGAAACATCTCGCTTCCATAAGTGTCCCGCCCGAACCACACACACATACACACACTCTGGCTAGTATCCACAGAAAGCAAATAGTATAGTTTTGTTTAATTAGAATTCTTCTTGCTCATGGCAATTGAAAAACAAGGAGAGAAATTGTGTGGAAAGTGCAGATTCTGCCGCCCTCGTTTGCATCTGAAATAAGAGGAGAAGCGATTAGACGTGGGTCTGAATTTGATGAGAAGTTTGTTTTGCGGAAAGGAAAAATCTCAATCTAAAATGTAAGTCAGCTGTAAATGTCACTCACTGGGTGTTTAAATACATAATTATGTCATTATGGTAGAACAATACAGCAAAACAATGATACTGTCAAGTTCTACAGACAGTGGCGTATCCAGTACTGACTACAACCTGCTTAAACTGTGGCATGACAGGCAGTGACGTGTCTAGAACTGACACTATGACTAATTTACATTTACGCATTTAGCTGACACTCTTATGCAGAGCGGCGCATATCAGTGCTCAAGAAGTCCTAGAACTGACTGAAACCTGTTTACAGTACAGCTCTACAGTCAGTGATGGGTCCGGAACTAACAGAGATCTGAATACGCTACAGCTCTACAGTCAGTGATGTATCTAGAACTGATTGAAACCTGCTCACACTACAGCTCTACAGTCAGTGATGTATCCAGAACTGACTGATACCTGTTTACACTACGATTCTATAGTCAATGATGTATCTAGAACGGACATAAAGCCTGCTTACACTGTGGTTCACCAGTTAGTGAAGTATCTTAAATGAACTGAAACCTGCTTACATTATGTTTCTACACTCACTGATGCACATGGATGGATAATGAGGAAGATATAGTTGCCCCAATTTGAGGTTGAACCTGCCCCTTGAACCCAAAAGCACCCCTAGGGGGACTGTAGAAATGTTCTTAATCTTCATCCCAGGTGTGGAACCATCCGGAACGGCCTAATAAGCGGCTTTGCCTTCTTGTTCGGACTAATTTCGGCTCATGTTCAGCCGACCACTTCCCTGGCTCTCTGATGCAACTCCCTGTCACTTCCATGTCTCACACTGACTAGCGTTTCCAGTGGACAGGCATAGTGTTTATGTAACATCCAGTTCACTGAAATAAGTAGCAGTAAAAGTCAAAATAAACTTCATCTCAACTGTGTACTGTCAGGTGAGTTGGCCTGGCACCAAATTTTAGAGAACAGAAAGACACCAAATATTGGTACTGTGAGACGAGGAGGAGGAGTTGGCAGCACTCAACCCAGAACTGAGCATGGGGCTCCTCCCCTGATGAGGATCAGCTGAATCAAGGGAACAGCCAGGACTCTCCAGCAAGTAAAGGTGAAGAGAACCAAGAGTAGGTGACTGAGAGATGGTAGGACTGGAGAGAGTCTGTGGTTTAGATTTCAGCCCATAGTGGTGGTGGTGGTTTGTGTTCATTTAAACTGTTGTTTTGTTTTGAATAAAGCTCTCCTGCACACTCACTCTGGTGTGTGTGCATTCCCGGGTGTGAGTTTCGGCTTCCTAGCATTGCCTGTTCCCCAGGCTGCACTCACAATGTATAATAATTTGTAGTACCCTAAGATGTAAATGTTGAACCACTAGTCATATGGAAAACAAACAGAATACCGAGATCTAATTGCGTGCGTTACATGATCAGCAGCAACACAGTCAGTCTATGAAAACAGAGTAACTCTGCAGTAATGGATATGAGAGATGGCTCATGACTTGGCTTGAACCTACTACACACTCCTTCAGGCTTTAGGCTGCTCTCGGCCTCCTCTGTCAGGCAGTGGGTGTGCAGTTTGCTGACCAGCTGCCATCATGTTGCCATGTAATCCAGAGATGCCTGATGTTATCTTCTATTAGACAAAGGCCTCTATTCTCTGCAATGTTCTTTGCAAAACAACTTGCCAAGAAAAAGAGGCCACAAGGTAAAGACAGAATGGGCAATGTTACTGTTCAAAGATGAGGCAGCGAGTGGCTTAGTGTTTAGGGTATTCACCCTGTGATCAGAAAGTCGTGGCTTTGAATCCCAGGGATGCCACACTCTGCTCCCCGGATGCTCTGTTCCTGGCTGCCCTCTGTGAATTGGTTTAATGGGTTAAACGCAGAGTAAGAATTCCATGCTGTTCACACTGTGTGCTGTGGCGTGTTCACGTATGACAGAACGGTCCCTTTACAGTCATGAACACTTAAATTAGTTAACCCTTTCGGGCAACTGACTGGAAACTGGACACATTATGGTTCTACAGTCAGCGATATATCTAGAAGGTCTTGTTTGTAGGTTTACTGGCCTTGGCTGAAATTGCTTTATCCAAAAAGAATATGCCTAGGTTGCCAACAGAGGGTGATTTGTGTTGTTGGGGTGGTCTAATGGTTAGGGAGTTGCTATCAAAAAGTTGTGGGTTCAAATACCAGGATTGCTAGTGTTACCTCTGAGGTTCCCTTGAGCAAAGTACTACCCCCACACTCTGCTCCCTGGGTGCTATGTTCCTGGCTGTTCATTGCTTCACTTGGTGAATGGGTTTAATGTAGAGAAGAATTTCACACTGTGTGCTCTGATGGTGCTGTGGATTGTTCATGGACGACAACAATGGTCACTTTACATTCATTTTACAAGGCACATCAGATATTGGACCATACAGGCTAGCCTTTGCTACCCATCAGTGAAACTTGACCATCTATGATCACTTGTGGTAGGTACTGACCACTGTGGACCAAGAACACCCTCACAAGACCTGCTGTTTTGAAGATGTTCTGACACAGTCGTCCAGCCATCACAGTTCAAACCTTGTCAAAGATCCTTGCATTCCTCCATTTGTCCTCCTTTCAACAAATGGAGGTTTAAGAACTGACTGTTCGCTCATTGCCTAATCCCCCCCCCCCCCCCCCCCGACAGGTAACTAGATCACCGATGTTCTTCATAAGACTCTGAATTGTGTATCTAGTAAAAAAAAAAGCAATATGTATTTAAATGCGACATAAATGGTCTCTGTGTTTGTTCACAACGGAGACCCTGAGAAACAATCCCTAACAGATTAGAAGATGGGGCTGATATTAAGTTTCTATTAAAGCCGCTGTGTGAAGAACTGGAACAGCGTCTCAGTGGGGGCCCCCTCATTCATCTGCACGCCGCTCATATTAGAGAATAATATCAGGACGCGACTCACCTTTGATTCAAAAGCATCGCATGAAGTTCTGCAAGCAATAATCTGCACTTATGAAGGAAATACAGCAAGAGATACTGCGGCTTGATAAGCCCTTCAGAATTAGCATGGAGTGGTGATAGCGATGAGGGAACATCAGGGAGGACTTGACTCCCCAGCTAAACAAAGGCGGTGAGATTCGCGGTATGAGAACCACTCGCGCACTCTTCCTAATTACACATCCCGGTAAATAATCACAGCCTTCTGCAATTAATTGCACTTCTTTCTCATTGAGAAAACGGCTGCAGTGCTGGTGTAGAACCTCTATACCTCAGTCACACTTTAACACTTGCAAGTAACACAGAGCCGCACCAGAAGGGAAAAATGGCAAGTTGTCATCATACAGCTAAACCTTATATGGAAGTTCCCCCGGTTTGTGCTGCTGCTCGAGGTGTCAGACGTCATGCTGAGCTATGTTTGGTGTTCCTGTGTCACGTAGAACCAAAGGTATTGTCATTTTAAAAAACATGTAATAATAGAAACTGCTACGGGGTTTTAATAATGGCATTACATGCAAATGGAAGATATAGTCTCCACCCACAAGTGGGAGGGGAAAACCCGCAGAGGGAGGGGCCCGGAGAGCGGCCAAGCGATAAAGAGCAGCAAATGGCAGGCATGTAGGAAAACTGGTGTTTTACACCATTCTGTGGGTTTAAAGGAGTCCTGCTATTTTTCAACATTCACTCAAAGTTTGAGTGGGTTTGGTGTGAAATAGACATACCTTTTTTAGTCTTTTTTAGTCTAAACCCCTTTTATTTACACTCTAAACCCACCAGTAAAGCTATTCGTGTCTTCTGAGTTTTTATTTGGATCTTGACGATGGGACAACAGTGGCAACTAAATCAGTTTTCATTTGGGGACTATTTTGCCTCGTGACACCCTGCATGTATCCCTCCACTATAAATGGGTTTAGTTTCAGGCCGAAAGCTTCTCGAAACTCTGGTAAAACAACATCTCAGGCATCAGGCAGAGCACTCATGACTATTTCATGCGATTACATTCTGTGAGGGACCTTTTAGAGGCAGATGTCTGGATCCATTCACCTCCACTGTGAACGACCCTGATTCCTCCAGAACGGAGTGTTTCACATCGAACCCACACTGTTTACATCTTAACCACGTAAATATGCAGAAATATGCAGTAAGATTTTTATGCTTCTCAAGGTGCCCTGTCCTACATGTTCTTGCAAAGGTGTCAGGAGAACAGATATTTCACGCTTGCGATTCGCAATTATTGCTGATGCTTTCAGCTGTGTGCTGTAATTTTATATTTCGTTTTATAATTACTTCTGATTCCCCTGAAACATATTGAGACACTGTGTAGATTATAAAGTAATCAGATATTAAGTGAAAGTGGAATGTATATCAAATATTTTTGCACCACATCATATTTACACCACATGTTCTGTAAAGCATTCTACCTGTTGACTTACTTATTACTTATTTTTGTATTATTGCATGTTTTGGTCACTTGTAAGTGAAATAAATAGAACAGAAGAACTTCTTGAAAGAGAATCATCATCCTTTTTATGATACAAGTGCACTAACAACATCCTAACAACCACCTGGGACACCAGAGCAACACCCTTGCAGCCATCTGAAGCTCAGGAACACCTACCAGAAATTCCGTAGCCACTGGCTAGCAATACCCATTTGGGATACCAGGACAACCACATATCAGTCACCTAGCATCCACCAGATACATGAAAATAATTATCAAGCAACACCACATAAATAAATTGGGATACCAAATAAATTACCTGGCAATACCACAGCAACCACCTAGCAGTCACTTAGCAACCACCAGAGATACAATAATAAACTAGCAATACCCTAGCAACCACATAGGATACCAAAGCAATGACACTAGCAACCACTTGGCAGTTCCCTAAAAACCACCGGAGATACCATCATAATCAGCTAGCAACATCCTAGCATTCAGCTGGGCAACCATAGCAGCCACCTAGAAACTACCTGGTAATGACATATGTTGACACCTGACATACATACAAGACACATCAACTAGCTGTTGCATTCTGTGTTCTGGAACTTGATGCGACTGACATACATCAATCATCAATCATATTGCGGAAATCCAACAAACAAATATATTCAAAATCCTGGAGTTTATTATTTTACATTAAAGTTAAAAAAATGTGTCAATGACAAAATGTAGAGTGGGATTGTGTGGTTGCCATTAAACCAGTGTTTGGAGACACTTCTGACTGTCTCTTACCAAGCCATTTATTTTTGAGGACAGCTGAAAATGAGGGCAACAACCTGCTCTGGAAAAGCGCACAGACTATCTTTATTTAAACCACAACAAACAGACATTCCTTTTTTGACAACTAACCTGAGCTTTACTGTGTTGAAGTCTGATTATGAGCCGGCTATGTCTTTAGCTCTGCAAGAGTGATTTGTTCTTCCAGGTCTGTGTCACTTACTGGCCACCATAGCTGTGATGGCACAGACTCTCTCTTTGGCATACACTCTTATTCTCACATTCTATCTCTCCATACATTACATAGACAAAAATAAAAATGTCAGTACTCAGCCCCTGACCAACTGATCAAAAATCTGAATAGATTCACACAACAGCGGATATTAACAAACATTTTAGTGTTGGAACCATACCACTATTTAAAAAATTGTAGGAGGTAAAGAGCAACCAAATTCCAGCCATAAAAACAACAATGATAGAGAAAAGTTAAGAAGAACATGTAAAAGAAAACAGATATTTACTGTCTGCTTTGAGCTTACACAAATAACCTCAGTTGTAATAGGCTAGGCGTACACAAATCATCCGTTAAACCTTATAGACTGCCATGTAAGGACGAGTGGAATCAAGTAATTGCCGTATAAGGACAAGGAATAAAGGCTTTGTTTGAGTGAAGAATCTTTGTGTTTTGCTTATTTGCCACCTCAAACAATAATGTGATTGCTTTATTAGTAAAAGGCCATTTTGGGGTACATGGTACTCAGGTTTAATGATGCTCCACAAGGGGTCAGCAGTGAGCGAAATACTGAAAATGTAGCACCAAGCCATTTTAAAATGTGTATAAATTCAGTATAAAAGTTCTTTTTTTGTTTTATTAACTGTTCCTAAGCTGTTACCGTCAACGTGTTCTGAAATCGAGACCCTTGGCAGCTCCACTTAACAAGGTCCCGCTGAACACACACCAGACCTGCCCTGCCCGAGACAAACCAAACGGGGAGTGTTGACTTCATAAATTTTTGCTGCTGCAATCTTGGGCAGCTTTCACCTCTGTGTTCGTCAAAATTGGTGCCCGGCTCGGAGATGAGCTGTTATGGGGTGGCGGTACATATTTCATAACACTGTGGCAGCGGGAATTAATTACTGTTACCCTGCGGGACAAGAAGTCCATTGAAAATGGATTACACACTTGGACCCCAACGTGTTTGAACCATCAGCCTGGGGAGAAAAAAACTGGCAGTCCGTCTCGGTTTGGGCGGTGGAGGCATGATCTTTGACCCTTAGAGCTCATTAAGAGGGCTGCTTCCAGTGATGTGGATATTATGGCCTGAAACTACCCCTTAATATCCCATGAGGCCTGGGAACCAGAGGCATAGGCCTTATTGGGTACTGGAGGGCTGCCGAGGAGCTTCCAGTAGGTTTCCTCCCTGCTAGCCCTCTGAGTTTGGTTGGTACAATGATAGTGGCACAGCCCTAGCTTGAATAATACATAGCCTGACATAATTATGTAATAAGAGAAGAGAAACAAGGCCTCCTAATGTCATTCACAGGGGAAATACCTTGAAAAGGATAATAAAATGTACTGTGTCGTTAATTGGAGCTTCGCTTGTAACTAACAGTTCTTTTTTCTCATTATTTTTCTTTCTGTTGTCGTTTTCTCATTGTTCATTATCTTGCAGCTCTCCCAGTAACCTCCACTCCAGCTTGGCCTTACCGCACCTTTCAAAAGTTTAAACACCTACTTGTAGATTTATCTCTATTTAGACATCAAAGCTACAAAATAGCAGACATGTACAGAAAGTGTTTCTTGTTTAGATTCTTCCCTCTAGCCCACCTCCTTTTAGTATTCTCACCAGGGCTGCTGCCCGGTGGGCTTTTCCAACATGACTGACGAATATATTCAGCCACTAAAACCCAGCTGGCTGCTCAGAGCTACTTGTTGCAGTGGGTAGGGGGGCTTGTCAAAATATATATATTTGTTTCAATTCAAAATGTTTATTAAGGAAAAACAGGCATCGTCTCAAGACCCGTTGCTAACAGGTACAGAATATCAAGCATGGATGGGGTTCGATGGTCACAAAAGCTTAAGATCACAGACTGCTGAGCGTTCATACAAGAAATTATCAGATAATAAAGTTTGGTGGAGGAGGAATAATGGGCTGGGGTTGTTTATAATGGGCTAGAGTTGTTTATAAAGGGCTGGAGTTGTTTGTAATGGACTGGGATTGTTTATAATGGGCTGGAGTGATTCACTCCAGTGAAGGGAGATCTTCAAAATCTGTGATCAACCTGACAGCCATGAATCCCGGCAGCCACGTTTTAAACTATAGTGTGAAGCCCCAATAGAAGACAGTTGTTAGCACAACAAAAACCCATGTTTAGGTCCTCCTTCACCATGAAGCCGAAAGCAAACTCTGGTAAAACATCTCAGGTGTCTTTCAACTATAACCATTTATTGGAAAATCTTTCTGTGAGGGAGTTTTTAGGAAGAGATGTCTGGTTCCATTCACTTCCTCTGTTCTCTAGTCACTCTGCACCACCTTGCTGTACAAACTTACTCACTTAATTATGAAGAAAGTTTGGAAAAGAAAAGTTTGATTCTGGTCAGTGCCTTTTGCAGCACAGCGAAAGCATTGCAGATTGGTACAGAACCTGTTATGTAGATGAGTTTAACGTGGAAAGTGAAACTCGTGCTGAAAGAGAAGAGGGAACTTCTAGTAATTATCGACCCAAGCTGTTGCAACAAGAGTGCCGCTCATTGTTTTGGCACCGTGCTGCTCTCTGGGAGACCCGTTATTGAAGGTAAATGAGATGTAGAAGACATGCAGCCACAATGAGCTGTCTTGGATTTCGAATTAGAGAAAAACAGAAGAAGCTTCTGCTTTTGGAAAGTAGTGCACAACTGTCTCATTAAAATGCCAGGATGTGGCGAAGCCTGAAAAAAGTGTCTTTGCAAAAAGACTACCTCAGTAACACTGTGTCAGACTTGTAAACTTGTTATAACTCTGCAGATCCTACAATCGTTTTATTGAAAAATCCCCTACCATTGACTTCACTGGCCACTTTACTGGAAACACCTGCCTTGTTCTTTCACTCACTGGCCAAAAAGATCAGTGAGTGCACATATCTCTATAAAAGTGTATATGTGTGTGTGTGTGTGTGTGTGTGTGTGTTGCCTGGAGGCAATGATTCGTCCACGTTTGAAGGCCGATGCTTTGAGAGAGAGCGCTGAAAATGTACCATCAAAAATCTTTTCTGCAGTCAGCAACATCGAGATCAGCGAGGTGTGATCTGCTGTCAGCCTAGTTCAGGTCTGATAAAAGGATCTCACACACACACACACACACACACACACACACACTCACTCACTTCACATACCTCCAGCATGTTGTTGTGGACTAAAATGCGAATAAAGGGAGTGATTTGACACATGGGACTTAATGTCACTCATGCTTTGACATTTCTGTTCTGATGGGAGTTCCTACAAAAAGGAGCTCAACTACAGAAGTCCAGCGATTTCACGCCATTAAAGCTCTGCAGACCGTCTCTCCACTTAATCAGAACCCGCTCCTGGAGCTCCTTCTCGCTGGTGTACAGTTAAAAGTCCATCGGCTCATCTGTCAGCTCCGCCAGACCTTCATTAAAGGTCAGTTTCTGTCCACAAAGATGCACTTAGTGGGATATTTTTGGGGTCCACTCTCAACCTGTCAGTGTTAATGCTGTCCTGAGAACAGTCCACCACCCAAATAATATCTGGCAAACAGTGATCCTGGGGTACAGAGGGGCTGATAAACTGTGCAATCTTTGGGGAAACTGCACACATGAATAGTGTTTCGAATAGAGGTGTTTCTAATAAAGTGTCCAGTGAGTGGAAGTAGAAGGTGGTGTTTCTGATAAAGTGACCAGTGAGTGGAAGTAGAAGGTGGTGTTTCTGATAAAGTGTCCAGTGAGTGGAAGTAGAAGGTGGTGTTTCTGATAAAGGGTCCAGTGAGTCGAAGTAGAAGGTGGTGTTTCTGATAAAGGGTCCAGTGAGTGGAAATAGAAGGTGGTGTTTCTGATAAAGTGTCCAGTGAGTGGAAGCACAAGGTGTCTGTTTGTCGTAGTGGATGGCGGATAATTGGGTCACGAACACTTCTAACATTAAAAATAGAGAAGAAAAAAGCCGCATGCATGAGATCTTGCTTACCAAGTGGGTGTGAAGACTGGGCTTTGCCTTTGGGTCATGTCTCCATGATAATTATAATTCTCTTATTAACTCCAAGCCTTTGTTGTTAGTCACTGTGACAGTTGTTTCATAATTGGGCTCCGCAGTGTTGCCTTGGACATGTATTACCGCTAACATTTCCATAAATTACTGGACTGTGTGGAGGAAAATAATCATTTCATTAAGGCTTTATTTTAATTATCCCTCCACGATAAATCTAATCGTGACATTTCAAATTAAGATTAGAAATTGCCCTCTTCGTCCTCTCACATGAGCGGTACTGATTAATCATATTATCCTCAGAAAACAGCCACGTTCCTGGTCTGTGGAGAAGCTCGAGAGTTGTCTTCAATGAGAATAAGGCCATTAAGTTCTTATGAAGTTGACAGCCGGCTGAGGGCCTTGGTCCACCATTCCGTCTTCATGGACCAACATGCAAGCAACATGTCTTCATAACTGAACCAGCAGATCTGTAAAAACTTCAAAGCTAACCTTGAAACTTCTCTTTTCATTCTCCTCCTCATTCAGAGCGACTGAAAAAACCATTCAGAGAGCTCGAAAATGCTTAAATAATTGAAAGCCACTGCCGCGATTCATTTCTGATTACATTCTCACAGAACAGATTCTCTAGAGGTGTAAACATCTTTCTGCACAGATGAAGGGAACAGACAAAAGCATATAAAGAACGCAAATGCCAACCTTGTAAGACCACTTTGAAACATCTACCTTATGCTTCCATTCACAGGCCACTTTGGTAAAAATCCCTGTCTTGTACTTGGATGTACTGGTCACTTTATTGGAAACACCTTCCTTTTGCTGCCACTAATTGACCACTAATGTGCTTCCACTCGCTGGCCACTTTAAATAATACCCACCTATCCTGTGCTTCCACTCGCTGGCCACTTTATTGGAAACACCCACCCTGTACAGTAACCCCTCAGTACAGTAACGCAGATCAGCATTCGCGGATTCAGTCAAACGCAGATTTTTCTGAGAACCGAACTGTATTACCTCCACCAGTCCAGCGGTGGCAGTAATATACTGAAAGGTTGTCAACTGACATAAAAAGAAGAAGAAGAAGAAGAAGCAGCTATATGTAGCATGACTGCTCCGTGTCTTGTCCTCGTATCTTAGTGTTTTAACCCCCCCTCCTCAACAGTTTAAATATTAGTAAGCTGTGCTCTGTCTAAACATGAGGGTAGAGAGAGTTATTTCAGCCTTTCTTTTGTGTTCTTTGTTTTCGCTCACTGCCCGCTGATAATGCTAACCGCTAACCCCTAATGGTTTTTTAAGCAAATTTTCTGATTCTGATTTTTTATTTACCTTTACATTTTCTTTAAGGGTAATGCATTCAACTGAGCTTAAAATAAAATTAAAGTGTTCTGGGAGCAGATTTGGGGGCATCTTTAGGGTTTACACTATAAAAATTGGCGTTTTTAGGCATTTTGTTTTACCAAATCACAACAAAGCATTTTTCACTATAAGCAGGTGCTCTGAGAAAATAGCCCCCACGAAAAACAGGGGGATTACTGTAGTGCTGTATTAATTCTTATGCAAAAAAAAAGCAGGAATGTGAAAATAACATTTTTTGTTTGGTTAATGGATTAAATAAAAAATAATGCATTAAAAAATAACATATTAATCACATTCCATGGCGCCCATTGACCTTTCTGGCCACAGTGGATTTGTAAAATGAAGGAGGCGAATGAGAATGCGCTGCTTGGCCCAGTGGATGGAATATTTATGTTTAAAAATGCCCAAATGGAAATATTGATGGGAGAATCATTCTCTGCAGTTTCTGCGAAAAGAATTTTCATACATTTTGAGTGCTTTAAATGTGACATATAACCAAAGCTCATAGCAATCGGGAGCTAACCTGGCGGTCCAGGCTAACTAGCAGCCAGCCTCATCAAGCCACACTCAACTATGCATTCAAACACATTACATTTACATCGTTTAGCTCTTACTGAAAGCAACTAATCCACATTTTTGTGTTTATCACTGATATAGGCAAATGTAGTGTTAGGAGTTTTACCCAGGGAGGAGTGTGGTGTGATGCCTAGGGTAGGAATCAAACCCCACTCTCCTATTGGAAGATAGCCGTGTTACCCACTTCACTAACCAACCACTACAGGAACTGTATGAGTCCTTTGCCAAATGGATCCCAATGACCTGCTGCCCAGTTTCAGTGATGGAGGACAGGGGATTTACAGAGAGTGTCTACCAACACAACTTATAATCCTCCATCAAAAACTGCAAATGTTTCCAAAACCCAGCAGCTTTACAACAGATAAAAGAGATCAAAAGATGGTGGGGATCCCTGGACTTCACTTACCAGTCAAACTTACTTTGGTGGTTCTGCAAACATCACTGACAGTGAAAACTTCAGTCATTTGCATTAGCCTTGCTAAAACCGACACCAGGCACTGTGGTGGAGACATGGGGAGTTCAACAAAAGGTCAGTGCAGGAAAAAAGCTTCCATTTCAGGAAGCTCGTCTTGCTTACGCATTGATTATTCGTTGATTCACTGATATGCCAAAATTCATTTGAACTGAAATTAAAAATAATTATTGTATGCAATTCATTAGGATTCATCACAGAGTGTGTAATTAATTCAGTGTTTTTTTAAACTGCTTGGCAGCTAAAAACAAGGGGAAAAAAACAAGTTTTCCATGATATGGGACTTTTAAATACTTTGAGTATGCAAAAGGACTGTCTGGTCTGGGTATTGTGGAAATGCAGATGATTTCAGGTCGGCGTGGTGAATGAGCAACATCCAGTTTTGCCAAAGTACTCTCTGGACTGCACCACTTGGTCACTCATTCCTGAAATCATCTGGGACATTTGAGGGACTACTCACCAACTAATGTGCCCCAATAGGAAACACTAATAATTCAGAAAGGTTCACATAGTGTTCCCATGCCCTTTTTTCCAAAGGCAATGTGACAGAAATGGCAGAGTAAGCTGGTAGAGCAACTATCAGGCTGCTCTTGAACCATTAAACATAGTTCTGAACACGTTACTTTCATCAGCAACTCCTGTGTGAAGTCGAAGTCTGTTTCTGGAAGTAATTCTGCTTAGCACACTAAAGTTCTTACCCCACCGTCTGCACCCTATATGTGTCCTCTGAGTTCTTCAAGAGTTCTGGCTCCTCTTCCACATGCTCTTAGAGAGTTTCTCCTTCTGAGGCCCCGCAGTGGTTCTTCCTCGCGTTCTTGGGAGCATCTTCTGTGCCTTGGTTTTATTACAGTTATACATTATGTTAACCTAAGCAGAACTAACTCTGTTTTCTGTTTATCTACCATAACTTCTTGGACCATCTTCTCAGGGAGGAATGCCTGCCCATCTGTTCAGCCCAACTGATCACCATCAGCGCTTTCCCAGATATGTAAATGCCAGGGTCCCTTGCCCAAGTCTCCTCGACTGCTTTAGATGCCCCACGTGCTCCTCCCCCAGTCAAGGGCAACTGCTGTTCAAAAGTTCCGGTGGAGATTATCGTTCCTGTTCCTGTGGACTAAAGAGTCTCAAAGCAGTCCTTACACAGACAAAAAGTACCTCTACTGACTCTTAACTGCACTAACTTTGCCATAGATGGCCAATCTGTTCTGCACGAATGCCTTCTATTGTTAATATCCACAGAGACACATTCTCTCTCTGGGTCGATCAGAGGAGGATGGGTCCTGGTTTTGAGTCTTGGTTCCTCCAGAGGTTTCTTCTTCCAGCTTTGGCTCACTAGGGGCTCAGACTCAGATGTCATGAAGCTGTTTTGTGACAACATCAGCTGTAAAAGCGCTATATAAATAAAAATTAATGTATTTGTTTCTCGTGCTCTTAGGAAGCATGTCCTTTTGAGCCTTGGTTTATCTCTGTGAATCTTCTGCAGGGTCTAGGCTCCTCTGAATGGTTCATCCTCATACTCTAAAGGTTTTTCCTGTAGAGGCTTGGATTCTCTTAGTGTTTGTTCCTTTGTTTTTTTCACTACCACTGTCTCGCCTGGCTTGATCATTAGTGGGTCTTGCACTTCTGGAAAGCTGCTTTGGGACATGAGTGTTATAAAATGGGTCATTCAAAGAAAATCAAATTTAGCTGAATTCCCTGTGAGCAAAATTAAAGTTACACTAAATATCCCATTAATGCAAAACAGTGTGTTAAAAAAAAAAACCTTTTCCAGGCCTAACAACAAGCTGCACGTCCATCCCGATGACCAATAGCATGCCGGGAGCTTCTGAGCCGAGCTCAGAAAAACGTTATGTGGTTTATCTTTAAAGTTACCCATTCTAAAATAATGGCCAGAAATGGAACGAGTTGCAAAAAAAAAAAAGAAAAACAGGCACATCCATCTAGGCCCATCAGCCCGGCAAGGAGTAAGCAATAATGCATGCTTTTGTTCCAATTTCCCAGGCCTACGGAGGGAATAGCAAATGTCAAGCTGCATTCCACTCAGGCAGGCGAATAATTACAGAGGCAGAGAAAGCAGTGAGGGGTTCAGATAGGGGCACTGGCCTTCTTCCTCCCTTTGAAAAACAAAACAAGGGCCACGGAGAGATCACCTTATACCGAAGAAAACACAAGAGCTCTCGGGGCGAACAAAGCAGGCAGTTATTTACCTCTTCCAAAGCAGACAACTTTTTTCTTTTTCCACAACTTTATTTGTTGGAAAATGGTTTTAAAGACTCTTTTTTTGGATCCAAAAAATGGCTTTATACAGAATCATATTCCGACAAACCTGCTCACCTACGCAAAAACATGCCCTCACAGGGAGGGCAGCCAGTGGGGAGCCGGATCTATGGTGGTTTACTCTGAGCGCCGTTCTGAAAGTGTAAAGTGAAGGGAAATGGGGGGATTAGTATCTTTCATTTGAAGTCAGTCATGCGAGAGACGAGAATCTGCTATGAGATTTTTCTGTAATGGCTCTGGGCAGGTATTTAGGAGGTTTCTCCAAGGAGGAGCAGCTGACTGAGATCTGGGATGAGTTTAAACAGGGAAGAAATTTTGCATGCAGATTTTTTTTAGAATAGGACATCTTCTTTTGCCACTTGTAAAATGTTATAAGATGTAGAGCAGATTATAACGCATGGAACCCAATGACACATACATCCAGGTTATATATTCTACATTCCAGTGGTGAACCATGACTAGGACCTTCAGTTCCGTCTGTAAATATCATCACAATATTAAATAATGAGGAAAACACCTCTAAGACAGTGATGATTTGGGCAGGCGTGCCATATTTAGGACCAAGTTAATCAATACAACTAAAGCTTTTAGAAAAAAATAAGAATTCCAGTCCAGTGTCTGTTAAACTCCTCTACAAACACCTCATTCTGCTTTATGAGGGACTGATTAGTGATCAGCTGAATCCCATCTTATTTAATGAGGAAAAGTAT
>JBBPDC010000039.1:1730026-1740026 GCA_037974485.1 Hemigrammopetersius urotaenia
GTGAAACTCCATCAGCAGCTCCTGATTTAATTTAATGAAGGACTGATCGAGTCGAACCAGGTTTCTGATGGAAACTATAAGTCATAATTGACTAATAAACATTAGTGAAATCATTAGCAGGAGGTTTATGGATGCGGTGAGGGAGGACATGTTGGCAGTTGGTGTAAGAGGGTAGATGCAGAGGGTAGAAGAAAATGGAGGCAGTTGATCCGCTGTGTCGAAACATCAGGGGTGTTTGGTAATAAAGGACCTCAGGTAATTTGACCTTGAATCAGAAAATGTTATTGATCCCAGAAAATGTTATTGATCCCAGAAAATGTTATTGATTCCAGTGGGGGAAAAAAATCTTTTTTGCTTCTGACTTTGTCTTTTGACTTTTGTATTGAATTTTTGCTTTGCCTCCATGTTGACGTCTGTCCCTGTTTTATTGTGTTTGAATCTGGATTGTTTTTGTATGTTTTCCAGCAATTTAGTCCTATTTTTGTCCATCATTACAGTGACAAACAGCAGCAGCTTAATTCAGTAACCAGCCATGTTAACAATAAATATATAAATAAATTGTCCGGCAGTTGTTCATGCAGTGACTATGAAAAAGGTCGTTGGTCGTTGGATTATGGTCAAATTTCATTTGAACCCAAGACCTTCTTGCTGTGTAGTAACAGTGTTACCATTATTATTATTATTCTTATTATTTTTATTATTAAGTGACAAACTTGATCTGAGAGTGGCATATCTCATTTACACACACACACACACACACACACAGTAAGTCCCACCACTGTAGCTTGTAACAATGTATTTCAATTATGTTCGTTAGTCTTTTGCTTATTAATCAACTCAGATTTTCTGTTCTTTTACTTGTTTGATTTGTGTGTTTTTCTGTTTATTAAATGTGCTGTGAAAACAAATGTTCGGTCTGAACACACTCGTTTCTTCGTCCACCCCAAACCAGCCTGATCTGGAGTCAGCTGCAGACACTGACCCCTCCACTGTGGGTCACTGAGCTCCTGTGAAAGTGTCTCCAAAGGGAACCCGTAGGTATCGATCGCAGGTGAGTGGCAGCGGCGAGCGAAATTGATTGAAAAGCGTTTGTGCAGAACTGAGCTGTTTTAATGGTCTGATATGAGCTGATGAGGTGCTTTACTGTGAGGAGTGACCCTCAGAAAGTGACCTGTACAGACCATTTTAAGGCTCTATCAGGCACAGTCAGCTCAAAAAGCTTTGTGTTTATCTGTGTGTGTGTGTGTGTGTGTGTGTGTGTGTGTGTGTGTGTGTTTGAGATCCCCACAGCACTTTAATTAAATAAAAGTAAAGAACTCTCAGGGTGTGTTCGAAATCACGCACTTACGTGAGTGCACTGAGATGCAGTGTGTAGTGCACACTGAGCCCTTCCCTCTGTAGTCACACTGCTGTGGGTCAGTGCTGTCCTAAACGGAACACTGACGTTTTGCTCTTAGTGGAAGTGACGGACTCACATTTGCTTGCGATTATCGAGAATATCTGCCAGTTATACTGCAGTGTACATCAGTACAATAACTTTAATGTTACTCACATTTATACCAACCAGCCGCCTCCGCTTGATGACTTGAGCAGTTTTTGCCAAATATCAACCATAAGCTCATAGCTAACAAGCAATGCAGGCCTATTTACATCACTTAGCACAGTTAGCATTAAAACATCTGATCTAATTAATTACTCATCTAATGAATTCACTCGAGTTAGGGACGCAACTCTTGAGTCCGTAAGCTGTTCATGTTTATAGAGAAGTGTGTAATTCAGTGTCAGAAAATAAATAAATAAGTCGATTAGATTACTGAGTTCTGCACACTTTTAGACTGATGATGTAGGAATTCTATTAGCACTGATTGGAGAGTTTAAGTGTGTTTGTGGCTCTTTGAAGGAAAAGTGTGAGATCTAGGAGCAGCTTTTGTTGGTACTCAATCTTAACTGGATGAGTTTTGAACTGGAAAGATGGGGGGATTAAAGTAAAAAGTAGCAGTGTTGGGAACAGGGCTTGCCCCAGAACCTCCGCGTGAGATTTCGACTTCTGCGGCCGAGGGTGTGTTTGTGGTTCGGTTTGCCGAACGCTGAGCGGGGGCGTTTATAGGGGGGGGGGTGTTGTTGCTAGGCAACAGGATAACTGACAAGCACCCAACGTTGATGGTGGTGTCCAATGGGCAGCCTAGATTCTGCGTGAGAAATCGGAGGTGTGGCGTGTGAGCGTGTGAAGACAGATGCGTCAGATGCGTGTGTCTCACGCTCATTGCGTGAGACTTGAGAGCCCTGGTTGGGAAGTACAAAATGGGCAAATTAGGTTCTAATAAATTTTATGTTATACTTGAGGCTTCTCAAGGCTTCTTAATCCCTCGCTTTTTGCGGGGGTTACGTTCCAAGAGCACCAGCGTATAGCAAAAAACCGTGTTGTTGTGTCTTGATAAAAAAAAAGCCGAAAAATGTCTGTTTTTATGGTGTAAACCCTACATATGCTCCCAAATCTGCTCCCAGAACTTTTTTTACCCTTCTCCTTTTTTACCCTACGCATAACCCTTAAAGAAAATGTAAAGGTAAATAAATAATCAGAATCAGAAAACTTTATTGCTTAAAAAAACATTAGCATTAGCAGTGTTTGGCAAGCCAAAACAAAGACTCTTATACAAAAGAAAGGTTGAAATAGACAGAGCACAGCTTACTGATACTAAATAAACGGAGATAACTGTTGAAAATTGGGGTGGGGGGTTTAAAACTCTTAAATATAAGGACAAGACACAGAGCAGTCATGCTACATGCTGCAGCAGCTTCTTCTTTTTATGGCGGTTGACAACGTTTCAGTGTAATACTGCCACCGCTGGACTGGTGACGGTAATACAGTTACTGAATCTGCGAATGCTGATATGCATAAAACCAAGGGGTTACTGTATAGCATTTACCCAGCATGCATCAAAACATACCTACAGCCACCAGGCATCTAAACCCATCTTGACCCCAGTCCAGTCACTGACCTATGAGACCTAGACGATTACGTTCAGCTAGCAAAGTGGAGGAGGAGCTCACCTTCAAAACACATCTTCAGAAGAGGGTCATCCTAGTCCTTGGGCTGTGGTCACCATCCCTCTTCCTGCAGATTTCCATCCTACATGTAACACATTGCCCCATCCCCCCTTACCTAACCCCCCAGGCAATCAGGGACTTCTGAAGCCATGTTTACAGACGTAGTGATGATTCATTTTGTCCAGATTAAGTGTGATCTAATCATCAATAATGCTCAGTATTAGTGTGGGGTGAGCTTAATCGGTATTTTAGATTGACCTCTGTTGTCTTCCAGTGTTTTTGCTTTCATAAAACAGCACCCAATAAATGCACATCCACAACATCCTCATTTTTTCTTGGGGTCTGGACACCTTTTGAGCTGCTTCTCATAGGCAGTGACATTTCGGAAGCTATCTTCTTCAAAGTCTTGGGATCAGCAATAACACGTTGGCCTTATGAGCAAAGATTGGTTGACAATTAGCAGAAAATGTCACCTATCCTTGCGATACGAGGCGGGCCGTGTTTATCTGCTGATGTTCCGCGAGGGGGTTAAGTTCCCCAGGGTCCAGAAAATGGCACAGCTCCTGAGGATCTGACTGACAGCGTCACCTTCAGCTTGCTGGTATCAAGAGCTCGGGGAACCTGAATCCTCCTTCTGCAGCAACGTATAGCTTGTCCTTTGTACTCTTCTGAACTTTCAGCTGCCTGTCCATGTAGCTCAGTACTCTACGAGGTCAAACTGCAAAAATGGGCTTTAATTACAGGTTATTCATACCAGTTTTTGTTAAAAAAAATGAGCATTATAATGTTTCATCTGTTACTAGGCAGCAGAGTAGAGGCTTTTGTTTGGATCATAGATGCCTGGACAGCAGACTAGTGACTATTGTTCAGACCTTCAGTTACTAGGCAGCAGACTAGGGATTTCTGTTTGAACCATTGGTTACTGGACAGGAAACTACTTGGAAAATATGTGAGCTTCACCCTCTGGCCAGGCAAGTACACCATAGCACGCCAACAGTACTCTTTACTGAAAAAGCTAGACGTTTCATATCACTCAGCCTTACCTTTCCAAACAGGTGCAGCGGTTAGGACTCACCACTGCTCCGTGTATGAAATGGTACAATGCTCCTCTCTTTACCTTAGAAGGAAATTTCATTTATTGATCTTTATTGTAAATGGATTAGTGGGTAAATTACCACAATACATTAAAACATTTGCTTACGTATCAGACTAAGGTGATCAAATAAGGTAATCAAATAATCAAAAATGAGTCACTCCTTCAATAAGAATAGAACTTGGTAAAACATCGTTCTCTTATTCTGCACCACATGTATGGAATGAGTCACTTCCAGGTCTCAATATTTTTAAAAACCTTTTCAAATCAACCCTTACAGAACAGTGCCATTGTTTTTAATTTGCTGCCCTCATGTCTACCTTTCATTATGTGTTTTACTAAGTGTGATGTCTAGTCTGTGTTTTAGTCTGACTTATGCGAGACTTGTGTTCTTGTAGTTGTTTGTTCTGTTGTTTTATTGTATTTGGTTGTAAATCCACTTTCTTAGTATACCCGTGAGACTTGTGTTTTGCAGTTGTTTAGTCTACTTGTAACTAGCCACCATTCTTGACCAGGACTCCCTGGAAGAAGAGTTATTGTAACTCAATGGAACCTTCCTGGTTAAATAACAGAGGGACAAGATCGCATTTCCATAACATTTTGCAGCACATTTAAAGCACCACCTCTCAGCTGACCTTCATCACGCTCAATCCACCGTTGGGGCTGTTGGTTGTGTGTGTTGGGTAGGGGTTAGGGGACTATGTAATGTATTCCTGTTTGTTTGCAAGTCGAATAAGGCTCACCCTGCCGCACGCTGGATGGCAAGAACGGGGGGGAAAAAAACAGCTTTATGATGGAAAATACCGATGCAGAGGCAGGCAGGGGAGTGTTTTGCCCTGGCGGCCTTCATGTTTAACCATTAAAGCCAGCCGGTTTACATGTAAATAAATGCTTAGCCGTGCATCCCATACAAACAGTGCCTCCTGCTTGTATTCGGCCGGCTGTTGCATTTAAAACGAGGTGTGCACACATTACATAACCCCCCCGCCCCCTCAGGTTTCAGGTCGTTGGGGACTATTCCCCATTGTGCTCTTAGGAGTAATTGCTGCTTTCCAGCAGATTAAAACAGCACAGTTTCTTAGCTCCCGGGCCCCCCACACATGCGATTGTGTTTGTTCACGAGTAATCGCTTTCGGCTCGGCATCCTCTGGCAGTGCGTGTTCATATCTGTGTGTGTGTGTGTGTGTGGAGAGAAAGAGAGCCACCACTCCCATGGGACATGTTATGAAGTGCCCCTCCGTCTCACTGGGGCTCTTTGAAGACCCTTATTGTCAGCACCCTTCGTCTTCATTGTATAAAGATCTGCAGATGTGAGGGAATTAAATCCTAAATCTCTGAGCGTTGGTGCCATATGTGGTCATATCATGCTCATAACCAAATTGTTGCTGGTGATTCTGTAACTAAAAAGAAAAGAAAAGTGTCACCTCCTAAATGCCACAGCTGCTCCTCCGGCAGTCCCCAGAGGCCGTACAGAGCTGTAAGCAGGTTGGAAATGAAGATCAGCTGACGTACACTGATTGAGCCGTCACTTCATACTCGCTGTTTATAATTCAACAGAGTGTCTCCTAACTTGAACCATTTAATACCCCGGGGCGGCGAAGATGACTAGCTCAACTGATGTCTTCCTCGGAATCCATATTCTCAACGCACTTCAAATATTTGCAGAAACTATAAGGGGCTTCCACCCTCAAATGCAGTCCCCAATGGCTGCGGAACAGAAAAGTGGACAGACCATGTGGACCAAGTTCTTCTCTTCCATGTTTCATCCGAAGCTAGTGGACTGAGAAGAAACACCCTCACCATCTCTTAGGGGCAGTTTTACAGATTCACCGTGGCTAGAGTGACTTTATACTACACGGTCCTGTATAGGACAGAAGCAATGTGAGAATGGTGAATCATTCTAATATACTGTGATTTCATATTCATCATTATTTGAATTCATTAATTCATATTAATTATTTTTGACCATTCTCTTCCCTAATTTAGACATTAGCTTCATCATGCTTGGTGGAGCACCAGTGCGTTACCTTCTTACCCACCCTTGGCTGTGGCCTCGCCAGAGAAAGTGCCACTCTTATGGGTCTTCTCCACTGACTGGTTCCAGCTTGGTTCGGTTCAGTTCGGTTCTACTCTGTTCAGTTTGGTTTCGTACCTACAGTTTTCCACTACAACTGGTTGCTATAGCGACCAAACATTCTGAGCAGTAGCGTGAGTGGAGGCTCAAGCTGAGGTAAACAACCCGGCATCATTACAATCGCCAGCATGGATGAAATCAGAGGGGTTTTATTTCTTATCCTTTGTTTGTGGCTGTTTGACACAAAAACTGAGACAATTGGCTTAAAGAAGCAACATTAGGCTAACGCTAATGCTAACACCAATGCTAACATTCAGTTAACAACACTGGCATAACCATAGTGACCGCCAATCAGTAAGCTCCAATATGTACACGTCATCATTTAGTATCGGTTCAGCACGCTTGGAACTTCGGCCAAGGTGGTACCAAGAATGGTACCGGGTTCCAGGAACCAGATTTTAGTGATGGAAAAGCAGAAAAAGTTGAACCGAACCGAGCCGGTACCAGTCAGTGGAAAACCCTCATTAGATGCTTGCACCTAAAAGTGTTTGTTAAAGGTATTCCATGCTGAATGTGGACCAGATTCAACTAGGCAGATGGGACCCACCATGCTTTGTTGTTTGATTTTTTTGGAATTTTGCGGTGCTGTGAAAAAGTAGACATTAAAATTAAGTGTATAAAGCAGAGGACCAATTATTGACATGTGTCAGAATGGCCTGATGCGGAGAGCAGAGCGCAACCATGATTGGCCAAGCAATGTCGTGTCACCTGTGAAAGTGAAATGACTGACAAAGTAATGAAGTAATGTCACCTTCTGGTCAGTCACTACTAAAAGTGTTGAAACCTCTGTTACCAGAATTGTCAGTGGTAGTCAATGTCAAAGTCACCACAGTTTAGAAATGTCTTTATTGGGTCTAATTTCATGTCAATGCTGTTTTGACTTTGTGGGGGTCATTTCTCATCTGAGAAGATCAAAAGTATGCATTCGCCAGTGCAGATCACGATGGAACATATCAAAGGGAATGGGTCTCCATCCTCTGGAGGAAGCAGTCTATCTTTCTGTTTTGTTTATTTCCTACAACCTTGCCATCCCGTTCAAAGGCGCTGGAGTACCCATATGATTTATAGATTACAGTAGAGCGTGTGTGAGCATCTTCAGATTTTGGAAGTCTGCACAGGAACCCCACTAACTGCAGCCCAACACCAGACGCCATACGCCTCATAGATAACAAAAGTGACTATCCCATTTTCTTGAATGGTGGAAAATGTTTAAAGTAGAGAAGCACCAAATATTCATTCACTGAAAATTTTTTAACACGACCAAAACAGTGATGATGCAATCGACAAGCCCAACCTGCTGCTCCAGACTGGATTAGAGGCAGCGTGTCTGCCGTGTGAATCATTTCCATTTCTCGAAGAAAGACACTGAAAGCCATTTGTAAAGCGATCAGTGCTGAAATTTCTAGAGGGTGTTCATCCACAAAGACTTTCTCACCGTCGGGATTCATTTATCATACAAAATCAAAAACATCCCGCTGGAGCCCAGAAGAGGGAGACCCTTCCAGCACACCCACACCGTCTGTGTTTCTGAAAAGGCAGGAACGTTTTCCAGTGATTCCAGTTAATATATGGGCTGCAGTCTCTGTTTAATACACTATTCTGTTAAAGGCCTACAGAGAATGTTGTTCATCTTTCAGCAGTTTTAAAGCTCTTGTTCTGAACGCACTGTGTTCAGGCACTTCACTCAGAATATTAAAATACACTTGAATTCACTGGTTTTATGAGAGAAGATATTTAATTGTATAATATTTCAGCTTTCTTACTTTTAGGTTATTCATGAGTGGGTCCAAGTAAAATATTTTATTTCAAATTTTATATTGTGCATTGTTTGAATGCTAAATTAACAGATTTTGTAACAGATTTATTTTTGAACCATGAATATGAATTTTTATTATTAGTTTAATCATATAATTAAACACATAGTCCCAGCCATAATAGCAGTATTACAAAAAAAATGTTATAATTTTAGTTTTGGTTATAGTTTTGGTTTAGGTGGGTTTTCTCATTTTTGGGTTTCACTTCAGTGCATCCCTAATTTAAAGTCCTATGAGGTAAACACTGTTTGCTCATACGTATCTGCGTTGGAATAGCTGAATGAAACCACTTGTCCAATCTGCATCACTTGGCTGAAAATGGGTGGGTCATACCGTTCTCGTCCAAAAATGTGTGGGAAAAGCACACATAGCCACGGGCTATTTATTGGGCTGGGTTTTTTTTAATTTAACCACAACAATAACTGACATACATCTTTTTCTAACTCATCTAAGTTTTACTGTCTTGAAGTCATGTTCATTGATGTTGTGTTGCTTTCTGGCCACTATAATTTCTGACAGATTTTCTCTCCAACACACAATTTAAAGCGACTCAACCATCTGCTCTTTCTTCTCTTTGCCATACATTCAGGGCTGCGCACTTTTCAAAAAACCTTCGCGTGACATTTTGGGATGTGAGGCTAAGGGTTGGGGTCAATGGTTGGGGTAGGTTGCTGCTGCCTTAGCCTCAGAGCGCATTCATTTGCTGAAGACTGCTGCATCATTAGGTGCGCCACCTACCGTAGAAGAGTGTGCACAATGGGCAGATCCAATAGAGAAAATAGATTTTCTCACGTGAGAAATAGGCGACTCGATCACAAAAATCTATTTTTTAAAGGATCAGTATCAGCCCCTGATCAACCAATTAAAACTCTGAAGACACACACTACACCAGACTGAAACGATGAGTGCTGTAACTGTTGTACGGACATTAGACAGCTCCGTGATCAATAGGGGATCGTTACTCATGGGAAGGTGAAGGAATCTGTCCCAGGAGACGTCTGATTAGGACCATCCAATGGACAGAATCTTTATTGATCTGGAAAATGATTCAGGAACATTTGTCTTCATTAAGGGGTCGTTCCCCTGTCGTCATCTTGGTGTCGGTGCATCTGCTGCCATTAACGTGCAGCCAGTGGAACGCGGGTAAACACGGCGCAATGAAAGTGACAAAGTGACAGTTTACGAAGTGCGATTTTCCTCACCTCCTTCTCCTGCTTCTCATTTCCAAAAGCATCTGCTGGGCCGCCCCAAACAAGAGAAGATAAATCGTCTATCAGCCGTGTTGCAGGGAGCCGCCGCCCCTCTTTTTTATTCTTCTTTTGGAGCAATTTATCCACATTCCGTCACACTAAAGTGGAATTTTTTGGTCTCATGCTAAAGCAGAAACTAAAAGCAAGTTGATCTGTCTCTCTTAAGACTTAAAACTTAACTTAAGATCATCTGAGTGATTTTTAGGCCAGCTGTCCCTTAAAGTGTCGCTGGCTGTAATCACTCTAAAAGACCCAATTATGTATTCTGGAGAAATGGGTCACCTGCCAGCCTGCAACGTGGAGCCACTCAATCTCGCCGGCTCTGGTCTTTCCAACGCAGCAATTAGTTACAGTCACCCTGGAAATAACCCCGGTGTTAATGACATCTACTGCTCTCATCATAACTCACCGCTTTTGGAGCCGTCCTCCAAGAGCCTGGCGCCTTCATTTGCATTTACATGTGGAAGGAAGCTCTGAGTAAGAAAAAGAGGCGCGAGGAGGACATGTGAGGTAAATGGTCAAAATCATGATGGCTGTTGCTTTCAAGGGGTTGAAAACTAAAGAGCATTCTCTTCGCCCTAACTAATTGTTCTCCAAGGGTTCTTTAAAGCACCGCTTGAAGGCATAATCAGGTCTTGGCCTGGAAAACCTCCTCTAAATG
>JBBPDC010000039.1:1741246-1753219 GCA_037974485.1 Hemigrammopetersius urotaenia
CTGACTGCAGTATCTTGGTTAAATAGTTGACTCAGATTTAAGCTGTTTTTCAGGTAAGAAACAGTTGTGGACTTCTTTAGCACTGATGTACGTCGCTCTGGATAAGAGCGTCAGCTAAATGCCGTAAATGTAAATGTAAATATAACCGGCTTGGTTCTCCAGATTTTGATTGTTTAGAAGAATAAATGGTAAGTTGCATAATTGTTGTGTTAGCATTAGCAGACAACCCCTAATATCTTTTTAACATGAATATGAATTTTTCTGAGCCATGAGTTATTAGCAATTTGGGAAAAACATGCAGCAAATGTTTGATAAGAAAAGAAAAATGAATTAACTGTGCTTTTATGTGAAACCAAAGTTAGTTAGTCACAAAGTTAGTTAGTCATATAGCAAAGTTCTTCAAAGTTCTCCTACAGATGTTCCACAGCTCTTTTTCTTAGTCAGGGTGGACTTTGGGCTTAAGTTGTCAAGTTTAATAAATGTTTGCCTGTGTGTATTTGGTTAACCATCATTTCCATTGAAATGGAATGATTTCCATTTTTAATTTAAAAAATTCATACATTTGATTAGATCATTACAGTTTCTCTAAACTTTTGTGTGTGAAAGTATCTTACGATGCTGATGAAATATTTGTTGCTTCATGCTGAAAAAGTAACAGAACATAAAAAGGCAAAAAATAAGATTCAAAATGTAATTTGTTACCGTTCCAGAAAAAGTGAAGACACTCAGGATCTCAGACTCTCAGAGCTGCTATCGCATGTAGAAAATGGAAAGTAGGCAACCCAGTAATCACCCTTCACTTTTTGTGAGGAGTAAACCTGCGTCAGTCATTGTCGATTTGACCACATCTGATTTTATGTCATGAAAACAAACATGGTGCATATACACATATATAGCACACACAAGCATATATACTATACAGATTCAACAACCCCAATAATAATATGATAATATCTAAATTTAAATATGGTTTAAGTGGTGCAGACATTAAAAGTGAATATTAAAAGAGGTACATTTGAACACAGCTGTTACAAGGTGCTGCACTTGATGATAATGAACTATGGAACATCTCATAGTGTACCAGCATAAGGAGGGCTAAAATGAAAAATGTATACAACTAAATGAGCTTCAGTGACCCAAGGGTTAATGCCATTCATTAAACTTTCAAAATCAATTAAAGGAGATCTTAATTTTTAAATGTGGTTTAAATGATAAAATGTCATGAATGATTCAAAGAAAATGCCAGATTAAAAATCTATTATGTGGAGCAATCAGCCAATACTGGCTCGTTTATTAGAAACACTTACTTTATAATCCCACTCACTGGCCATTTTACTGGAAACACCTACCTTGTACTTCCACTGACTGGCCATTTTACTGGAAACACCAACCTTGTACTTCCACTTACTGGCTATTTTACTGGAAACACTTACCTTGAATGTCCACTTTTTGGCCACTTTATTAGAAATACCTTCCTTGTGTTTCCTCTAACCGCCACCTAGGTCTAGAAGAGTAAACACATCGACAGTAAGACTAACTCTACATCAGCCAGGAGGAGCTACAAGAGGTCTCAGAGGAACATGCTAAACTCAATCAAGTAACTAAATGTACCATTAAAGCTCAGTCTGAGCCGTATGAGTGAGAGAAGGAACGTATGAGAACGACAGTCTAACCACAGTGTGAAAATGATGAAGTATTTCAAATGCAGACTAACACAAGTGCTCCGTGTTAATAAAAACAGAGTCATTCACTCCTTTGTCAGACCTTTCACAGGCATGTGGTTATGAGAACCACACATCATATTAACCACACGTTGACAGCCCCTCGTTTACAACATTATGAAAATCTGCTTCTGGTTTCATTTTAACGGGGCTGCAGGGAAATGCAAATATTGGCGCACCTCCCACTGTAGAACTGTTGTGCACTTGATGCCGCATGAACATATTCAAAAATGAAAAGATGCTGATATCCAGCCCAGTGCCCCGACGCCGGCCGCGTGTTCCTGAGCGGCGCTATTGATTCATGTCTGAGGTGAGCAGGTTAATTAAATGTGAACAGCACGCCCGAAAACAAAATATTGAGCTAACCGGCGGGAGGAGAGGACTCGCTCCTTTTAGATGTTAAAACAGCAATCAATACAGCATAACTGGGGAATATCTGTCAACAGCTAGCAAACGGACCGGATTGAGAGTGATCTGCTGGCAGGATTAAGGAGCTGGCTTCAGATGCCACGGCTCGATTCGAGGTTTTGTTGAGCATTTGTAATGAGGTGCAAAGGGGCCCTGTGAATTGTTCAGGCCTGGAACTAGGAGTCCTCCCGAGATGCAGCAGCAGGACTCTTCTCCAAAATTACTAAGGCAATGTACACAATAACCACACTGAATTAGTCAAACCGGTTCATTTAAACACGGAGCACCACACGAGGTTCTTCACCAGCTTTAAAGACTTTCAAAGGCTTTCAAAATCTAAAGACCCTCAGCAGGATAGCATGGCAAGCAGGTCTTTCTAATTATTATATATGAAGTGGGGCCAATAATTGTCAACCCTGTTTCCTTGATGATAAACTGATACTAGAGCTAGAACCTTTCCCATTAAATGCTAGATCAGATTGGAAAAAGAATGAGCCTTTTTTTGACTTTTATTGTAATCCTGGAGAACAAAGCCCCAGTCCCACATGATAAACCGTGATATCCTGAACACAATTTCACATTTATGCATTTAGCAGATGCTCAAATCCAGAACCACTTACAGCGTAAGTGAATGTAGCATTGGGAGAGTTTGCCCACACAACTTGCTAGTTCACTGTTTGCTTTGAGTTGCACTACCAAGCAGAATCAGAATCATAGCAAAATTGTAGCTGTTTACAATTACAGGTGATCAGAAGAGGAAGCCATTTAGCTTAGTGAGCAACTAGGAAGATGATTGGTTAAACCTAATTGAGTATTTCTTTGGAGGGGTTGATCCCTCTTTGTTGGCTTTTACGAGAAAATGCAACTGGAAAATGTTAGTATGTGTTCAGGCTGCAAAGCAACAAAATCTGAATATCAAAGGGTTTCTTTTAATAACCACTATGTATCTTGTACACCTGCTTGGTCTAACACCTTGAAAGTGATGGAACCCGGGTCACAGGTCACTAAACACTAACCTGGCAAATTTGTGAACCTCTATGAAATTTCTTCCTAACAAAAAACAAAACATAGCAGCTGTTTCTTAGTAAAAACAAACTAGCTGAGGCAAATTAGCTACCATCCAATATCCATTTACTGAACTATATATTTCCACCCAAAACACATCAGAACTGCGCATAATCAAACGAACAAAATACGAGAGTCAGGTGAGTTCACGGCTTAATACTGCAAGACGTATGCATGCAAATATGCTCATGATGGTCTGGAGATGATTGTCATGTGCATGCTTGTTTCATCAACAGGGAACAAAAAACACCTCCCTGGAATGTAATGACAAAACCGGCGCTGAGTATTTTTCCCCGGGCACAGCACGTGTCATCCATGAACGATGTTCCGCGGGAAAAAGCGCATCACTAATTCATGCTGTAGCCGTGTGTCATTTTGAAAACTGACTCAGAGTACACATGTTTACTGAAATGTACTAAACCAGCTTCGGGCTTCATAGTGTTCCCCCGAGGCCTGAAACCCAATTGCCTGCAGCCTGGCTGAAAAATCACCCGCCAGCATCATCCGTGTAATTTGCGGCGGTGTGGAACAAACATCGGCCAAGAAGGATGACATCAGCAGCTGTCAGGCCTGGTTCAGATGTGTCAAAGTGAGCTGGTCTCCACTGGTCTATGGTGAATACCTATCAGCAACACTTTGACTACTAATAATAAAGCAAGTTTCCACACATAGCCCTCGCTGATTAGCTGCAGCCACCACATCGCTGCAAGAGGTAATATGTCCAGGATTCACCAGAGGAGATTCATTGGTGGGCGCTATTGATCTGAAGCCCAGGCCTGTGCCCGAGAATATCATTTCCCCCATCACGACCCGGCAGGGTCTTTCAGGGGAGCATGGGCTGCATTAAAGCAGGAACATTTCTATTATGAGAGATGAAAACAACACAACGGTGATCCTTTAAGAAAGCAGGGATTTGGTGTTGATGGAAAAGCATTTTGCCCTCGCTCTCGGGGCGATCGCCGTGTTTATTATGACATAACAAACCTCGCACTCTGGCCGCTAGCTAAATAACAGGGAGAAACAGAACCGTGTGCCTTTGCACAGATCTGGGGATGGGCAGCAGAGATGCTGAGAATGAATAAGTGAGACAGAAGTATGAAGCAACGCATCACAAATAAGGACGAGAACAAACAGAAAATAAAAACGTTTGTTGTTGGTCCAATTAGCCGAGCAATTTGAGGGGTAATAACACTAAAGGATTTAATAGGAATGGTGTGGAGGATAAAGAGACAGTTACTTGCCTGATAAACCTTGTTTTTGTCCAATAGATTGTACTAACTGCGCTCTGAGACAAAGATAACTTTCAACAAGATGGAAATGAACACAATATTTCTTACGTAGAAGACCTGATTTGTCAGTCCATTTTCGGAACCATGTATCCCTAAGCAGGAAGGAGGGGATGCTGGAGCCCATGCCAACACTTGGCAAAAGGCGGAGAAACACTCCGAACAGATCACGAGTCCGTTGTAGGTTTGTGGATATTGATGGGACACATTATTGTTCTTATTTATTTAGGATTAGTATCAAAGTGGTGCTCTGGGACCCCGAAACAGTCCGTCTTTCTGCTCTATACTTATGTGTTGGGAGTTGGATTTGAGCCAAAATCTGGACCATCTGTTTCCCTGAAGCCCGATTTAGATAACATATGTGCTGCCTAGGCATGTAGGACAATAAGGTAAACCTGTTATTCTTTGCACTTTTCCGAATAAGATATCTGGGGTCAAATCACAGCCCTCAGGACTAGGTTTTTAAAATTATGCATTGCAGCCTTTGCTGTTGTGAGAGGGCTGATCTAGGATCCGCTTGTGCCTTTCAGATCTTGATGAGCACAGAAATGGAGGCATGGGGCGGGGTCATCCCGTCTAAGCCGCTTGATGCACATGGGCCCTGACCTTTGATTGCAGATCTTTAGATCAAACGGGAGAAATGGCAAGGAGGACAGAAAAGGTCAGTCCAGGAGGTGCACCTCTGCCTGCTGGTTGCGAATTTGTTTCTTAAGCACATTTGCCAAATGTGTCCCATGCATAGATCACTCTAAAAGGTTATTCTCAAGTGTTGGAACAGACAGAAGTTCTTCACTTTAAAATAACAAGGAAAAGTTGGATAAGTGGAGGTTCCAGCTATCGACGTTGAGCCAATTTTACTGGATGTTGTCGGCTTGAATATAAGGAAGAAAAAAGAATGAATTCAGTTGAATTCAATCCAGATACCATCTGTGGGGTTTGGCTAGTCAGAGCATGCTTTTAGGTGCTCGTCCTGAAGAGCTTACGAATAGATCATTTTAAAGTTTAAACTGGTATCAGCAAATAAAGGTTTCAACATTGATAATGGAAAAAGTTGTATCTTACTGTCTATTTGTAAGTATTGTGTCTAGCTACAATTCACATTTTTGCACATATGGACACAAAGAGGTGAAGGAAATTTCTGGGAAAAATAAACAAGGTCCAGCATGAGTCCAGTTGCCTCTTCTACCACATAAAATTGACAGAGTTCAGGTGGCGATAGGGAGGAGGAGGAGGAGGAGGAGGGGGAGGAGAATACTTGGAAACAGTAGACTTGACCATAAGAACCCTGCTGAGAATATTATAAGAGCAGGTGCTGAAGCATACAGTCATATTCAGGAGGATGAAATGAAAATGCTAAATTCTGCAAACATTAAGCTCGACGGCCTTGTCTCTGCATGGCAAATATCCTCTAAAATAAGCAAAGTACAGAACATTACGTGCTATTTCTGTCACTCTCTGCCTCTTTGTTCCTTTCCTTTTCCCTTTTGGTGCTATTGATACCTAATGCTGGAGACGAGATCCAGTAAAAGGGCAAGGGTATATGGAGTCGCTCTCCGTCTATTTACCTTTATTTTAAAAAGCCCTGAGGGCCAAATGTCAACCTGTTCAAAGCAAAAATCCTGTTCTGAGTTTCCCTTGCTTTCATCTTTCCATCCACCTCCTCATTTGAAACGTCTGGGGCCTTTTTGGCGCACCAGATATTTAAAGCTTGCACGCGCTCTGCGGAAAATTGCCTGTATTCCCTGTCTGCATGCCATCCTGCTCGAAAGTCTGTCTGACAAAGACATCTCCCGGAGACTTAAATACCAAACAGCACATGCACAAAAGCAATTTACAATAGATTAAGATCATCGGCAGACCCGCAAAAGCACCACCATCACAGGGAAATGGAATTAATCTCCCCATGCAAATAAGACGAAACAGAGAAACTAATTTGCTCTGACACAAATTGCCGTTACATCCTGACCCAGGCACAAAGGCTGACAGCTCTGACGCATTGTTATTGCATTTTAACATAACGCGGCGATGTCCATAATAGTTTTATCTTGAATGTGCCATCTCTGAACAGTTTTCATAAGTAGAAGGGGAGCGCGAGGGGCTGGACTGAAAGAGGGACTGGACAGAACAGAAAAAAGCAGGATATTGAAGCAAGCAGGTCACAAAGGCTGCCACAGGTAAGCCATATTGGGTCAGCTGGTGTCCTGGTGGTTATGGAGTTGCCCCTGCGATGGCATTGTTGTGTGTTCGAATCCCAGGACTGTAGGTGGTACCACTGAGTGCCCTTGAACAAGGTACTGTCCAGGAATCCAGTGGTGGTATGCTAAAGGTAGGATTCGAACCCATGACCTCTTGGACCTGAGACAAGCATCCTCCCCACTAGGCCACCACCACCAAACCCCCTTGTATGCAGGGCAGACACACAACAGCATATAACCTGGACCTTGGGCAACTGAAGTTTGATGAGTAAAGCAGATTTTTCCATTTGACAAAAACAAGAAATCTTACAAATGGCCAAATATGGTGGTGGACGCATAAGGCTGTGGACAGGTGCACTCAAGAAGCCCAGTGGCCAGCTGGGTATGTCATCAAAGGCCCTCCCAAACAGAAAACTCATCTGAAGAACTGCACTGACTTGAAGACAGTCTAATGTCCTTTCCATGCCTTTTCATTTTGCTAAATAATTTGCCACTAAGGTTTTGCTTAGTGTGGCAATGGTACTTGTAGACAGATAAAGAAGCTGGCGGGGGTGGGGGGGGGGTGAGGACTGGTTGGTGGGGTTGGTTTGGGAGGGAGGTTAAAAAAGTGGCAATTTATCCAAGGCTGTGAGAAGATGTATGATGACTGTGAGATGGCAGCATTAAACTCTCGGAGTCACTGTGCCAAATCGAACACATTTTTGCTTATCAGTCTAATTAACCTATCTTGAGCGAGGCACCGTCGTTAAATCACCCCCATCTGTTAGCTCCAGGAAAGTGCCATCTCTGCTCCTCCGCCCCCATCTGCAGCGACACGTCAGCAATCAGTCTGATTCATGAATGTGTCCCTGTCCCCAGTCGCCGCTCTTGGAATATTATCGTCGCTAGTCGCAAACTAAATATAATCCCTGCAATATGCTAATTTATTAGCATGACAGCTCTCGCTGTTTGTCTGCCTGCCAGACTCTTCCTCTTTTAGTCCTATTGTTGCAGTTGACAGGCATTTTTCACCTTCACTGTCCCGACGTCCACATTGCTAACGCTCGAAGGCCTGCTAGATTTTAAGCAGGTTATTGTATACATAAGCTAAATTTAGCATGCGAGGTACTGTGGAAGCAATGCGCCCTTTAGGATCTAGCATGGGAGGGGTGGTTTAGGACCCCAGCACAGCACAGTGACTTCCCTGGTCTAACACATGAATGTCTTCACTGAGTTTTTGTAAAACTGGGGGGAAAAATAACATCTGCCCTGGAGGGGTCACCAGGCTGGACAGATAACAGTTTAAAAGCCATGGTCCAGAGAGCTGGTCTCCAAGTAGAGCTGACCCTTGGGTTGCCCTTTTCTGACCACACCACTGCGTCCGTGTCTAATAAGAGCTGGTGTGAGACATTTCTGGCTGCCCTCGGGCCGCGCTCAGCTGCCACCGGTGTCTGTCACCCAGCTAATTATCCAGACCAGGCCTCAGCAGACACACGAGGAAACCCTCTATTGCTGAGCCTGCCTTGTAGAAGAGTGGCAGGAAACATCACGTTCAGAGACAGAATAAAATAAAATAACATTCCTAAACTCGTTAGAATGAAATGAAAAGCCATTCCTGTGACACCAACAACAGGAACACCTTGTGTGCAAATGTTTTGGCACCCCCTTTGTGCTAGTATATAACACAGAGAACACAGGATTAATGTTACTTTACAGTCTCTTTCTTTTCCAGTCGAACAGTCTTGGCTTTGGACAAACTAAACTGAGCAATGCAGCTTCGTGAACACTTGCTCACTGTTGTTGTAGACATGTAACCATAGGTTCAGTCAAACAGCAGAGTGTGTCAGTGTGTGTGTGTGTGTGTGTGTGTGTGTTAATCTCGAGAGGCTGAAGTTGCGGCATGAATCGCCTAGGTAACGCACTGTGGAGACATCTCTCCAGGTGCGCAGCGTGTGCCTTCTCAACCTCCCTCACACCTGCTGCGAAGCGAGGCAAGAAGCCCACAGGCGGTCGTGTCGGACAGACCGCAGATGCTTTTCATATTCTGCTCTCGCCTTCATTACGATCCACAGGTGGGAATAACAAGCGTTCTGGGCTTGTGAAGGAAAGAACACGCACGCGTTGGCGCCCACGCGCTCGCCGAAGCACCTTTCCGCAGACCCCGAGAAGCTTCCTATACGGCAAACGAACCCGCAGCCAGGTGCTGGGCTGCCCGTGGGGCCGCAGCAGAAGACGCATTAACCAGGTGGGAAGCATGTAAAATTCATGGGCTGGGCTGGAGAGCTGGTCTGAGGAGAGCGAGAAGGACCCGCCAGAATGGGCCCTGTTTCTCAACCCCTTTAAACTAGCATTTGCTTCCTCGCAATCGCTCATGTACACACACACCACCAGCGCTGAGCAGATGGATCCCGAGGTCCGGGGGTCCGCCGAAAGCACCGCGCCTCTCCTCTGCTTTCCGCCCAGCCTGCGGATTCTGTGTGGGTGAAAAAATATGGCAGTAAACACAGGCTCACGAAGGTCAGAGTAGAAAAGAAGATACACAGGCAGCACACACACACACATACACACACACACACACATCCTCCTCTAAACCAAAGAAGAAATAAAGAAATGTACAGTCTTGACAGATTGCTGTTGCAGATGTTTGTCGTGCCACACTTTTGTAAACCGACTTAATTCCATAAATCGTCCCGTTCAGCTCTTCCATATTCATCAGCTGCCGGACTCAGTCTCTATTCTCAGCAGGGAAAGTTGCTTTGTAAATGTTGTGCCCATGCCCAGTTGTGGAGTAACTGAAAGACAGAAGTCCTTTTTTTTACCCATTTTAAATTTAATTTAAGAGTGCTTCAGATCATTTGAGGGCTCTCGCTGTTTGAGGATATCGGCTGACATTCTTTAGATATTGGCCTTTAAAGCCAGGCGTCTGTTTTACACTTCTGTCAATACCACCTTGGAAAGAAGGGACTGTCCTTTTCCAGAAGTCAGCCAGTATCAAGTCTCATAGAGCAATTATAGTTCGCCATTGACAGATACGTCCAACCCGACAAATACTAAAGGCAAGGAAAATTGCACCTCCAGCCTTTTATTCATTCATCCTGAAGGACAAATGTGCAGAAAACATTATTCCTGAGGCACAAGTGTCCTGCAGTAGGCTCCCCAGTCCCAAATCTGGAAGTGCAGGGTTGCTAGGAAGAAATCATTCAAAAACCAGTGGGTCAGTGGCCATTTCTAAGGGTACATGCTTATTACTATTATTGAATAAGTTTAATTATTGAATTTGTTTAATAAATGACTAATAAATGTTCATTTATGCCACTCAAAGTCTCAAAGTGGTCTGGTGGTGCAGCAGTCCAGCCCTATTATTAAAAAGGTAACACTGCGACAGAACGTTGATATCATTACTGGCAGGCATCATTGCGGCCATGAGCTGTCACTAGTATAAAACTGACATAAACTGTCATCACTGTCAATGCAGTTTCTAGTGCTGGTGATACACTGTTACACTAATCAATCATGACAGCATTCTCTGCCTTGACATGTTTATGTCAGTGTAGGAGTTCAAGTAAACACATTTGACCAAAAATGTTGATTTCCTCAAACACTGTGTGACCGAAAATTACTTTTACTTTTACTTGTTGTCAAGAATGAATGGGAATAAAGAAGATGTGAAGGTCAGTAGCATGTTTGCAAATATTGAGAATCAGAAAAAAAATGGAAAATACATAGCCCCATTTATCATAATTAAATTTAGTTCAAATCTTTTTAATCATGAGAAAATAAATGCGACGAACCGGTATTGAAATGAAGTCATTATAATTGGAGAGATTTTGTTTTGAGTGTACGCTAGATACATCAATATTTTTTATTTCAAGAAATCTAACAAAAGTACATTTTGGTGTATATTACAGGTATGTTAGAGTTTTAATTACATAGAAAATACATAGAAATGATCATGACATTGACTTCAAGGACAAATATCGATACAGCATTGAGGCGTAAGGACTAATTATTTTTAGTATAACTTTAAATGTATATATGCTTTTATAAAACACATTTAATCACATTGATCTATGAGGTAATGTGTTTCTATAATGGATATCTTGCTATAGCAAAATTACACGTGTCCTTTAAAAAATGACACTATTTACAAGGAAGAGTGTGTTTGTATGCAGTTTTAGGGAAGCTGATGTATGTTTAACAGCAATCTTTTTAGGCGAATATTCTAGTATTTATTAGACCCAGAGCTCCAGATCGTTTTCTTTCATTTTTGAAGACCCTCAGTCCCGTACATGGTGAAGAGGAAAGATTCTTTTGTGGCCATGAAAAGTGCTGGAGGTCATGGCATGCCAGACCCTCTTTGAGAAGGTGTTATTACGGCTCTGAGGTTTGTAGTCTTGAGCCTGCCTTTGTCTTCCGTAAGGTGAGCGTTTGAGGGCTGTTTTCAGAGGTGTTGTCAGCTCAAAGCGCCCATCGATTCAACACCTTCATCCCTCTCGTGTGCCGCGATCACACGCCTGCCTCCGCTCGCTCTTATCTGTCATGACAGCTGGCACAGAGGCAGAAACAGGTACCGCTCGATTGCCAAGTCGAACCGTTAGCCGATCCTCCACCAAAACGCTTGAAAGTCACCCTCGCCAAGATTCAAATCGAGCAGTTCTGGTTTTAAGGCCTTTCAGAGGACCAGGAAAGGAAACAGGGGGCTGTCATTTCCAATCACTTCCACTGATCTAGACTTTATGCAGAAACACAAAAATGCCAACTGGTCTGGATGTGCAAGCTGATGGCGGGGGGTCCCAGAGGGCTGATGAGGAAGACCACACCCATCCCCCCAGCCCAGTAACCCCCCACGGCCACCCCATAGCAACTCTGTCTTTGTCAGTGTGAGATGTAGCAGCTTGTACAGCTCACTCACAGGGAAAGTGCACCGCTCCTACTCTTCCGCCTCCCTCGGCCACGCTGTACTCCAGCGTGGAGCAGCAGCGCCCCCTGTTGGTGTGGTTTGGACAGAGGGAAACATATGGAAGGTGACTCTGATGATGCAGCATTATTCAGTGACTACACACAGACACACACATTCAAGCTTGTGCACTGGCATGTGTGCCCCACACAGATGTTAAGACTATAAATACACAGCTCTGGAAAAAAATAACAGAACTGCAAAAATGTTTCATGGTTTTATCTTTTATATGTTGAACTGAACAGCTTTGCCTTCATTGCTGCTGACAATATTTCTCCTCATTTACAAATAAAAATATTGTTCTTTAAAGCATCATTTTAAAGGAAACGACAAAACATCAGAATAAGAGAAATGCTGCAGCG
>JBBPDC010000039.1:1791693-1803300 GCA_037974485.1 Hemigrammopetersius urotaenia
CTTTTCCTCATTAAATAAGATGTGATTCAGCTGATCACTGATCAGTCCCTCATAAAGCAGAATGAGGTGTTTGTGGACGAGTTTAACAGATACTGGACAGGAATGGGCTGATTTAACAATGAATTGCACTGTCTCTCATTTTTTCTGGAGATGTAGATATATAGATTCCAAACTGCAATTAATTTTCATTTGTTTTTATCAATACATTACACAAAAGTAGTGAACTGTCAACCCACAGAATTAATGTCTGTCACTAGTCCTTCGTCTTAAACTGTCTACATATTCCGCAGGGCACAGGACCTGTTGTGAATGGCACTTTTTAGAAATGCTGACGTTTTTGCCCATAATAATTATAGACCCATCTCTAATCTTCCCTTTATAGACAGAGGAAGTAGTTTTTAATCAAATCAGCAACTACCCCCACTACCCAGACACAAACGGCTTCATGACTATCAGTTAGGTTTCAATAAACATTACATTTTTTCTGTCCAAAGGCAGACACTTTTGTCCAAAGAAACTTTCAATTTGAATTAAACACTCCAGTTTAAGAGAGGTCTGAGAACCAATGGAGAGTTCTAAATGCTAAAATGTGTATGTAATGTAGTATGTAGTGCAAGAAGAAAGATGGATCATCAGGAGATAAGAAGTTTTTGAAGATGGAAAGGGATTCCCCCAGGGGGGGGAACCAGAATGAGACCAGTCGGGACTGGGTTTATCTTGTGTGTAGGGAGGGCAAAACCACACAGTGTTTCTTGGAGGAGTGAAGGGAGCGAATAGGAACTTAAACCTGAGTGACTTAAATTGAACAGAAACTGCTCTTGTTACGGTACTATGTTGGCCTGAATACAGATGCAGGCAAAATAACTGTAATGGTGTAAGAGAAGCCTTTGAAACTGTTGACCAGAACTAGATTCTGCTAGACAGAATTGAAAACTGGGTTGGGCTCTCCGGTTCGGCTTAGTTGGTTCAGGTCATACTTGGAAGTCAGAGGTTATTCAATCTGCACTTTTGAATCTCAGAAAAACACCATGCTGTGTGGAGTCCCTCAAGGATCCATTCTCGGTCCAGTTCTGTTTAACCTGTACAGGCTTCCTCAGTCAAACTCTTAAGAAGAATGTGTCCTATAACTACGTATATGATGCTCAGATGTATCGGTGCAATAGATACCTCAATATATTCTCCAGTTAAATAAAGAGAAACAATGAGGGGAGTTCAAATATAAGTGCTCACAAGGGAAATCTAGAGCATCGTGTTAAAAACATCAACCCATGTTAAAAATCCTGGCACAATCAAGCATTCAGAGCTTAGTTTTAATGATCACATTAAAGATTATAAAGTCAACATTTTGGCATCTTAAAAACATTGTTAGAGATTTTGTGCCCAAATAAGATTGAGAAACTTATCCTCACCTTCATTTCCCTCTCTGGGATTCCCAGGGAAGTCCATTAGGCAGCTCCAGCTCATTCAAAATGCTGCTGCCAGAGTTCTAACCAAAACCAAGAGGAGAGAGAACATCACTCCAGTTCTCAGGTTCTTGCAGTGCCTCCTAGCTCAGTACAGCACTAGTACAAGTCATTCAGGCCCTAAATCCATTTCTGATATGTGTGATGTTTATGATCCTGGTGGGTCTCTTAGATCTGCAGGAGCTAGTGGAGAAATGACCTGAAACTAAACCTGGTGAAATGGTGTTTATCCACTATGCTGTCCAACCAACTGTCCATCAGTATCAGATCTGTACTGACCGGAGCTTTAAAAAGCTGCTAAAATTGCACTATTCTCAATCACCTCCTTTTAAATATCTGCACATTCATTGCACTTTTAAACTTCTTTATTGATTGGCTATGCATTCTTCTTTCTACTATTTTTGTTTCCTGAAGTATTAATATTTTTATTCTAATCCTGTAAATGACATTGAATATCCTGTGTGTATGACAATGTGCCTATAAATAAAATGACTTTTCACTTTGTATTAATTAAACAAGGGATATTCATGATCAAATGCGTCTCCTCAGTGATTAAAGTCTCAAATATAAATAGCAACTGCATCTAGAGTTTCTAGTGGGTTGTATTTTCTACTCATTGTTGTCAGAAAAGACTAATAGTTGAGGATACTGGGAACAAAAGCATGCATCTTGAATTTTTTTGTGAAACAATGAGAGGCACCTGTAAAAGGACAATGTAAAAATGTTAGATGCTATGATACAATTTTAACTTAATTTCTGACAAAAACAGACTCTCAAGCCTTAATGAGCTAAAAGAAAAACGAAGGGAGATTGTACATATCTGACGAAAGAAAAAGACTTTTCATAATTCCACAGTTTTATTTTAAGAATAAAATCCTGTCTCCTCCATATTTTAAGACCAAATAAAAATAATAACCCTAAAAAAATACTAAGATTTCCTTTACATTTTTTTAAAATAATTTTGTTCTTTTTTGAAACCATCACACAAAAAATAGAAACAAGTACAATTTAAAGTAAATCTTAAAAAAAAAAAAAAAAAAATGTAACTGTACACAGCAGAATACACCGTTTTATTGCAAACGTAACACCCCTTAAACCTCTTCAACTATACACAATTTATTGCAATTCACCTAAAATATGCAACAAAAAAAAAACTATTTTAACACATTGATCATCCATGGTGTGTTCTGCTCTGAAACAAACAAATGAAAAATATGCTCAACTGTGGATTGATTTTTAAAGTGTGATCCCCCCTTTCCCCCCCACCTGCAGTTCCCTACAGCAGAAGCATTAAAGTGGATTTACATGAAAGCTTTGCACCCCCTCCGTTGAGCATTTGGACAAGTGCACAAATGTGCGGTGTGCTTTAATGACCAATAAAGAAAGACCCAAAATAAAAAAAAGAAAATTCAAATTAGAATTCTACGTTAAAGTAAAACTGATACTCACTCATCATATGAAACAGCTAAGAACAGAAAGTGTCTATCTGTCCAAGCCATAAATGACTTCTGCCTAAAAATAAAAGCTCTGCTCTCTCTAATCTCTGGTTTCTCCACATTCAATGTGCAATGTGTTCTCTCTGGGGTCTACAAGGGTCACCTAAAGGCGGTGGTGCGTTCTCAAAGCCCCCATTTGAAAGTGTGGATGCTTGACTAGGGCTTTGTCATTCAAAACATCCACCAATTACGACTTAAAGCTGATAACATGCTTGCTTTAAGCTACCTTGTTCTGGCCCACATTCGATTTTATGTAGCAGTTTGAAATGAAACCGATCTAAACTTCATGGAAAGTCATACAAGGTGGTTACGTCTTGATCTGATTCTTTTTAAAATGTAACAAATGTGCACCTGAACCCCATTAGAATCGGGTTTGTGTGGGTTCGTGGTGGTTTCGCACCACAGCCTCCAGCAGAAGTTGTTCATTTAACAGTATAAAGTAATAAGACAGTGATGATATACGCAGACTGACTATGGCAGCTGATAATGAGTGCATCTCGCATCTACTGGAAGTACCTAGTATCTTCATCTTACTCGTTTGCATCACAAAGCTTCCACAAGGTGGTCTACAAGCATACGCTTATCATTCTGCAACAATCGGAATAGCAATAAATAGTCAAAGGATATGATGCTACTATTCATCCTGCTCTATTAACCTGCTCTGTTTTTTATTTTATTACCTACGGTGGTATAAAAGCACATCTAGCCAAAGTCCAACATGGATCTGGTCATGCCACTTACAACAGTAAGCCACGCCCACCGACTACCTCAAAGCAAGAAAACCCAGTCAACAGAAGCTCCAAAACGGATTCTAAGCCCACGCGGCTGACCACTAGTTTGATTAAACCTAACGAACTAAGCAAAATTCAAATACAGAAAACATTAAGAACCTAAAGCATACACCAGTAACTCTGTAACCATCAGACCGAAGGGAAAGGGTAACCAGCCCCTTTCAGAAACACACAGTTTAACAGCTGTCAGTTCGACACATTCTCTAAATCACTCACTACCTGTGCAATCTGGAGATCTACTACAAAGACAAAGAAAACCTGAAGGTCATAAGGCCTTGTGCGTTCGTAAGTCAGTCAATTATATCACTTTGGGAAAAAGACCCACAAAAGAGTAGTTTGAAGTCTGGATCTGAATTTCCCTCCACTCTTTAAAACCAAAATGCTTGATTTTTCACAAGACGCCATAGAACATGCTCCCTGAAGCACCATCTAGTGGAAATGAGTGTCTGAAGAACTTTTTCAGTGTAGGAAGAAGCTACACGTGAGCAAAAAGCTTTTTTACTGATGTAAAAATAATGGCACCAGAAACAGTTCTTGACATAGAAGTATTTTGGGTTTCCTAAAGAACTGCTCAATAGATTTTTATCAAATGGACTTTCTGCCTGGCATTGCTTAAAGAACGCTTACAGTTCCTTCAATGGACAGTATTTTAACACCAAAAGGTTCTTTAGGGCAGTGGTTCTCAACCCTTCCTACTTCCAGACAGCCCAAGAACACTCACAACACAGCAACAGAGCAGAACGAGGCCCCCGAGGAACAGTTTGATCACTGTTTTAATAGAACAATAAATTGTTCTTCGGTAGCATCACGCTAAGAACCTTTTCTGTCGCCCTTATTTTCAAAAGTGCAGAGCCTTCAGGGCGCTCACCAACTCTCCTGCCTGCAGAAACATCTCTCAGAAACAGAACGAAGATGAGAATGACGTACTGTACACAGTTCGGAGCAGAGAACAGAGGGTCACATTCAGCTTCACTAATGAGTAAGACGTGTGGAAGAAATGGACAGAATATGCCCTTCCCATTTAATTAGTTAGTCTCTGACGTTTAGGATTTTGGAGAGACTCCTAAACTGCTTATTACCAAAGTCCACCACCATTATAACGCATTCAGTAATGTTGTATGGAAAGTATAGAAGTGTGTGGGTTGACTGCTTCTTCCCTCTCATGCCAAACAAAGAAAAACGGCTGTAATGGCGCACTGCAGTCACTAGATGGCAGCAGTGCAATTCGAGCAAGAGTCAGTGCCGAGAGCAAGAGCGTGAAACAACAAAGCCTGACTCGGCAGTTTATGTGTGGAGAGCAAGTCACAGCAGGCACGATGGGTCCGGTCTCTGAACCCCCCACCCACCCCACCCCAACCCACCCCACCCCAACCCCCTTTACTGCTCTGGAAACCAAACAAGACACTACCTCACTGATAGAGACACACACACAGATTATTGGGCAATCCTGATTTTTTTTTCTTCAAACTGCCACCTGTAACCATAAGAAGATATTCTGCGTTTGACCACCAAGCCATATCCACAGTCTAGCTCATTCCAATCCACATTTGTCTCAACTGAAGGTGGTTTCCAGATTTACATTTCTTGACACCTAACTCGGATTGACCAGTCAGATCAGATTTCATGATCATTCGGTTCTTTGCATCACATCACAGCTTTCAAGAAAGAAACTTAAAGCCACTGAAGGCTGGAGCCTGTTGGTCTTCGAGTTAAAGTTCTATTAACCAGGTCCAATGTCTGGTTCTGTTCATGTTGTAGTTCATTAGAAGACCTCACCACCATCGTTCTGCTAGTTAAAAGTCAAGGAACATCTAGCTTTAAAAGTTTAAACGACATGAGCTCATCAACGAAGACATTGTTACTTCAGCAGCCGACATGGATATGCAAGCAAATGCGACTAGTCTGATCGTGAATCTGATTGTTACTCAGTATCCGAATTCTTGTGTCTAAAATCGGATTTAAGAGAAAACTCCGGTTTGGACTGCAGTGTGAACGTAGCCTATAGGACCAACATAAAGAACAGTTTCTTTTTTCTGCAAATCAAGACCTCAACAAATTCAAATTATTCCCCACACAAACACACAACACAAACATGTTACGGATTGAGTTGCTCTTCTTATTTCAGTGATGAGCGCCAACTCACAATGAATTTCAATGTTCCATTTTGACACTGCCGACGACTCCAAAGAGTTAATAACAGCCAGACATCACCGCACGCAAAATTATTCACCGTGACCATCTGCGCCGCACCACACGACTTCGCAGCGCAGACGAAGAGGAAACGTGCTAAAATATACTGCACAATTTGTTCTTTCACGAGGGGGAAAAAAATAAAACTGGACAGAACAACTATGTTTCAGCCGCAGCAGTTGAAGAGGTTTACGTCTCTGAGGAATGCAGGTTCTGCTCTACCGTCTCACCAAAACATCCATAAAAGCTAAAATCGACAGCCTGTGTACAAATTTTCAACTGGAAGAGCAAAACAGACATCCAGTATCTTGACTTTTCGCTGAGCCTAGAACGCCTGATGTAGGCGGTGTCAAGTCCAGAGGCACTAAACTTTCAAGCGCCTGCCATTTACAAGCCACAGATTCAAACAATGATTTAGTGAAATAAATCAATCATTAGCAGTATGTGAGATTTTAAAAGCTTATTGGGTAACACTTCACTTAAACCCAAATACATAACATTGACTTAATCGTGACCTACAGATCATGCAATCGCCCAGAAGCTGGCATGACACATCATGTCCACTAATATAATAGTGATGTTACCATTGTTTGACTTCAATGTTAAATTAGAATGTGAAATGACACATTAAGACACTATTAATGGACACAATGTGTCATGATAGCATTTATTTTACATACTATATTTATCTCGGGGGAATTTACTTCTGTATTAAACCCAGTCGCTCAAGTGAAGCAGTGGGCAGCAGATGCCCAGGAGCAGTGTGTAGGGACAGTACCTTCCTCAAGAGAACCTCAATGGTGCCACCGGCAGACCTGGGATTCGAACCCACAACCTTCCAATTACAGGGGCAACTCAATAACCACCAGGCCACTAGCTGGGGCAGCTGAAGGCCTAGTGGTTAGGGCCCTGCAATAGGGAAGACTGCTGGTGGCACCACTAATGAACCCCTGAGCAAGGTACCGTACCCACACACTGCTCTGTGGGCGCTGTGTTCCTGGCTTCACTTGGTGAATGGGTTAAACGGTTGAATGCAGAGGAAGAATGTCGTGTGGTTCACGTATGACAGAATTTGTCAATGTTATGTCACAGGGCTTTTCTAAAAAGGGTCCATCATTTCTTGCTTATTGCTAAAACCAAATGTGCTTTTCCTGCCTTTGTTTTGTTTTTGGCTGATCAACCTGAGAAACTACTAAAACATCTCTTAAAATCAGCACCAAAACAGTCAAATCAGGTTTTTGAGCGAGTGAGAGTGTGCTAAGTGGGTTTTAATGATAAACTGAAATATGTGTTACGTAATAAATACAATGACAACTCAACTGAGTACATCGGTGGGGGGCAAAGTGAGAGGAAACCGCAAAAAGGCTGGTTGGGCTCATTGATTAATTGAATAGTGGATAGATTGACTATTTAAAGTCATAGTTTGACTTATTCTGCCGTAACGGCAAGTTTGACTCCGTCTGTCCGTGGTGAGTCGCGAGTGATCTGTGTAAAAGTGCGGGAGAGAAATCGTGTAGTGTTCGCCCGGACAGCCGAGTGCGAACCCAGACAGTCTAAGCTGCTCACGAAACCCTACACTCATGTTTACCAAACTGCTGGTGTCCATGAGGGCACGACGTGAACACTGTAAAGCTAACGGAGGAGATGGGATATAATTCAGTGACCTATTGTGAAGCTTTTTGATATATGTTCAAACAAACAAAAAAAAAATGGGTCCACAATCATCTTGTATTCTCAAACAGAAAAAGTACAAAATAGTTGACAGCTTTGAAACTGAGGTGAGACAAAAAAAAAAATAACCCAAAATAAAACAAAAGAGTTTGCTCTCCTACCAAGGATCCGGTGGAACTAGTTATTTTAGCGATCTGGAGGTTTCCAGAGCTGTGTGGACAAAAAGGGCCTTAGGTGTGTTCTGATGGAGATCAGGAATGCATGGCAGGGATGAGTGTGTGTGTGTGTGTGTGTGTGTGTGTGTGTGTGTGTGTGTGTGTGTAGTGACTGCACGGGTCTCTGACAGAAATGTGTGGAGGAACAGAAGCGCTGGGTCCCGTGGCGGCCCCTCCGGAAGCGGTTCCGTGTGGTGCGGGTTCAGAGGGGCATGAGGCGCGTGGTGTGGAACAGCAGCGGGTTCAGGTCCTCGGCGTGGACGGCCCGGTGCAGAGACGGCTCGGACGCGCTGCGCTCAATTTTGGGCAGCAGGTCCTGCACCTGTTCGATGCCCACCAGTATCTGGAAGAAAAGGGCGGAGCCACCGACACACATTAGTGACCATTCGGTCATACGTGAACAAAAAACAGCACAAAGTGTGAAATTCTTCCTCTGCGTTTAACACATTCAAACCAACAACTTCCCACTAGGCCATCATTACAAACAAATGATGGACCCTCCTCCAGTGTTTCTTTTGACACCCACTCTGCATTTAAGCTCCCTTACTGTATCCATTTGTAGAATACAGTTTCTCAGATTTACATTAGTTACTTTGCTTTATTGTACTGATTGTCATTCCCTGCACTTTCATCACTGCTGTAACTGCATCCTGTGTAAGAATAATCACACTTGTGCAGTAGTCTTCATGTGCAATATCACTTTATATTAATACTGATCTCTACTAAGTGCAATAACTCACTCCAAACTACCATCTGTGTCGGAAGGTTTCACTCAATCTATAGTATTTACATCCATAATTTCTGCATACAGCCCAGTGTATTTTCATATGGTCTTTTATTTACAGATATTCATTTAGATTTCATTTAGAATTTATATTATATTGTCCTCGACTCTGTGTGTCTTGCGGTCGTTGCATAAGCAATTTCTTCCGGGATCAATAACATTTTCTGACTCTGACTTTTGGTGGTCTACATCCCGTTCACACTGTACTGTTACATTACATTCCTGCACATTGTTGTGGGGTCTATTTATTGTGTGACTGTGCTGAATGTTGCTATATGTTTCTATTTTACTTTGTACGTGTTCACAGGTGCTGAACTTTAATAATACTGTATTTATTCATCAACTCTGCTAAATCAAGGTCTGGTGCTGCTTCTTGCTCTCTCTGCGCTCCATGTATTTTGTCCTGCCTGCACTTCTGTAGTCATGTAGTGTTTGTTTTCGGTCTTGTGTTCCACTAATGTCCTGGAGGGACGTTGTGGTCCTGAAGGGATGCGGTTTGGTTTCACTGTGTACCGTGCGTATATGGCTGAAAGGACAACAAACCTAATTGACCTGAAATCAATGACATTAACAGGCAGAGTTTGTCTCTCCTTTGCTGTAGTACATTCTTCTGGGAAGGCTAATGGATGCTGAAACATGAACATTTGATTGCTTTCAGCCACGAAAGCATTAGTAAGGTCAGGATGATTAGCAATGGATCACAAATCTCAAAACCAGTTCTACTCCCATGTGTCCCAATGCTGAGAGGCTTTATACCCCTCTAGTCGACACTTGGCATTGAGCATGATGACCTTTTGCTCATGTGGGGCTGCTCCATTGATCAATGCTTTTCTAGGAAGATTATACAGATTTACATTTATGGCATTTATGACCTCCATTCCTCCTACGGGGGGGGGGGGGGCAGTCTCTCCCTGGAACAACTTGGTGTTAAGGGTCTTGCTCAGGAACCCAGTGGTGGTGCTGAAGGTAGGATTCGAACCCATGACCTCTTGGTCCAGAGACTAGTCCTAGTCCTAACCACTGAGCCCCCACCACAAGTAGCACAGACTATAAAAAATGTTTTTGGACATAGACTATCAAATTTATCTTCTTTTTTTCAAGCCTAATCAAGCAATTTTATACTTTTCTCCAGGAAAAAAAAAAAACAAAAAACAGGGACTGAGAGCAAAGCTTGCCAGGGCAGAGCCTGGATCTGTCTGGAGCTTTCCAGTCTGGACCAGCATCTATCTATAGAGACTGGTAGAGGACTGAGGCTGATTATGGGGTTTGTGGAGTCAAAAGGACAGCGAGTGGCAGCAGAGAACAAGGCGAGTGTGGTGCACGCTTTCAGACCGTTACTGTCGAGGACAAAAATATCTAGCAGAATCAAGTCATGCACTTTTAAATGTGTGATGCCACTTCATTTCTGGTCATTTTGAAAGATACCCTCCTTCAATAAGAGGGTGGCGACATTAATGCTGCGTCCTCACCTGAGGAAAGAGGAGCCGTTCGTCCCGTTTGAATTTCAGACAGTCTATGATGAGCCTCTTCATGGATTTGGGGCAGTTGTTGTACAGCTTGCTGAGGTCGGGCGATAAGTAGCCGCGACCCACCATGAAAATGATCTGTTGGAGGATTCAAAAAACGTTAACATGATGTCATTCTTCAGAAGCTGACTGCAGGTCATGTGTTTGGAAGTGACATCAACTTTGTAAACAGTTCTTCTTCAAGAGCGAAACGTGATACATTAATCAGCAAAAATGGGTTTGATACAATTTAGTAAAAAGTGTGAAGGCGGCACTACCCAAAGAATCCACTGCAACAATAATGGATTATTCTGGAAAGAAAACCTGCTTTGGTTAAACTAAATGTATCAGAAAATATGTATTGGTTATTAAAAGAAAAATAAAAGCCAAGAATCTCATGTAACATGTATGTTTGGGGTTTAGGACTCCAACCCTTCCAAAGACACATATAAATCTGAGATCAGTATGAAAGTGTGTAGTGGTTTCGTTGTTTTTGGTTGACCTGTGTGACGGGCTTTCTTCAATCTTTATTTCAGATGTAACATGGCTCCCACCTAAATCAGTTCATTTAAAATTTGACGCACCTTTTTAACACCTCAGATGGTAAGAGCGTGGGTTAATTTGAACATTACTGGGAACGCAAAAATGCTAGCCATAGTGCAACTGCTAGCATCTTTACACATCAACATTAAATGTGCATAGAACACATGGGGGGAACCTACTGTCGTCCAATGACCAATAACAAAGAACCGTAATTCTTTACTTGAAATTTATTTTGAACTTCATTTTATAGCAGGAACTGTTCAATTTCTAGATCACTGGTCTGAACAGGTGTGCTTCACTTCTAAATTAAAAAATACTCTCAACTGTATAAGAAGTAAAGCAGGGGCTTGTGACTGACCTGGTCCCGGTTGTTGATGTTGGAGTAAGGCAGAGTCCCAGACATGAGCTCGTATAGCACCACTCCGTAGCCGTACACGTCCGACTGGAAGGTGTAAGGGTTGGTGTCCTGCATCCGAATCACCTCCGGCGCCTGTGGCAGTGAGACAGGTAACGGTATATAGTTATGACATCAACTAAAGTAGCACTCAATCACACAATCCTAAACCACAACCACACGCCTGCTTCACTTTAACCCCTGGAACACCGAGGGTGGTTTTCCCATTTAAGCTTTACGTCTTTTCTAATATCTGTAATGAACAAGTGTCTCATTTCTCTTTTTTTGTTCAAGCAACTATTTGGACACGACTGACCCCGCAAAGTTTGTCTCTCTCTTTTTTATTACTATGAACTAGAGCCCGACCGATAAAGGATTTTGAAGGCCGATACCGATACAAATCTTTGTTGGTTTTAAAATCCGATATATCGGCCGATATATATATATATATATATATATATATAAATTTTTTAAAAAATTATTTCAGAAACGCGCAACAAAACATTAACAGATTTCCCTAACATTAGTTATTGAACACACTTCACCGATGATCTC
>JBBPDC010000039.1:1814415-1832791 GCA_037974485.1 Hemigrammopetersius urotaenia
TGGGGGTCCGGTCCTTGTTGTAGATCTTCTGCTGCAGCTGCGCCACCGTCTCCTCCTCCGACACGTCGTAGGTCTTCGTCTTGCCCTTCTCGTTCCTTACGAACACCTGCAGGTTCTCACGCGCCTCCAGCACCACCATCACGGTGGAGCCCGCGCGCAGGTCCAGGCTCTCGAGCGACACGCGCTCCATTTCCACGGTCACATGCTGCCCCGAGTCGATGCTCAACCGCACGCGCGTGGCGGATACGCCGAACACCCGGGACACCTCGCGCCTCAGGTCTCCCACCGTGGAGCTCGTGGACAGGTGGACCTCCCGACTCTCCCCACTCACCAACTTCACTGTCAGATCCATCAGCATCGTCACTCAAGGGGTCCTGCACGCGAACAGAGGGGTTATTAGTTATTTTGGATATAATACACGCACACGGTGGGTTTATGTAGTTGTATGGAATCTGTTTGATAACTTATGATAACTGAGAAATGACAAATAAATTGATTGGTAAAAGGGGTCCCGCCCAGTAAATGTAACAGCGCACCCTTCCGTTCTTAACTGGAAACTTCACCATCACAGCCTTTAATACTAATAACAGACTCAGGAACAGAATCACTGTTTCAAATACACAAATAAACATCATAATCACTGTTTTAAATAAACAATCACTGCTTTTATCTACACAATACACATAATAATCACCATAATAAATACTCACTGTTTAAAATAACCATAATAAATAATGCATTTAAATAAACAATCATTGCTTTAAATAAATATAATATATAATCAGTTTTAATACACAATAAGCCATAAATATGCACTGCTTTTAAATACACAATAAGTAACAAACACTGTTTTTATTCATTTAGATTTTCAGGATATTTTGAACAGTTGTAAGTTTGTCCCAAAGGCTTAAATAATCCGTTTTCCTGATTACTGTGAATAAAATATGTTTTTATTGTGGTGAAGCTGTATTAGGAATGAAAGGTAAATGAAAGGTAAAGTCTGGGAGAAGAGTGTGACTCACCTCTGAAGGATGGATGTCCTCTGTTTGTGGTAAAGTGTATAAAAGTGTGTTTATGTTGAATAAGCGGTTCTGGTCTCTTGAACTTCAAGTCCAGCTCAAACTCTGTGTTTCTTGTTTAAAAACAGTGAAAGCCCCGCCCCCCCTTCAACTCCACAGCCAATGGGAGGAGAACTGGCCCCGCCCCCGGCTCAGTTTTCGTTTTTCCTCTCTTCGCACGCTTTCGGTTTCCTTTCTCCACTCGCTGACGTCACGCCTGTTGAGGGGGAGGGGTGTTGACCCAGGACAACAGACTGATCCAAATAAATAAATAAATTAAACTGCTTTTATGTAAGGAAATAAAGGCTTTAAACATGAACACGATTCTAAGTTCATATCATAAATGAACATGAGAAGCATTAAAGGTTCACTTCGCTGGTCTTTTAATCTGATAGGTCTGGAGCACCTCAGTTTCAGGTTCTCAGTTTCAGGTTCCTGCACCTCAAAAAGAGCTGAAAGACCCCAAAGGAAAAGACTCCAATTCTGGACGAAGGCTGGAATATTCCCTTAATTCCCATTAATATACACACACTTATAAACTAATGAGGCCTTCTGGAGTGCCAGAACTGGGGGATTATTTTTATTTTTGAATTTGTATACTATATTTAACCCTTTCCCCTGAGTGGAGCAGTGGGGGACAGAGTGTGGGGATGACATCTTACTCAATGGGACCTCAGTATCCAGTGCATAGTCTTGGGATTCAAACTCACAACCTTGTGATTGCAGGGGCAACTCTCTAACCACCAGAGGAATTATCAGCTGGATCTGCAATAAAACTCATCAAAATCCACAATTTGGTCCTGTTTTATCAATGTTTCTGTCCTTTATTTGTCAGAAGATCAAGGTTTCATTGCCAGTTTTGAATCTAGTCAAGGATCAGTCAAGATTTCTTACTGTGATTCTGATGCTTTTCTTTTTTGCATGAATTGATTGATTAGTCTGTACTTTGGCTCCTCAAACTCAATAAACCCAAGGGAAAGATCCCAATGGGCAGTTCTGGTTGAGATTAAGGCTGGGATGTCCCCTCAAGTCCCTGCAATGTGATCACAAACCAACCAGACTGATCTGACAAGGCCTTCCTGAGCACCTGAGATGAGGATTAAGAGGATTTGCAATAAAACTCAACTCATTTGGTCTTGTTTTATTAATATTCTACCATCCCTTACATTGTCAAAAGATCAAGTGGTGTCAGTTTTTAAGCGATTTCCTCCGGGATCACAAAAGTTTTCTGATTTTCATTCATTTTATTTGTGCATAAATTGATGGATTACTCAGCATTAAAAGCATTCTGTGCTTTGGCTGCAGTAAACAGCTCCGTCAGTTTCTATTTCCATTCGTTAGGCCTGCTGGAGAAAGGAAAGGTATGTGGGAGAGTGATCAGCTGACGGTGAATTCCACCTGATAATCCCTACGTCACGCAGAGCAGGGAACCTTCTGGAATGCTGTTGAATCAGGAGGCCCCGCCCCCACGAAGTCAGGTGAACCTGTAACCTCTGCACCACAGCTGGGTGTTTGTATTACCTCGTATTACTGGTTTGTCAGAAATCAGATAATCCCTGTTTTGTTTCTGCTAATAGAAACCTAGTGACAGGAGAAGTTCTCCGATAAAGTAAAAGTACTGAGGCATTAAAAGTGCAAGTCATCCTTCAGACCAGAGAACTGAAGGAAAACCTGTCGATCCCTCTCCGTGTTTAATGACAGTCATACTCAGGGCAACTTCAATGGACCTAAACGTTTATTGCACATCAATAGACACAGAAACCAACATCAGAACTCAGCATGTTTCAGCATGGCAGATCGCTCCTCTCTCTTTGGAAGTGGGATGTTTCCTGAGGGAACAACACAAGTTATCAGAGTTAAATCTTACAAATAAGCTCTCATACCTCACAGACACAAAGTCAATTTAATCTCTATGTGCTGTATCTATGAAGCACTGTCAGCGCCTATAGACAACCTTTTCGCACTTGTATGTACTAAGGACATGAATTCATACTCAAAACACAGTTAAAACAGAAGCCAGAGGGCAAATAGACAAGCAACTAACTGGCTACTACAAAAAGTATGCTTCAATTAAAAAAACCCTGGAGAGCGTCTCAGGAGTGGCCTGTACCTTCATTAACCTCCCCAAGGTGGCGCCACCTCTCAGTCCTCCCAGGAACTGTGATGTTGTCGAGGCAGAGTCAGTGGCTGCATCCGAAATCGCATACTACTTGAGTAGGTACTACATTTAAATTAGAACGTACTGCTCTACCGTTAAAACAGTATGTTGTATACAGTATGAATGAGGGCAGTATGAGTGGAATTCGGACGCACTACATCCGCTGTGTTGATGTTGTCACGTGTCGTGTGTCGTCACAACAGCGCGTTATTTTGTACCGTGGCATTTTCTCACAAGTGTAATTTAACGTTTTCCTTAAAGTACTTACACTTGAAAAGAGCCGCGTCTCTGCTTTCCGCCATTTTTCGAATATGACGTCGCCTCACCCGCTGTCTTATGGGATAGTGCAGTGCCCATCGAATGCCTACTACAGAATTCGTCCGGAAGCAGTAGGTCATCCGGGAACTTCTCGCCTACTGTTTTTCCCATACTACGAATTCGGACATACTACTCGCCTCGCATACTGTTTTTCGCATACTATATAGTAGGGAAGTATGCGATTTCGGATGCAGGGATTGTTTTTTCCCCTACAAACAGGCGCTCCTTCCCTGATTGTGGACAGCTCGAGCTTGTTTGGGAGCTAGCTGGCTGTTTTACTACTACACTTGAATGCTATGGTTAGCCTGAAGTCTTCGCATGGTTGACCCACATACAATTAGATCATGATGATCAATAGCCATTAACCCTGAACCCTGAAGGACAGCAAAGAGAGGATTTTGTCTTTAAAAGCAGACGAACCTGGAGGCGCTACAAAGTACTCCTCCACTGTGTTCTTGGAGAGCTGTAGAAGTTCCTCTGCACAGTCTCCTTCCCTCACCGTGTCTTCTCTCAGATACAGAGTTCTGGTAGGAGATGGCAGACATACACATGTATAAGAAAATAACCAGAGCAGAGTAACAATGCTGAGACCTGTCATGTTGTTGTGGATATTAGCCTAGAGATGTTAGCATTCTAGAAAACACCAGAACCAGCTGAGACTCCATGATTCTATCAAGACACGATTCTTTTGTGATTTTAAACATCTGTGATATGCTATGTATTCTGAAAGGGCATATATCGCATAGAATTACTTTTCATGGCAAATTATCCATCCTCTATGCAACCAAGTTTACACTTTTTAATCTCCCTTCAGTCTTGTTGTTAAGGAAAGAACTATGTCTAAACAAAATAACATTATAATACTAGAAAGCAACCTGATGTATTAATGTTCCTTTGGAATGCATAATTTGCAGTCAGTTTACAGGCAATAACTAATGCCGTATCTGAAAAACGGGTCATATCGCAGGTGTGTAAAATAAAAAAAAACCCAGAAGAGTAGAGGAAACCAAACTGGCTTGGTTTCAGAAGAATGGTTCTGGACATTTGGCACGTTCAGAGACATTAGAACATATTCTTTATGCAGAATTTCAGGGAAGACTTGCATATAAAGGAAGGCACAAGAAGATGATCATGACCTCATCTGTCAATCAGATGATGCAAGAACATTACAGTCGAATGAAACACTAAGGCAACCAGGCCGAACAGGATGTTTTGGTTTTCAGAAAAAAAAGCATCTGCCAGAGGAGCTTGTGGTTTGAAAATGGCTGTTAGTACAATTCAGGTCAAATGAAGATGAGACAAGAACCCTCAGCGGACTTCGCTGTGTGACAGGGGGTTTCCAGCAAAGCCCTTAGAGCTCATATCCTGGGGCACCACAGCGGTGCAAACTCCAGCAGTCACTAAACAGCTGATTCGACTCTTCAGATGAATTTGGGTGTCTGCAGGGCTGTGGCACGGAAAGAACCAGTTTGGCATATATGGCTTGGAGCCTTATGTTTGCTTAAGAGCCTCACATCCACACAGACATTGTTTTGGCTGCTGTCATGTTAAAGAAAATGTTTTGGCTTTGTGAAAAACAAATGAAGTAGAGAAAATGTACACAGAGTCATTTAACAAAAAGAAAACAGTGGAGGTGAATGGAACCAGGCGTCTGCCTCTAAAAGCTCCTCACAGAAAGTTCTTCATCAGATGGTTCTGGTGGCGCCGCCTGACGCCTGAGACGTTGTTCTACCAGAGTCCTGAGAAGATTTTGGTCCTAAAACTAAACCCGTTCATGGTGGAGGGATACATGCAGGGTGTCGTGAGGTAAAATAGTCCCCAAAGAAAAGAGATTTAGGTTTAACACTTACATCTGTGTATGTTCACTGGGTCTACAGTAAATGTGCACTGTAGACATTATGTTTGGGACCATTTATCAGCACCGCAAAGGCATTAGTTACATTTCACACCAAACCCAATGACGTTCTTATCCAACGAACTCATGAAACATCTCACCTGTCTTCAAGCACAGAGTCCATTGGCTCTACACCATCTGTGTTGACCACGTGAAGCTGATCGGCGAACCGGATCGCTTTCTCCAGACAGTCTACGCCTTCCTGGTTGCCGAAGTCCACCAGAGCGAGTCTCTCCAGCTTGTCCACAAGGTCTGAGGAGACTTTAGTAGGCTGCAGAAAAAGGAAAAACATCTGAATGTTTATCTTTGGTTGGACTAACAGAATACAACTCTGGTAAAAGAAAGAAAACTTAATCAGCATCCAGAATAATAAGTAAGGAATTGTAGAGACTATGGATCAAACTAGGGCTTGGCGATTTGGCCTAAAATCAAAATCTCGATTAATTGAACATTTCAACTCGATTACGATTAATGAACGATTATTTTATTTATTTATTTGTTTGTTTATTTATTTATTGCCCTCATAGTTCACTGACAAGTGACTCAGTTGTCTCAGTGTTTAAGCTCTCCATGCTCAACGTGTCGGCGGAATGACGTAACATAACAGAGCGGGGTCACGTGACTCCACCTGCAGTAGTGTTTTTAAAGGGAAAGTAATCGGAATAATCGACCTGGAAATTTTTTATCGATTATAGGTTCTGAATGTCGATTTCGATTACTTTTCGATTAATCGCCCAGCCCTAGATCAAACAGAAAGAGAAACATACTGGGGGAAGTTGGCTTTCAGCTACAGGCTCCCAAGTGGGAAACTCTGGGACCTGAAGAAGAATAAAAACACAGACAGATTATTATACAAAAAATTTGAGTAGCAAAGCTATAAGTTACAAAACAAGCACACTGACATAAAACCTCTGACGAAAACCTGATGTGAAATATTTATTTGATCACTTTTGTCACTTCTTGTAGTCAATATTTTTGCTTGAGTGTGGGTTTTTGAACAATGGCAATCTGTCTAGCGTGAACATTTTAACAGAGTGTGCAAGGGAGTATTTGATTGATGCACTGGGCAGAGGCCCAAGGTCAGAACCAGCAGAAGCAAAAACATCTTAGCAATCGAGCAGAGCAGTAAGATTTGAGGCTTCTTGATGCATTAATGGATGTTCATCTATACTGAATACAGTCAAAGCCTTCGCCTTTACACCTTTGGTGTATTTGATGTATTTTACCTCTCTAAAATAGTTAATATTTGGTAACTGGAAATAAAACTTTAGCACTGCCTTAGTGACAGAGGACAGTCGGACAAGTTGTTGATGTGATCGACTACACCAGTCCCTAGAAGGTTCAATGGAGTTGGATTAGATTGAGAGGTCGAGTTGGTATTTATTGTCATTTAAACCATCTACATAATCAACTTTAATGTTCCTCCAGGACTATAGTACAACACATCCACAAAAACAGCAACAACACAAGACTACATAAATGCAGGACAGGACTAACGAGAAGAGTGCAAAAAAAAAAACAACCTACAATAGTAACAGTACAGTGATTTACAGGACAAAGCACCATACAGTAGACAGGAGCAGAAACAAAACTAGCTCGTTAAGTTTTATCCAATGATTATCTGATTATTCTGATGATGTATCTTGAAAGATGGGAGGACTGTTTGAAAACAGCTTTTTGGGGGAAATGGATAACTGTATTTATTCAATACTTCTTGGCAGCCTGAGAAGCTTTTAAATGTATTGTAATGTGACACATTACTAAAATATAGACACGTAAGCATGCTTTTTTGTTTAAAATATTCTGTTTTTATTCAGTAATATTGTTCTTTATCAGCTTTTGTAGCTAACTCTCAAAAGTCTATATATATATAGCACAAGAACCTGAATTTGGGAGAAATTGTCATTAAGTTTTGTAACACCTTTTTATTCCGTATTTGTGGTCAGACTTTCAAACTTCTGTACCTTCGAAACAAAAGCAGATCTACTGGAGATCCGGTAGGACTCCCAGCGGCACCTGACCAGGATCCTGCCCGGGGTTCGTGCGCTGTGTGCCGCCTGCAACGAAAATCCAGACCGAGGCCGCTGTGGAGAGCTCCGCGATGTAAACAAACATGCTTCTATTGTACTGCCCGGTCTGACCCGGAGAGAGGATGGTCTCACCGCGGAAGAGATGAACCTGCACCCGCAAAAAGAGCTCCGGGACATGATGCCGCAGCAGGTCAGCAGGAAACCGTCCGGAAGCGAAGGACTCAGGAGACCCCCTGGAAGAGCGTTTCCCCGGCTGGAGGCGCTACATGAGTGCTACGGGTGAGAGCCTGTTCAGAGCCCGGATAGCTCAGTCGGTAGAGCATCAGACTTTTAATCTGAGGGTCCAGGGTTCAAGTCCCTGTTCGGGCGGGTTCATTTTCTAAAAATATTGGTTTTTAAAGTGACAGAAACGTCGTTACCCAGACATTATGCTGTGCTATAATTTAAATATGTTTAATTCAGATATTGTTGAGTGTTTAGTACACTAATACATGTTTTAATAATAATAATGTATATATATATAAATACACATACACCCACATATACTTCAGCAGATGCTTGCTGGGATTGTTGGCCATTATTATGGATTATATCTGTCCACTACCCAACAACCCAGAGACTTTTCAGGAGTTGTTCCATCTTGTCCCAGCTCAGAGTGTGAGACCTCCAAATGAGGTCCAGCCTGACTGATGAGGAGGTGATCTGGTTCCACATCGTTTGTTGCTTGACAGACTGAATATTTTCAGGTTAGAGTGTAGTAGCTTGGTACAGTTTTGGTTATCACTTCATTTACAGTCATTATCTCCCAACTGTCCTTTTGCTTTGACCTGAGGGTGACTGGGGCAGTTCTCATGGTGGTTCCTGGAGGCAGTGAGATGGACAGAAGGTAGAAGATTCTGATATATATGTAGCTCCACTTCATAAGGAGCTTTGCTTTAAACAGCCTAGGCTTCCTGCAACATGCCAGAGGCAGTGTGTTCATTCAGTCATTTTCGCAGACTGAGGACACCAGGCCATACGGTTCTTTTTCCAACAACATTCACCAGCTCCTTGTTGAGCATCCCAATGTCAGCCCAGTCGGTCTGAGAGGTGTTTCTCCACAAGCCCTCTCCCTCCACCCACACCCCTGTGAACTGACCCGACTTTCCTCTAGATTGATGACATATTTCCCACTCATCTTATTTACTTATTTTGTACCACTGCTGATTTTGTACGCATTTTAAGAACCCAATTACATTCCAGTGTTGTTGCAGAAAGTCAGACACAACTGTTTTTTCTTGAAAAGGAGCTGGAAGACTGCTGTGATAGAGGGAGGAGGATTTTTTTTAGATTAAACTGCATTCACATAGTATATTGTTACACGTCAAAAGCAGTCAGTTACATTTATTTTAGGTATTTCTAATATTTTCTTATAATAAAATTTTGAAAGAGCACAGTATCATTTATTTTTAAAAAACTTCAGCCCTGTTGTGTGTGTGTGTGTGTGTGTGTTTGTGTGTGTATATCTATATACAGTATATCTATAAAAGACCAAAAGCAGTCAGACACTGCCCCCTAATGGAAGGTCAGAAGATTACAACAGATGAGCTTCACCTGTTCACCAGCAAGGAGCTACACATTCTCTTAAAGTGGCCAGCGAGCGTAAACGGTACTGCAGAGTCCTCCCTGCCCAGCCACAACCAATAAAAGATATTCATTAGAAGGTTGGGAAAATAAGAACAATTCCATTTCATTCTTTTTACAAGCACATATACCATTTAATAATCATCGAGCACAATGTGACAAAGTGTTAGCTTTACATACAAAAAGCAGAGACGAAATGAATACATTCAGATATAAATAAATAAATAAACAGATTTACAAATGACTGATTCTTGATAACAGAGCCTGCTTCCACATTAATAAACCAACGATATTCAATGCGAGACGACTCCAGAGCATTAATAAAGCTCAGCAGAGAGAACAGGTTACGGTAGTTACTGAGGTTTACGCTGATGTTCAGCCACCTGCGTGAACTGGCTCGACGTGAAGTGTTAACTGGACATACTGGAATAAAACGAACACATCCGGTTTGCTATTGACCAGGGTCAAGCTATTCAGACACTTTGGACTGAAAATGGCAGTTTTGGCATAAAAGCATTGTACAGAATACCTGGGGGGGTTTGGGGTCTATGTATTCCAGTACTGATGGCCAACTTTTGATTGGCTGTGATAGGGCTGGGCGATTAATAGAAAAGTAATCGAAATTCATTCAGAACCTATAATCTATCACATTTTCAGGTCGATTATTTCCATTACTTTCCCTTTAAAAACACTACCGCGTGTGGAGTCACGTGACCCCGCTCCATTATGTTACGTTATTCCACATGTCGAGCATGGAGAGCTTAAACACGGACACAACTGAGCAACTTGTCAGTGAACTATGAGGGCAAAAAACAAAAAAAATAAATAAAATAATCGTTCATTAATTGTAATCGAGTTAAAATGTTCAGTTAATCGCCCAGACCTAGGCTGTAAGCATCCAGTTGACATTTTTATCATTGTTTCTTCTTATTGGCATGTGGAAGTTTTATCCAGAGCGACTTACACTTAGTTACAGCGACAGTCCACCGAGAGAAACTGAGCATTAAGTGTCTTGCTCAAGGACACTATGGTAGTGGGTCTACCCCCTCAGACCAGGAATGGTTCTGCTCTATGGAGCTAAGCACGGCAGGAAGGTAGAGCTCCAGGAAGAAGGTTGGTGACCACTGCTGTAAAGCTTCAATAGCAAAGGAGGACAATTTACACTGTACATTCTTGTTATTTATTATTTAAGATGCTAACCGAAACACAGCTACAATGACCACTTAGCATCATTTCAAACTTTACTTGCAGGAATCCCTTGGAATTTTTATTCTGAGGCTTTATCGGGACCCCCCTAGCACCCCATGTATTTTGCACATTGCCTAAACGGACTTTGGCCAACTTGATCAAGGCCCAAAGCCCACTCGTTCCTAGGCTCTGGCCCTGATTGACGTTTTCTTCTGACTGCAATCGCAAAAGTTCATTGGGCCCAAAAGCCGAAAGACACTCAGACAGCACCAGAGGACAATACAGGCCACTATAAACCGACCAAGCAATACAGTTAAGGCCACACTGTAGACGATTACCCGATAATGCAAAAATAAATAAGAGCACTATTAAATATAATTTCTTTGCTTTGATAACAATTTCCATTCAGAAAACCATGTGACCGCTAATGTCACAGTTCGTGATATATTTATCTCTATGTATGTATAATAAATATAGTATATATTTTGAATATACGTACGAGCTTTTATTAATATTTTTGTTACAGTCACAGTAGAAACACACATAGGCAGCCAAGGGCCTGCAGTGGAAGGTACTGAACATTGGCAAGTAGACTGAATAACTGTCAGGGTGAACTTCTTAACATGATTCCAAAAAGACCTTGAGCGGTCCACCAGCACACACTCGCACACACACGCCTATGTGAGGAAAAGGTAATACCGAAAGGTTGCCACTGGAGTGGACCGGGGAACTGTATGGACTAGATCTAGAGGATTGTGCAGATGAAGTTAAAGATTAGCTTTTTTCTGTCAGGAACAGACACTGTTAAGACATCATTACCTTGTATCCCGAGAAGCTAATGCTAACTGATACTATGACTCAGCAAAAAATGAAAAATCCCGTATAAATGACCCAAAATGACTGAAATGCACAGCCCAGGTCCAGTCACACTAGCATTTAGAGCATTAGTGAAGAAATGTTAGCATGCCACACTTTGATAAACTTCTACATCATCATCGAATAGCACGAGTTCCTTGGCTGAGCGGAGTATCGCAGCGCTACAGGGTTCAAATGAAGAAAGCGCTAATTTTAGCACTATTACATATATTAGAGCTAATTTCTAGCACCAATATGCTCACATATTAGACTCAGAACCTTTTTATTTGGAGCTTCAGCAGGGCCAGTACAAAGCATTGATTTTAGCACTACTGTATACATTAGCACTCATTTTACAGCAATAATACATTTACATATTAGTGCTAAAATTAGTTCTTAATCCCTTTGGAGTTTCAGCAGTGAGGGTCTCTCATATAGCGGGGCTGAAGAACCAAATGGAGGAAGCGCTAGCATGTAAACTTGACATTTTATGTTCTTTTTAAGCTATAAACACATGAAATAAAGAATGCATGGTGAGGATCTGGGTTAGATAGCATCAGTAGATATACTGTTCCCAGGGCAATACGGCCAGAGTCACCATTAAACGGCTCCGAAATAGAAAATAATTCTCATCACCAGTTTAACAACGTCTGGTATCTGTTTAATGTCTTTAGTGTGACTTTAATGTAGCTTGAGTCTAAAACAACCGTGACATGGGCACAAGGTTAGCATAGTTGCGGAAGGCAAGAGAAGGCCAAGGCTCCTCGTTTAAATAACCGAGGCCTGAGGTTTGACTCCCAATTTGTGGCAATTAAACGCAAATCTGACTTTAATGGAAGTTGCATTTCTGTGTATCATTAAAATGCATCTTGCTTGAAATACCTGACAATAGCTACTGCTAGCTGTCGCTAACTGTGAAACTACTGTTGGGTTTGAGCCGCACTCCACAATGTAAACTATACCTCGAGAACGAAGCTTATAACCAAAAACTACAGTTTCATGTTCGGTTTGACCTGAATTGAGATGAACGAGTTCAGTTGGTTTTGCACGTTGTCGGTGCGCTGGAGCCTCTCATGTTTGGCTGCGTCGAAGGTAGATGGAGGGTTTTGGCGAGGTGACGAAGGGCGTGAGGATGTGGACTCGGGGCTACTTGTTCTCGATGAGTCTCTGTACTTTACACACAAGATCTCGGGCCAGAGCCAGGACTTGCTTCATGTTGTGGCGTTCAGCCATTTCTGGAAAGGGACATAAAAACATTCAGGTATGTGTGAACAGCAGTGATGGCATCATAAAGAAAAGACTTCTTCTTTAAAAAGTTTTTAAAAATTTGCTTCCCTAGTTTTGCAAGGCTAACATGAAATGAAAGCTTATGGAAGCACTAATTTGTGAGCCTACGGCAAGCTGTTAAAGGAATGGTTTGGCAAAAAAATCTAATTTTTTATAGTATTCAACTCACCCCAGATGCTGATCAGCCAAGACATTCACATTTTTCCTCTTCGGGTTTATTTTTATTAGCACTAGAAATCAAAAGTTACCCAAATCCCTCACTGTAAATACACCCCCAAAACTCAAACTGCTCAAACTGCATCCAGCTCTTCATCAAGGTGGATCAGACTTGTGTATGTGGTTTAGGACACAGCGTGACTAACTGTAAAAATGAACTAAACTGCAGTGCTACTGGCACCCATTTCAGACACAACCAGTGCCGGATTAGCGATCCAACTTCTGAGGCACTATGTGAAAACAACCTTTTGTAACTCATATTAAACCAACTTCTCTTAATGAGGAGTTGGATGCGATTTGAGCAGGTTGACGGATGCATCTTGGTGACTAACCAGTCCTCTCGGGCATCTCTTATCCATCTTTTCCTATATATTTAAAAAAAAACTCACACACTTACCCTCTTAATTGTTTTTCCTTACTTGCGTATGAACCTCTGACTTGGTTTTTCTCTTTGACAGGGTTTGTTATGGTGTGTAACTCCAGCAGTAACTTGGTTAAATAGCTGCTGTTGATTTAAGTGTAGGTTTTAAGAACAGCTGTGGACTTTAAGCACTGATGTACGTCGCTCTGGATAGGAGCGTCCGCCAAATGCAGTAAACATGTATTTAAAGAAAAGATTTGGGTGACTATTGACCTCTAATGCTAATAGTGTGGTAAGCTAAGTGTAGACTCTGAACATGTCTTGCCGTCTTGATTACATCTGGGATTGGTGGGAAACTGTAATTTTTAGGTTTTTACCAAAATCAGTAATAATAATAGAAGCCTGAATTCTAACAACTGGTCTTTAGAACGAGACACAAAAGAGTTGCATCTTTAACAGCATTTTTTGTGTGGACTGTTGAGTCACCGTTGAAAAACTTGATGATGTCGGTGAAGTCCATGTTGTTCTCCAGGATGATGTCTCTGTAGAGCTCGACCAGGGCCAGGGCAATGAAGAGCACAAAATGGCCAGACGAGGCATACTCAGCCGCCCAGATGGTTTCCCACACCGCAAACACATCATCGTACACCAGCTCTGAGGGTCGGGAGGAGGAGCCATGCTTACATCAGTGCATCTCGCTTCAGTACAGTTCACATCATTTCATGTTTCAGTTATTTCACACTAATATCTTATGGAATCAAGAAAAGAACCCGTAAACCAAAGTAACAACTCTTGTGTGTGTATGTGTACAATAGTAGCCAATGATACTTCAGTATTAGCCAGTAGGGGGAGCCATGGTCCTTCAATTTGTTCTTTAGTCTTTATTCCGAGAGTCAGTGAAATTCAGTGTAATGTTTAGACAATTCCAGCTTTATTCTATTCTGTAGCCCAGTTGTCACCAACCCTCTTCTGAAGAAGTTCTATAGCCATAGCAGATGTTGCAGATTGTGGCTGGAACTCAATCTTTCAGGAAGGTTAATCTCCAGGACCAGTATTGATGAATGCTGTTGTAACCCAACCACCAAAAAATTTTTTAGGGGCTAATTGACTGTACAGTTGACGTCTACATGGTCAAAGGTTTTGCTCAGACCTGTTTCAATGTTCTTCATAATCTAAAAGACATCTGCATAAACTCAGATGCTTGGATTTTCTTATTACCAAGCAAATGGTTTAAATGTAGAAATAAATCCGTATTTTTTGAAGTTCTCATTAAATGTGGATCTACTATGTAGATTTGCATATAGGGACTGCATGGATTGGTTTATAGTATAACATGGGCTCCTTAACACGTTTTGCTCAATGCATAATTCCATATGTGTTATTTCATCTTCACTTTTATGCCAAAAACAAAAAATCAAATCTTTCTATGAGGCTTTCTATTCGGGGTGGAGGTAGCTCAGTGGGTAGGACACTGGCCCCCAGACGAAGAGGTCATGGGTTTGAATCCTACCTACAGCACCACCACTGGGTCCCTGAGCAAGACCCTTAACCCCAAAGTTGCTCCAGGGAGACTGTCGCCCCCTGTAGGTAGGGAATGGAAGTCGCTTTGGATAAAAGCGTCTGATAAATGCTGTAAATTTAAATGTATTTAAATTTAAGTCTCCCTTGACTGGCCACCTAATTACACCTCACCAGTTCCCTGAGCAAAACAATGACTCACGTTTCACTTGAGAATGAAGGGCCTCTTAATTTGGAGAGGCCATTTCCTCAATATCATTTCTTTGATATTGAGACGCTCATTAGCTCTCGGTTCTGAAGGCTCATCTAAAGTGTTTTGACATTCGAGGAGATGCTGCTGGAATATGCGGTTCAACTGGAATGTGCTGCGTTTGCTGTTACCTCGTTTGAAGTCTAAGAGGAACCAACGATAGCAGAAGTAAAAGTGTGTGTAGTCGCCGTTCTGATGCATCAACTCAAAGAGCTCCGAGTCTAGGATCTACAGAAAAAGAGGTGGAGAGAGATAACGCAGGAGACAACACAGAGCGAAAGCAGAATAGGAGCCTTTCGGGCACTGAGAAATGAAATGCTACAGGTGCTTTTATGAGCGGGCAGTCCACCTGGATGAGGGATCTCATGTTGGCAAAGTGAGTGTCCATCGCTCCTCCGTGTGGAAAGTTCTGGTTCATCCTCTTCATAAGCTCGGTAAAGCAACTAAACGCCAGAGCCTCTAAATAAACAATAAACGAGTTGACCGATCAGATAATCATGTAATAACTGTGACACCAATCAGAGATGAAGGCTCATTCCAAAGCGGACACACTCACCATCATCAAGAATGACCAGCAGAGGAGCCAGCAGGTCACACATACCCTGTACATACCCGATCTCCAGATGCTGCCAGATGTAACTGCAGATGGAGACAGCCTTCGAGTTATTACCCAACCACAGATTGTATATGTGACTTGGCAAAAACTGTTACATTTGACAAGCAATCTTGTGCAGAAATCTCTTCTACTACTGCTGGAGAACCAGAGGGAGTATGGTTTAATTAAGCGAGTCTGATTAAATAGGCTAGCAGGCTAAGAATGGCACCATAACCCCAAGCTTAATCAGAGAACAGCTGTTAACGGAAAGTGTTTGTGTAATAATGTGTAAAACCCATCTCTTCAATGGACACCTAAATGACTAAGAGCAGTGGAAAACAAAATATCCCTGACTCTTGTATCTGGCCGTAGCTTGAGAGTACCTTAAGTTCACAAGCAAAAGGGTATGCGTCAAAAGGGGGTTCTCCACTGACTGGTACCGGCTCGGTTCGGTTCAGTTCGGTTCTACTCTGTTCAGTTTGGTTTTGGACCTACAGTTTTCCACTACAACTGGTTGCTATAGCGACCAAACATTCTGAGCAGCAGCCCGAGTGGAGGCTCTAAGCTGAGGTAAACAACCCGGCATCATTACAATCGCCAGCATGGATGAAATCAGAGGGGTTTTATTTCTTATACTTGGTTTGTGGCTGTTTGACACAAAACGGAGACAATTGGCTTAAAGAAGCAACATTAGGCTAACGCTAATGCTAACGTTCAGTCAACAACACTGGCGTAACCATAGTGACCACCAATCAGTAACCTCCAATATGTACACGTCATCATTTAGTATCGGTTTAGCACGTTTGGAACCTCGGCCAAGGTGGTACCAAGAATGGGACCGGGTTCCGGGAACCAGATCTTAGTGATGGAAAAGTGACAGAAAAAGCGAGTAGAGCTGAACCGAACCGAGCTGGTACCAGTCAGTGGAAAACCCCAAAAGAGCATCTGCCAAATGCCATTAATGTCCGTGTGAAAATGTTTTGAAGTTCGTATCTGAGGAATGTATGAAGGACACCCACCTGCACATGATGTTGCGGAGCTTCTCAAGGTTTGCTGGGGTGAAGTACCAGTAGTTCCTGTCGCACCTCTGCACGTCTTTCTCAATACGGTGCAAGTTCAGAGTGTACATGTCCAATAGCTCCTGCTGGAAATGCAAAACAGGGGTTTGGACACACTTGATTGAATGCATGCTGGTTTCAACACTGAAAAGCATTTATACTTCAGACTTAGGTCTAATCATGGTCTGAGGAACCTTTATTCATTTAACTTTTACTTTATCCCTAAAAAAAACAGGACAAATCCCTCCTAAGTGATTACTTGACCAGTTAAACCAATTCTGCCCTGTATGCTTACCGAGTAAGTGGTCCCTATGGAGGATACTGGTGATGTGGCTCCGTTTTTGTCTCCAGCCACAGTGAGCGAATCAAACTGGGGATAGAGGCTCTCCATCTGAGGCTCGTCCGACAGAACCAACTCAGCGCCTTCGGGGCTGACTTTAGAGCCCCTTCCGTCCAGCGTGGGCACGGCGGTGTCTTTGCCCTGGCTACGAGACTGCCTGTCCCAGTCCGCAGCAACCCTCGCCGTAGGGATGTCCTCCATCTCGATGGCTGAGGGCGACTCGTCGGATGGTGTTTCGCTCATTTTACGTGTGCTGAAAGCTTCAAACACAATGGGCACCACAGTCTCCTCCACCACGGGGGCAGTCTGCATGACGGCTTTCTTGGAGCCAGGCCCCTCCTTTAGGCCTTCTTTAGCTCTGGACTCCCGTTTCACTGATAGTTGAGCCTCTTCCGTTTTTGGTCTTGCGCCCAATCTGTCCTCTGATCCTAACATTTTGTTTGATGCAACATCTTTTAGGGACTCTGAACCTGGGGCTGGAGGCATCTCTGCTGCATTTGAAACCATGAAAACTTCACATCTCTTTATCTGTTCAGAAGCACCCTCTTCTTTTGATGCTGTCTCTGTTTCTGTTCCTGCAGTATCGGCTCCTGGAGGTTCACCTGCTTCTGCAAGCTCGCCCTTGTCCTTCAAGGAACCACTGATTTTCTCTGTCCTCTCTTCGGCAGACCCTTGCAACCTGGCCTCATCCCCCTCAGACCCTTTGGCTGCTTTTGTTTGGCTTATTTGTTCTCCATCGCTTTCGATACCTTTCGCTACAGTTTGGCTTAGGGCTGGCTGCATCTGTCCGGAAGATCTGGCACTCAGCTCTTGTGCGCCGCTGTCTTCCGTGCTGAGGGAGTCAGACCGCCCCGAGGTCACCGAGAAGTTTCTGGAAGAAGGGTGGCCTGAGTCAGGTGAAGCATTGCCATTCTGTGGTACCATGTTGGAGACTTTAGGGGCCTGCTTGGCCTCGTCACTTTTGGGCTCTGTCTCGATCTGGTCCACCTCCTCAACGGACTCGAACACCTGGAGGAAGAAGCCAAAGGGAAGACGACTACTCCAGGGGAAGGGGCTTAGGGAAGTGAAGAACTAGCAGGGACAGTGTGGGGGTAGGGAATGCCTGTTTAGAAGTAGCATTACTGTGACACACATTAAATACATGTAAAATCTAACAGTTAAAACGTTTTACGTTTGTGTGAGATTTAGTTGAAAGGCAACACTACACATTGTGCCTGTGAGTAACTTTGGGTCTGTGGGTTATAGGTTATAGCACATCATTTACCTGTGTGCTGCTGCTGGAATCACTCTGTAGACGGGGATCTCTCTGCCGGTCTGAACTACAGCTCTGAGAGGACTGAACAACAGAAAGGTCCTGTTAAAATAATGTACAGTACTGTGCAAAAGTCTTAGTCCCCTGAGAAAATGCTGCTTAGAAGCTGTTTCCTGCTGGTCAGTGGTGTTCAGTTAGTGTTAAAACTCTCACATTACAACAAATACAAACTACATTAATACAGCAAACTACATTAACACAGTAAATGGTGGTTTTCTGTGTGGCAAAGTGTTCGTGGAACCATTTCCAGACCTCTTTCCTCATGGAAGCCCAGTTTAACCTGCAGCTCCATCAAATCCCTGGTTCGGCTCTTTT
>JBBPDC010000039.1:1832891-1848694 GCA_037974485.1 Hemigrammopetersius urotaenia
AGAACAAGAGAGAGAGATACAGAGAAAGAGAGACAGACGCGCGCTCCGGAAAAGTCACGAACGAGAGAGAGAGCGCGCGAGAGAGAGATACAGAGAGAGAGAGAGGGTTGTTTGCCCTTTCATGCTAACTGAATGCTCAGCTTTTAGTAACGCAAGGATATCGTCACGTTCTCGCGAGACCAGACGCATCTCGCGAGACACCCCTAGTAGATGGCCAATCTGTCCAACAGTGATTAAGCTCCATTTTCCCTATTTCTCTCTCTCTCTCTCTCCAGGTCGAGCAGAGGAGGATGGGTTCCCCTTTTGAGTCTCTGAACTGAAATCCAGTAACTATCACTGTAACAAAATGCTTGTAGGTATGATAAACACTTTAGGATCTTTCCCAACAACAGTCAAAGTAATTAACATTTACAGTCGGCAACAGACACAAAGCTGAGAGCACGCTATGGGGTTGCCTTGGATTTTGTCATGGGAATTAAAAAAAAAAACCCCAAAAACTTAAAGCTGGACCTTATAAGATACTGTCTATGACCATACAAGCACATTAGCTAGGAAAACAACATAACAGCAGGACAATTTTTAAACTAATGACTAAAGAGAACTACAAAAGCCTTAGCCTTTGCATAACTGCATTATTGTGGTATGTGTGATTGTAATAGCTGTGGTTTAGGAAACCTACTGTATTTGAAAAACATATTTCTGTCTTTAACTGTTAGTGATTTGGAACACACACAGTGACAAATATGGATGACACAGTGCACTATGTTGTCTGACCTGTAATGTGTATGATCTCTAGTTCACTGTTAATCTATGTTTGGAATTAAAACAATAAGGAAAATCTGCTCACATCGGCTTCCATACCACACTGCATTCATAACACACATTCATTTGTTGGAATATGCATCACATTTAATGAAGAACACCTATGTAGATCTATTTTCACCATTTAAAAAACTCAATCAGCAGACAATGCTACAAACTAAAACAGGTAAAATCAGCCTCTGCTCTTTTTCAAGCTGCTGCTTAAAGAAAGAGGAGTAAAGCCTTGGACTCTCTTGGACTCCAGGTGTCACGAACAATTGTCACCGAGGAGTTAATAAAATAAAAAAATGATTACATTTAATATAAAATAATGTAGCATCACAATGGTTTCATGCAGAGCAACATTTAAAGCAGGGTTTCCTTACCCTGGTCCTGGAGAAGCATATTTTAGAGCTTTCCTAAATTCACACAACTACTCAGTAAAATGTTATTAAGGAACTTGGATAAAGAATTAAAAAAAGGAAAACATCGATTTATCTTTTATAATATGCATTTTTATATCAGGAAAATCCACACAATTGGCTTATAGTTTTCATACATAAAGTATTTTATAAGTGTGTGTATACATAACTAACATCTCTCACCTGTCCACTTGTGTATGCGTAAACATGATTCATCTCCACTTGAGATTTAAAGGTCTCCAAGAAGAGCTCACTCAGAGTCAAATGGACAACCACATTGGCAGCATTTCTGATAGGGGAATGCAATTTCTCTCGTAACTCTGCATACTCTGTCGAATTCAACCTGAAGAAAAAAAAAACAGTACAATTAATTGTACAATAACGAAGGACTTGATTGAGACAAAAGTGAGACTAGAACAAAGCTGATATCTAACCAAAATGTCATGTACCTTATGTCAAAAGATTTAACCTTGGGATTGATGCTTGCAACGGTAAGAGTAAGAATCTGAATTGGAGTGTTTGAATCTGGAGACAGGTCATGTTGCCTGGAGTCTATGACAGTTAAGTGTGCATCCTGCTGCAGTGTGACATGTAAGTGATAAACTGTAACTTTTATCACCCAAGTGTCTGTGATTATCACTCTGGCATCAGGTGGCCCTGTTGCGAATTTGTCAATCCGGCAAAATTCTGTGTTGATGGATGATGCAACTGCCCTCCAGCTGGACCGTGGTAAGGAATACACACCAAGCGTCTTAGATATGGGATGATTCGCCCATTGATTTTTAGACCAATAGAAGACCAGAGCAAAGCTCAAAAGCTGAATGGCCATTGACAGTCCAAAATAAAGTTGCCATCCTTGACTTGCTAGGTGGATGTACATAAGATTCTCTTCTGGTGCAGCAATGCACATCCCTATGTAGTAGCCTGCAAGAGAGAACATACTAATCTGAAAAAAGGCACAAGTAAAATATATATTACTTGAAAACATCAATCAACAGCAATTAGATACAAGGGGGCTTGAATTTATCATCAGACTAATTTTAAAAATCCCAGTGGTCCCAGCACTGTTTGTAAATGTATATAAAAGGTTTTAATTTGTTTCCACATGAGTCTCTTCCTGTAATCTGTGCTCACAAGGATCCCATCTTTTGAAATTGGCCCCCTTTTTTAGCCATTCCAACAAAAGCTAGCCAGCGATACATCTATTCTCATTGATTCGCATATTACTCTTTCTCCGAAGCTGTATTTTTTAAAATGATTTTTCAGAACTTATTCTTTCACGATTTCAAAAATAACTTCTCTTGGCTGCCCTTACAGCAGCTAAAAGGCTGTTGGTTAACTTTTGGAACCTTCTCCATTCACTGAGCAGACCACAATGAGCATTACATCTACTCGATACTGGTTCTATGGAGCTTTCCACAGCTTGTATTCATAGAGCAAGTGATAGGACTCTGAGGCAATGGAACACTACACTTAATATTTATCTATTCCTGAGTTGGATTAATCTAAAGGGTTGTGGACTTTAGGGCTGCACAATATATCGCAACTTTACTGTCATCGCGATATCAACATGTGCAATATACACATCGCAAAAGACTGACTGAACTGCAATAAATGGTGTTTTTCCAAAGCTCTCCACCCAGAGCCACAGAGAAGAGGGCAAAAAAAAATCACTGGGCAGTTTCCTTCATCATCTGTGCTACTGTTATAGATTGTTCCTTTTTCTATTTTTTTTTCTTTTACTATAATTTAAATTATGTTTACATTTATTTAAGATTTAAAAATATTTTCTGATTTTCATCAAGGTTCCATGGTTCAAATGTTTTATGGGAGGCATTAAAATGCTTTAAGTAAATTCTGAAAAAAAAAAAAAACATGTTGGAATGGAAATATTGCATTTCATTCTTTTATGCATAGACATAGTCAGCGCTTTGAGTCTCTTGACCCAGAGGTCATCCTACCTACACCACCAATGGGTTCCCCCAAGTTGCTCCAGGGAGACTGCCCCCTGTAGTTAGAGAATGGAAGTCCCTTTGGATAAAAGCGTCTGATTAATGCCGTAAATGTAAATGTACTGTAACAGGCCGACTGGGCAAGTAATGTTTGTGAGAGCTCTTGCTGAGTTCGAGCTGTGGCATTAGCTCTTACCATTCTTTGGCTGGCACCATGAAATAGCGATCTAAGCTCAGTTTCAGGGCACTGATTTGCAATTGAGGGAGTCGCTGATGCAGCGGGTTGATGTTTATGGCAGCCGTGATGTCATGTATTATGTCAGGGATGATAAAATTGTATTCAACAAACCGACAGCCTCAGTCATTACATGTTCGCTGTTTAAATCCACCACAATGAGATGTAAGATTTCCCACTTAAGCTTTGAGACGCATTCCGGATACAGTGAAACACCTTCCGGATATACTGAAATGTTTTCACGCACATAAACATGTGAAAAGCTTCACCATGCTATATGAATTTATTTTTGTTACATAATCTATTTCACATGCATCACATAAGCATTTCATATGTGCGTGAGTCAGTTTCACCTGTACACATATTTCATATGTGTAAGAAAATACATTTCACATGCATCTGCGTGAGCGTCCTTTTAATCTGTATCTGTATGCATGTTTCATTTATGTATGTGTGTGTAGGTCCATTTCACCTGTATCTGTAAGAGTGTTTCATATATGTGTGTGAGTTACAGGAAGAATACGTGAGTTTCAAATGTGAATGTGTATGTGTTTCAAATGTGTTTGTGTAACCAAAGTCTGAAATATTTCCTAAACGGCCCCTCATGCAAAAGAACCTTAGCATTTGCTTGAAATGGGCCCAGTGTTAAATCAGAGCTCAAAACACACTGACGTTGCGTCTCCCGTGTGACTTTGGACAAATATGCTGCTCGCCAAGGCGCCCCGAAATATTTCGTTGAACTATTGGTACCCTGTCACTTGTGTAATATGCTTAAGGAAAGACAAACAAGAAGGCCTACCCAGAGGTAAGGAGCTGTGGATTAATGTAGTAAGGGTTGTTCTCTTGATGTGATACTGAATAAAGCCAATGTCTTCGCTGCCGAGGCATTCTGAAAAAATATTTTGTACTGTCAAACCTGCCGAACGAAATTCATTAGGCGTGAATATAACACAAGCAGCAAAAACAACGTATGCTAAAGTAAACGTCGCGTCTGGCCGATCCATCATGGAGCAATAGTAGAAGAGCGATTGTTCTTCGGCCGCGTCCGAATAACTGAATACAAATACTTAGCTAGTGGTCAAGTAGTCAAGTCCACATAATAGGCAGCTTTAGCAATATATTTAGCGAGGCCATGGGCTACACATTAGGCAAAGTCAGAGTAAGGAGAAAAGGAAGCTTCATGCAGGAATTCTGACGCAGCCTTCGGCCTTCTTCCGGGTCACGTGACCGTTGCCGGGTCCATCTCAAAAGTCCTATGTAGTGCACTAAATTTGTTTGATGGAAAAAAATGACTTTTACCATCAAACCAAATTTTGAAATAGAGAGACGTGCCATCTATGACTAAATCTCACACCATGTGTCTCTTGAATATTTAATGCTGGTATTTTTTTATTATTATTACTAAAGAAAGAGAACAATACAAGTTATTGCAACAGTACAGAGTAAGAAAAAATATATGTAGAACAGTTAGGGATGGAGACAAGAGTGGGGAGGATTGTATGTGTGTGATTGTGTGTCTGCAATTGTGTGCGCATAGTCTGAGGAGTGATACAGCGGTCAGGCACTTATAAGAGGGCTGCCAAAATTAAATAATAACAATAGTTACAGATATTATATTGGGGATGTTGCAATATTAGTAAATGACCATGTTAGGATAAATATTGGTGCTTGCAATACTGATAATAACCATGATTATAATAGCTATATTGTATAATGACAAAGAGGAAAGAAAAAAAGGGGAAGAAAAACAAAAAAGAATCAAAACAGTGTTTGCAATATGTAAAAAAAATAAATAATCATAGTCACTACATATTATGTATAAACATGGGAGATTAGTGTTGTGTATTTGAAGAGGAATGACGAGTGAATGTTAGGCACCCTTCAAATACATTCTGTGTATGTGTGTGTGTATTACTGGTGTAGTGGCATGAAGGGCGATTGGTAACCAACTCGTTGAGCTTGTCTTTTCTGTGTTTATGATTATATATTATAATGTAATGCATTAAAATGAGCATGATGGGCGATTAGTAATCAACCCACCCTTACCTGTATGTTTGTGTATATGTTCATGTTGGATTTGTGTGGTGTATTAAAATTAGCACAAAAAGAAATGGTACCCAGGCTGCCCTGCTTGTCCTACCCATCTGTGTGTATGTGACAGATTGATTTGGATGCTTTGGAAAATGCTTGAAGGAGGAACTGGCCACCACTCGCCATGCCTTGCATCCTGATAGGGTATATTATTAATGATTAGAGGCATTAATTATAATCATCATCATCATTATTATAATAGAAATAATAATAATTATTGTTGTTACTGTCATATTTGTGCCATCATAATACAACATCAAAGCTGTCATACCATCGTCTTTTAACTGAATAACATTTAGAATAGTAATATCTTATTATATAATCATGCAATATTAAAGTAGATACAATAAAAAGTAGGGATAAGAGATATGGAACATGTGACTGGGGGAAAGAGGGAGGGAGAGAGATATGGAACAGGTGCTTGGAAGTTGTTGATGTACTATATTGTAGGATGTATAACTGGATGTTTCTTGAGTACTCTTGTAGTTTACATTGGCTGCCGAATGGAATACGGGCAGAAGAGAACATGAGCAGATGGAAGAGATGTAGCTAGTAGGGGTGTAATGGTACACAGATGTCACGGTTCGGTATGTACCTCGGTTTTGGGGTCACGGTTCGGTACGGCTCACAATACAGCAAAATTAAGCAACAAAAAGTTCTAAAGAATGAGGCTTGGTTTGTTATCGTTTATTTTATATAAACAGCATTGTATTAACCAGTAAACACACACTCTTGCTTATATTTTCATGTATGTACCACCAGTAGGTGGCACTATTGCACCACACTATGACCCAGGTTTATGATTTACTTGCGCTTTTTGGTTCCTCTGTGATTCCATATTACTTCAATCATGTCTTCTCCGTCATACCTTGTATTCTCCAAAAGTCATAATGTACTGTGACGGTTTGGTGCGAATACATGTAGTGTTACAGCCAGAGTAGCTAGTTTTGTAAATTTAGTTTATTGAAAAGTGAATTCCATATATCAGTATTAGCAGCAGTGTTTTTTGAAGTAGAAATAGTTTCCATAGATATGTATTCGATTAGTAAATTTTCCCACAATTTGATATTGATTTGGTTTTTTAACTTCCAATTTTTGAGGATTGTGGTCTTGCCGATGATTATTGCTGTGTAGAGCAGTGGTCCCCAACCTTTATTTCGCCACGTACTGGTTTAATATCAGAAACTATTTCACGGCCCGGCCTTTAAGGAGTGGCAAATAAATATACGTATACGTATTTATACAAATACATGATACGCATAAAAATGGGGATTTTATATTTTATATTTTAAAAATATAATAATGGGGTACCTTTAAAATATAATAATAAACTTAAATCAAATGTGTACTCGCAGCTTTATTAACAGCATTGTTATTCTGTGCAGCCCGCGGACCGGTACCACATGACCCACGGCCTGGTACCGGCCCGTGGCCCGGGGGTTGGGGGCCACTGGTGTAGAGTACTTTACTGAGCTGTTTATTTATTGTTGATTATGATTAACAATGCTGGTAATGCTGGTATTTCTTTACCTTCCTTTCTGCCACCCACCGTGTTATTGTGCAATCAAAACCTGCCAAAAGACTCCTGTTTCTTTCTTTCTGTTGTTTTCTAAATGAGAATGTTATTGATCTCAAAATTGCATTTCAAAAGAAACTCCAGACCACCTATTTTCCTAACCAAAGGCCTAGTTATGTGAAACCACATTAACTTAGGCTGTGTCAAAATTTCCAATTTCCAATTATAGATTTTAAAAAACTACCCTATTTACACTCTGTGATATCTGAATAAAATGGGTTTTATTTTTCCATAAGAATTTGAAGATAATTGAGTTGGCTTTTTTAATATTACAGGAGGAAACATACAAGGAGTGACATGGGTATATTATTTGGGAGATAACTTCTGCTTTAGCCAAAATAATTTTCAAAAATAAATATGTAAATAAAATGACTGAGCGGTAAGAGGAAAGGAGGGGGTCTGGCAGTGTTTGTGAACGACAGATGGTGTAACCCAGGGCACGTCACTCTGAAAGAACAGCTCTGCAGCAGAGACATTGAGCTGTTAGTCCTTACTACCTTCCGAGGGAATTCTCGCATGTAATCGGAATAACAGTCATGTCATGTACAGTCATGGCCAAAATTGTTGGCACCCCTGAAATCTTTCCAGAAAATTAAGTATTTCTCACAGAAAAGTATTGCATTAACACATATTTTGCTATATGCATGTTTATTCTTTTTGTGTGTATTGGAACCAAACAAAAACAGGAGGAAAAAAAGCTAATTTGACATAATGTCACACAACACTCCAAAAATGGGCTGGACAAAATTATTGGCACCCTTTCAAAATTGTGGATAAATAAGATAGATTCAAGCATGTGATGCTCCTTTAAACACACCTGGGGCAAGTAACAGGTGTGGGCAATATAAAAAATACACCTGAAAGCAGATAAAAAGAAGTTCACTTAGTCTTTGCATTGTGTGTCTGTGTGTGACACACTAAGCATGGACACAGAAAGAGGAAAAGAGAACTGTGTGAGGACTTGAGAACCAAAATTGTGGAAAAATATCAACAATCTCAAGGTTACAAGTCCATGTCCAGAGACCTTTGTCCACAGTGCACAACATTATCATGAAGTTTGCAACCCATGGCACTGTATCTTCCTGGGCGTGGACAGAAGAGAAAAAATCATGAAAGGTTGCAGGATAGTCTGGATGGTGGATAAGCAGCCCCAAACAAGTTCCAATGAAATTCAAGCTGTCCTGCAGGCTCAGGGAGCATCAGTGTCAGTGCAAACTATCCATCGACGTTTAAATGAAATGAAACGCCATGGCAGGACACTCCGCTGACACAGTTTGCCAAAATGTACTTGAGAAAGCCAAAATCCTTCTGGGAAAATGTCTTGTGGACAGACGAGACCAAGATAGAGCCTTTTGGTAAAGCACATCAGCCTACTGATTACCGAAAACGGAATAAGGCCTACAAAGAAAAGAACGCAGTACCTACAGTCAACCATGGTGGAGGTTCAATGATGTTTTGGGGTTGTTTTGCTGCCTCTGGCACTGGGTGCCTTGACTGTGTGCAAGGCATCATGAAATTTGAGGATTACCAAAGGATTTTGGGTCGCACTGCAGGGCCCAGTGTCAGAAAGCTGGGATTGCATCCGAGATCTTGGGTCTTCCAGCAGGACAATGACCCCAAACATACTTTAAAACGCCCCCAGAAATGAATGGCAACAGAGTGCTGGAGAGTTTTGTGTGACATTATGTCAAATTTGCTATTTTTCCTCCTGTTTTTGTTTTGTTCCAATACACACAAAGAGAATAAACATGTGTATAGCAAAACATGTGTTAATGCAATACTTTTGTGTGAGAAATAATTGATTTTCTGGAATAATTTCAGGGGTGCCAACAATTTTGGCCATGACTGTATGTCTATCCGCAGAAATCTATCCTCGCTATATCTGCCCTCTCTCTCCTCCTTGGAAATAACTCACATAAGGGGTATATAAACAGGAAGCGGGTAATCCTCTGCTGGGAATTTCATCGAACAGGCTTTTGCTGCTCAGTTGGGGATTAAATCTGAGGTGCCTACAACCTTGTCCACATCACAGAGGGCGATGACTGTAGAGGAGCATACCCAGCATGTCAGGGCGATCCTTAAGAGGTTGCTGGCCCATCAGTTGTACTGCAAGTTGGAGAAATGTGCCTTCCACCAGCATTCCTTGGCTTTGTAATCTCCTCTCAGGGTGTGACCATGGACCCCCAGAAGCTGGAGGCTGTGCGTTTGTGGCCCCTACCCACTACGCTTAAACAGCTGCAACGTTTTCTAGGGTTCGCCAATTTCTATCTGTGATTTATCCGGGGCTTCAGTTTGAATGCAGCACCTCTGACTGCCCTCACCAGACCCACTCAAGGACCCTTCAAACTCAACCCCCAAGCCTTCAAAAACCTCTGTCGTCTGTTCACCACAGCTCCCATTCCGCTCCATCTGGATCCTGTCAAGGTGTTCATTGACGAGGTGGACGCCTCCAATGTGGGCATAGGAGCCGTCCTCTCACAGTGAGGTCCTGACCAGAAACTGCATCCCTGCAGTTTCTTCTCTAGAAAGTTTAACCTCACACAGCAACGGTACAGAGTATGGGACCATGAGTTGTTGGCCATCACGCGGGCTCTGGAGGAATGGCGGCATTGGCTCCAGGGCAGCGGTAACCCATTCACTTTCTGGACAGACCACCAGAACCGTCTCACCATCCAACACGCCAAACAGCTCAAACCCAGGCGGGTGCGGTGGGCACTGTTTTTTGAACAATTTAACTTCCTCCTGTCCTACTGTCTGAGGCCCAAAAATACCAAGGCTGATGCCCTCTCCCAGAAACATCAGGCAGAGAGTCTCCGGACAGACCCTGCACCTGTCCTGCCATCTCAAGTCATCGTGACTCCTCTCCGGTGGGGGTTAGAAGACAGGGTCACATCTTCGAGTCCAGCAGGGTCACATCTTCGAGGCTCCGCCCACCAACACACCTCCTGGAGGCCTCTTCTTGACCACTGACCTTTGTCAGGAGGCCCTCCAGTGGGCCCACTCTTGAACCCTTGCCGGTTATCCCGGTGTCACCAGAACCATCAGTTTCCTCCGACGGGCCTTTTGGTGGCCTAATGTGACCAGTGACATGGCTAAAACTTCTGATGAATTGGTTCTTGAGCACATAGTTTGACCTCATGGGTTCCCCAGGGACAACATCTCAGACAGAGGGCCCCAGTTCACGGCCAAGTTCTCGAAGGCCTTCTGCCGTCTGATCAGTGTCACAACCAGCCTTTCTTCAGGATTTCACCCACCAGACTAATGGTAAGACGGAGCGGACCAACCAACAACTGGACCTCATGGGCCTCCTACCTCATTAGGGGCAGAATTATCTCACAACCTCATGACATCATCGGCCACTGGACTCATTCGAGGTATGTCACGGTTTCCAGCCTCCGATGTTCGACCATCAGGAACTGGAGGTTGATGTACCATGGCTCTGGAACCAAGCTCGTGCCAACGGGACGGTGTTCCATGTGGGTGAAAGGGTTTACCTCTCAACACGCAACATCACCCTTCGCACGGAGTCTAAGAAGTCATCCCCCTGGTTCATTGGCCTGTTCAAGATCATCAAACGCTTAAACCAGGCTCCAGCTGCCTACCTCTCTCAGGGTCCACCCCATGTTCCATGTCTCCAAACCTGTTTTTTTCTCCTTTGTTTCCCCAGGATCCTGCTCTTCTGGGAGGGCTACAGTCTGGAGGAATGGTCCTGGAATCCTTGACGCCACATCCTGGATCCAGCTCTTCTCCGAGACTACCATCGTCGGGTGCCCTCTCAGCCTGGTCTGTCTGGTAACGGTCCTGGAGGCGGGCTACTGTCAGAGGAAAACGTGCGGTTTACCGGCTCGTTCCTGTTAGTCCGCGACTGTGCTCTTCCACTTTGCAACAAACTGGGCTACAAGCCAGTCATTTGTGTCTACCTCATGACAAGTTTATTATAATGATGAATATATACGATCTCGCAATCACTTTTGTAACATATAGATTGTTAAAGAAGTAGATCCTTCTATACAGGTGGACAATATAAGTGGAGTAGAAAGAAATTTTTTATTTTAATTTAATTAACTGAGGGGCATTGCTGACAGTACTTGTCCAAAATATGAAACTCAGATTATTGTTTAGAGCATCTAAAAAGTCTCATGCTGTCACGGGAGGGGCCGCTAAACCCCAACCCGGAGCTACCTCGGGGCATAGACCAGAGTGCAGACCAAAGATCCATGCAGATACGTGTTTATTTAACCAAAACAAAACAGGCAACAGAAAATAGGCACGGGGGCCTCGCGATGCAGAATAATCAGGACTAGGAAACAACAGGGTAGGTGAGGCGATGGACACATGAGGATTAACGAACAGAAACAGGCTTAAATATGCAACATAATCAGGCTGTAAACATAAGGCAGCTGGGAATTGGGGAGCACATAAACAGAAAACAGGTGAGAACAGAAAACACGTGACAAATGAACAGAACCAGACCAGACATGTCAAAATAAGAGTCCAAGAACACACAGAACAGAAAACAGGGTCAAAAATCAGAAAATCAGTGGCCTCTAGCGGCCACCGACCATGACAGTACCACCCCGTCTACGCCGCAACCCCGGGGCGGCCAGGCAGAAAAACCGGAAACACAAAAACCGACCCCAAAACAACACCAAAAGGGCGGGCGGGCGGGGGACGGCGGCCGACGACCCTCGCCGACGGACAGGCAGCCCCCTCCGGGAGACTGGACGGGACGCTCCTCACGCCCCACGCAGACAGACAGGCAGCCCCCTCCGGTAGACTGGACGGGACGCTACTTACGCCCCATGCAGACAGACAGGCAGCCCCCTCTGGGAGGCTGGACGGGACGCTCCTCACGCCCCTCGCGTGGCTAGCGAGTCATCAATTACAAATTTTACGATCGAAGCTGTGGGCCGTATGAAATCTGATAGTGGGCCGTGATAGACCTGTGGGCCGGATTTTGGACGTGACTGGCCTAAGGGCTCTAAGGTCACACACATTCAGTAGTAGTTTCTGCCCTCTTTATACACAGAAATTTCTTCTGACTCACTGAATCTTTTCACAATGTTATTAGCTGTACATGGTGACAAAATGCTTTATGGTGCAGAGAAAAATTATAGATAATTCTTTTGTGAAGTGGTGAGTCATTACCCATCTCTGCCTGCAAAGACTGTGCCTGTTACCAGTTAACCTGCCAATTGAGGAACCTTCCAGAAAGTTTTTTTTTCCCTTTTCTTACCTTAAGTCAGTCTTTTTTGGAGTGTGTTGCAGGCATCAATTTGTAAATATGTCTATGTCAGGGGTCGGATACCTAAGAATCAATTTGTAATTTTGTCTGTTAAAAGTTCAAGTGAATTACAGATATTAGTTTTTATTGCATTTTTAGAAATGGGGTTGGTAATACATTGTAATACACTGACTGCTGAGTTTTCTTTTTTTCAGGAACAGAACAGAGCTGTTTCTATGTTTGGAGGAACAGAAAATTCATTTTTCTTTGTTTCCTCTGGGGTCTCTGGTTTCTCCCACACTCCAAAGACATGTGTGTCATGTGTAATGGGGATTCTGAATTGATCATAGGTGTGAGTGTGTGAGCGAATAGTGTGTGTTTGTGTGCATACACCCTGGAGTGGGCTGGTGCCCCTTGCCTTGCACCCTTAGACCCGGGGATAAGCTTCAGGTCCCCACAACCCTATAGTAAGGATTAAGTGGTTACAAATAACCCAGTTTCGGTTGTTTGCTGCCCCCAATATTTTTGAGTGTCACACCCAGAGGTGTCAAAAGTGGTATAAAATTGTTGAGATTCTGAACAAAAGAACAGGGGTCGGGTACCTAAATAACATTATTTGAATGGTTAACAGGTTGGAAACTATTTTGTTCGAAATGCTCATTTGTTTATTCACCTTGGAAAACAGTAAAACAGTAGTTTTATAATTCAAGTTTTTTTTAATAGTTAAGGCTAATGACAAGTTAAGGCTATTAGTGGAACAAAACAGAACAACAGACTGAATTGACAGTCAGGAATAATATAGCATTAATTGTTTTTATTTGTTGTCAACATGATGGAATGCTGGGATAAAACACACCACCTTGAGTGTGAAATGGCTGAAGTGGTATCAGTATAATACAGTTGTATTATATAGTGCAGTGATCAAAATGTGCAGAAATGTATTTTTTTATTTTTAATATGCGTCCAGATTCATTCTGTTCTGTTTCACTTTCACAATGAATAAGTACTGAAATGCACTGTATACTTAAGTATAGAACAAAAACAGCAGCCACAACAAAAACAACAAAAATGTTCCTGTACTCCACAACCTATTATGTACTTCTGGTTACAAAGGGCTTAAATAAATAACATCTATAATAATATAAAGAATACATAGTATTAATTGCAACTCTTTTTTTCTCATTTATGTACTGTTGTATCTTTGTTGCATCATTTTAATGTGCTCCAAAAGTTTATTCCGAGGTACTGGCGCCTCACACAATTTTTGCTCTTTGTTCGCTGGAGAAACTGCAAATAACTAGGGGGGAAAGAAAAAAGTTAGTCAAGAGAGCAAATGTGCTTTTTTCATTGGTACATTTGTTTAAGATATAACAATATATATTATAAACTGTTATCACACATTTAGTCTGTTAGACACTGGTCATTTTACTCCTGTACCTGATAAAGGCCATGAGTTAACCTAAAGGTATTCTTGGCTTAAGCCACTTAGAGACTTTGACTTATAATTTTCAAATTTTGGATGTTCTAAACCAGTGACTGGATTTTAGTTCATGTACAACTACACAACTGAACTGTTAATCATAGTTGACAATTTTAAACAGTATTTTTTATTACCTGCAATCTTGGAAGCACTCGGCAAATTTCAGTATTTGACTGAAATAGTTCTTTTAGTCCATGTTCAATGCAGTTATAATCAGTGCAGGTTGCCTAGAAAAACAATAGAAACACCAACTGTACAGAGTGGCAAATATCAGCGCATAAATGAATGCAACCAACATATAATCTTCGCCTTTCAATCCTAAATTCATTAAAAAAAAAAAAATGTTACTTACCATTTCATCAGGTAAGCAGATACACTTGCATCCAGGTTCCTTAGAAAAAATTATGTCTCTGTAAACTTTCAGTGTATTCCAAACACAATCAAGAAAGCTGAATGTTAAAAGCTAATCAGGTCAGTCTCACTGCTGGAGCTACAGGTTCAACTGACCCAAAACACTGCTTTCTAAAACCAAAGATTACAAGGTTTTGCTCTAGAAGGAGCTACATGCAATCATTATTTCTGTGAAAGGAAGTCACTGCAATGCATGACCATGATACAATCTAACCATCAGATAACATGCTTGGAACAGATCCTCAATGCGTGACTACCCATCAGTTTTGATTAAACAAATGGCGGTCTGTTTTCTCACCTTACAACTTAATTCTTTCTAAACCATGTTTAGAAAATAGAGAATAGATACACGGAGAATACTCACTGTTGCCGTTTTGCAGTCAGTTGTATTTGAACAGTTCTATGAAAGAAATATAGATGTGTTAAAGCTTGAAGTTCTTCAAACATGACCTATTTGAACATATTTTGTTGTATAGCTGTGTATGATGTATTACATTAACTTACCAGTGTAGTCAAGATTTTTTCAATGTTTTTGAAATCACGATCAAACTCTGTTAGTGGAGCCGAGTGAGAATTTACAATTAGTGACACCAAAAAGATGAAGCCTAAAACAGCACTCATTCTATCTATAGGTATGAATGCAATTCACTCTGTGTTTTACGAACTGAGTGACGCACCTTTTAAGACTCCTGAATACAAATTCCATGGAAGAGGGAAATTCCTTGTGATGTGCTTGGCGTTATAGTTATTTGTCATACTATAACCACAGAGGAGCAATTTTACCCAAGTGGCAAGGAAAGCTTGAACGGCACTATTTGCAAACATGTGAATCACTTATCGGCTAAATCTCTTACTACCTTGAATCACCCAGTGAAGGCAGTTGCATCATTATGATGTAGTTTTTCCACATCTCCCATGGGCATCTTTCTGAACATTGTGCACTGGTGGGCGAACGATAATTTCTTTCATAAAGGGGCACTTTCTGCCAGTCACAACACTCCTGATCATATCATTTATTTCGGAACAAAACCTTACACTGACAAATTTACTTCTTGATACATTAACCTACATCAAACCTTTTTTGCTCATAGAAGGTTTCAGCAGTGCTAATATGCTTGAAAGAATGGTCTGAACACTCAACACTCATCACAAAACAGCATTGTTTAAAGTAAATCCCAACTTGCGTTTGTGCTATTGTATTGCAGGGGCGACATCTGTTTAGATATTTGTTGAAAAGCCCGAAACAGATGCTGAACTGTTGACACAGTACTCATCAAAGTCAAGAACTTTCAGATTCCTACTTAAGCTGTGAAAGTGTTTCTGTCAAAACCATCTGTACCATGGTTTTCCTTCTGAGGCAAGAGAATACTCCCAGAGGATTCACCAAGGGGCAGAATGTTAATACCTTTTCACAGTTGAAGAAAGAGCTGATACAATGGAACAGTGTAAAAGATAAAAGCACCTCATTGAACACAGGGAGAAGACAGAATAGTAACCTACATGAGGTGTGCACTAGTAAGTCCGCAGTGTTGTTACAGACTGGTGTAAAGACAACAACCTGTCTCTGAATGTTGACAAGACAAAGGAGATGGTTGTTGACTTTAGGAGGAC